>SSNS01000006.1:3676722-4045167 GCA_006937985.1 Aphyosemion australe | reverse complement strand
AGAACAAAATTGACATGCATGCAAGACGTCTTAACGCAGAGTGCATCTACAAACACACGCCCAATGGCTTGACACGCTGTGATGAAGAGCAGGGGTTGTAAACGCTACAAGTGCTGAGATTTGGGAAGCATAACAGAGCAGTTCAAAGGTCTTCACAGGGATTAGATATTTTAACACCGGTGGAGGACGTCGTACCTGTGCACGTGCAAACGTTTACACTTTTCTGGTAGATAAAATGCACCTTTGAGTGGATGTTTGGGTGGTTGATGGGTCAGCTGGGGGTACATTTGGGTCTTTTTCTAGCTTTAGTGGGGATTGAGATGCCGTTAAACTAATTGGTGATTCCGTGCAGAAATGAGGAGTTGTCTGGGCACAGGCTCATCTCAGATGGACAGTGGGATACTGGACATCTGTTCTGTGGTCAGATGTGTTCCCTTACAGCCTGCTTTTGGGAAAATGAGCATCGGTTTCTAAATGTCAAAGATGAGTAGGACAGTCCAGCCACCCAGCCTGTTCTAATGTCTAGAAGAAAGCACCTGTGATGTGGCGGTTCCGCATCAGTGCCACGTAACACAGCAGGACAGCGTCACGTCTTATTTAGTGTTACTTCCAACAGCAACTTACAGAGTAGGTGTTCATCTGGCCGTCTGCAGTTTACATCCGTCTCCTTTTAAAAGTGTGTGAGGCAACAAGGAGAATCAGAACAGAACTAGACACAGTTGAAAACTTGAATTCAGAAAAAATAGGAATAGTTTTCTTCCATAAAAACTGCTTTATTATTCTCTGTTCACAACCAAATGTGTAAATGAAAGCAAATGGGGTGAAATAAAAGTTTATTTATTAGAACAAGTTGGTTGTTAAAAATAATGAAAGTGCATTTTCTGTGCTCTCATAGATTTAAAATAAAGTTCAAACTATCACATTTTTAGTATAAGCATTTATAATCCACTGTGGCATGATACAGTTCAATACTATATGATAAACTATATAAATATGCCCCTATACAACAAGATATACTACAATAGAGTATGTAATACCATAAGCTACGATACGATACAATATAATACGATATGATACAATACGATACGATATGATACAATACAATATAATACTATACAATATGATACGATACAATATAATACGATATGATACAATACAATATAATACTATACAATATGATACGATACAATATAATACGATATGATACAATATAATACTATACAATATGATACGATACAATATAATACGATATGATATGATATGATATGATATGATATAATACAATGCGATACAATACAACACAAAATTAGCCTAGTGAACTAGACCAATTCTTGCTTTGCAGAGTTTGGTCTAGGCACGCTTCGTTGGAATCCTCGCAGCCTGTGGCTGTCCAATCACAGCTCGCTATAGTTTTGGTTGGGCCAATCACAGCACTCTATATTTTGGGCCAATCACAGAGCGGGAGTAGCCGATGACGTCAGCGCTGCGGCCGCGAACCCAAGCAAGATGGCGGCAACGCCGGAGCCACGTTCTTTTGAAACGGCTTTGTCATCAACATTGGATTATTTAGACTCCAACGTGCGTAAGTCTGTCTGATATACTTAGCGGCTTCTTATTTTTATCAAACAAAGTAGTGCAATGTCCCAGTACACCTGATATTCACATGTTTTTATACAAAAACGACAGAAATCATTGATGTTAGACGCCATTGCTGCCTCCCGCTTTTCCGTCGCTGTGATTACGTCACGTTGTTCGTTACTCTGATTGGTCCTAGCGCTATCCAATTGCGTGCTAACATTTTGAAAGACAACCGTAGATCCCGCCTCATGACTGAGGGCCGTCAATGAGTCGTGGCCAGACTATATATTCACATATATAGGATGGCTTGCCAGGCTAACACAAAATGATATGATATACAAAATTTATTTTGTCATTTCATGATGTTTTATTTTGGAATCACTGATGTCCCATTAGCTGCCTCAACAAAAGCTCTACAAATAAAATAGGATAATAAAACATTTCTTTTTAAAGGGGACTTGTTCATAAAATACATGACTATTGCCAGCATTTAGAGAAGGTCTCCAGTCAACATTAAAACAAAAAAAAAATACTGGAGATGGCCTCATCCCCCTGATTGTGGCATTTTAAACCATCTTCATGAAACAGAGAGCGTCATTGTGAATTTTTTATAAATCACAAGCTCACACTGATTATAACGAGTATTACCTCTGAGGAAGATCCTGGCCAAGGTTATCGTTCAGTGGATCCCAGAAACGGCAAATTTACAGCGGAGGAAGTGCAGGCTGTTTTCTACACCCGTCACATCTTCTTGCTGTGCAACATTATCGAACAGAGAACACAGAAGCAGAGGCAGGTGTTCTTCAAAAGACATTTGACAGCATCCACAGGGATGGCTTTTGGTGCATCCAGAGAGTGTGCAGAATAGTGACAGAAATAACTTTGATCATCAAGAGCTTTTGAGCTAACTTCATGTGCTGCCTTGGGAACAGTGACATTGCAGAGAGCACAGGGTTGAGACAGGCCTGTATGATGTCCACTGAACTTTTTGACATCAGCTGGATTCTGCTGTAACAAATCAAGAGGCATCAGATGGGTTTTCTTCACAANCTGTTAACACTACTATACTGCTAATAGAGATGTGTGTGTGTGTGTGTGTGTGCGCGGGTGTGTGTGTGTGACCACTGCGCACTCATACACATTCACAAACACCCAGTTTGCAGGTGAACAATCCCGAGAACATGGCTGAGCACACAAATAAACCCACAACAATAACGGAGAACAAAATTGACATGCATGCAAGACGTCTTAACGCAGAGTGCATCTACAAACACACGCCCAATGGCTTGACACGCTGTGATGAAGAGCAGGGGTTGTAAACGCTACAAGTGCTGAGATTTGGGAAGCATAACAGAGCAGTTCAAAGGTCTTCACAGGGATTAGATATTTTAACACCGGTGGAGGACGTCGTACCTGTGCACGTGCAAACGTTTACACTTTTCTGGTAGATAAAATGCACCTTTGAGTGGATGTTTGGGTGGTTGATGGGTCAGCTGGGGGTACATTTGGGTCTTTTTCTAGCTTTAGTGGGGATTGAGATGCCGTTAAACTAATTGGTGATTCCGTGCAGAAATGAGGAGTTGTCTGGGCACAGGCTCATCTCAGATGGACAGTGGGATACTGGACATCTGTTCTGTGGTCAGATGTGTTCCCTTACAGCCTGCTTTTGGGAAAATGAGCATCGGTTTCTAAATGTCAAAGATGAGTAGGACAGTCCAGCCACCCAGCCTGTTCTAATGTCTAGAAGAAAGCACCTGTGATGTGGCGGTTCCGCATCAGTGCCACGTAACACAGCAGGACAGCGTCACGTCTTATTTAGTGTTACTTCCAACAGCAACTTACAGAGTAGGTGTTCATCTGGCCGTCTGCAGTTTACATCCGTCTCCTTTTAAAAGTGTGTGAGGCAACAAGGAGAATCAGAACAGAACTAGACACAGTTGAAAACTTGAATTCAGAAAAAATAGGAATAGTTTTCTTCCATAAAAACTGCTTTATTATTCTCTGTTCACAACCAAATGTGTAAATGAAAGCAAATGGGGTGAAATAAAAGTTTATTTATTAGAACAAGTTGGTTGTTAAAAATAATGAAAGTGCATTTTCTGTGCTCTCATAGATTTAAAATAAAGTTCAAACTATCACATTTTTAGTATAAGCATTTATAATCCACTGTGGCATGATACAGTTCAATACTATATGATAAACTATATAAATATGCCCCTATACAACAAGATATACTACAATAGAGTATGTAATACCATAAGCTACGATACGATACAATATAATACGATATGATACAATACGATACGATATGATACAATACAATATAATACTATACAATATGATACGATACAATATAATACGATATGATACAATACAATATAATACTATACAATATGATACGATACAATATAATACGATATGATACAATATAATACTATACAATATGATACGATACAATATAATACGATATGATATGATATGATATGATATGATATAATACAATGCGATACAATACAACACAAAATTAGCCTAGTGAACTAGACCAATTCTTGCTTTGCAGAGTTTGGTCTAGGCACGCTTCGTTGGAATCCTCGCAGCCTGTGGCTGTCCAATCACAGCTCGCTATAGTTTTGGTTGGGCCAATCACAGCACTCTATATTTTGGGCCAATCACAGAGCGGGAGTAGCCGATGACGTCAGCGCTGCGGCCGCGAACCCAAGCAAGATGGCGGCAACGCCGGAGCCACGTTCTTTTGAAACGGCTTTGTCATCAACATTGGATTATTTAGACTCCAACGTGCGTAAGTCTGTCTGATATACTTAGCGGCTTCTTATTTTTATCAAACAAAGTAGTGCAATGTCCCAGTACACCTGATATTCACATGTTTTTATACAAAAACGACAGAAATCATTGATGTTAGACGCCATTGCTGCCTCCCGCTTTTCCGTCGCTGTGATTACGTCACGTTGTTCGTTACTCTGATTGGTCCTAGCGCTATCCAATTGCGTGCTAACATTTTGAAAGACAACCGTAGATCCCGCCTCATGACTGAGGGCCGTCAATGAGTCGTGGCCAGACTATATATTCACATATATAGGATGGCTTGCCAGGCTAACACAAAATGATATGATATACAAAATTTATTTTGTCATTTCATGATGTTTTATTTTGGAATCACTGATGTCCCATTAGCTGCCTCAACAAAAGCTCTACAAATAAAATAGGATAATAAAACATTTCTTTTTAAAGGGGACTTGTTCATAAAATACATGACTATTGCCAGCATTTAGAGAAGGTCTCCAGTCAACATTAAAACAAAAAAAAAATACTGGAGATGGCCTCATCCCCCTGATTGTGGCATTTTAAACCATCTTCATGAAACAGAGAGCGTCATTGTGAATTTTTTATAAATCACAAGCTCACACTGATTATAACGAGTATTACCTCTGAGGAAGATCCTGGCCAAGGTTATCGTTCAGTGGATCCCAGAAACGGCAAATTTACAGCGGAGGAAGTGCAGGCTGTTTTCTACACCCGTCACATCTTCTTGCTGTGCAACATTATCGAACAGAGAACACAGAAGCAGAGGCAGGTGTTCTTCAAAAGACATTTGACAGCATCCACAGGGATGGCTTTTGGTGCATCCAGAGAGTGTGCAGAATAGTGACAGAAATAACTTTGATCATCAAGAGCTTTTGAGCTAACTTCATGTGCTGCCTTGGGAACAGTGACATTGCAGAGAGCACAGGGTTGAGACAGGCCTGTATGATGTCCACTGAACTTTTTGACATCAGCTGGATTCTGCTGTAACAAATCAAGAGGCATCAGATGGGTTTTCTTCACAACACTAGAAGAATTTGATTTTTTTTCTCTTGACCTTGCCAGTTGTCTCATCCTCACTGACACATGTTTTGAGAAGGAAAATCAGCTTAACAGTTCAAAAGGTAGGAGTGAGAATCAACTGGACCAAAACCAGGGTCATGACCCTTAATGTCAAACACAAAGGACCACTTACAGTCCAGGAAGAGGAATTACCAGCCTCACACAGCACAGATACACATACTGTGTCTGGGCAGTGTGGTCAGACATAAACAGTCTGTAGGATGTTGTGTCCATTTGAAAACCTCCAACAGCAAAAGTGTCTGGTGAATCCTGTGATTCAAACATACAGAGAACTCAAAACACCCTGAAGACAAGCAAACATCAACAACCTAAATGTAGACTCCATGAACTGTTATGAAAATGAAGTAAACTGATAGAGCAGTAGATTAAAAAAAGTATGCAAGTAAAACCAAATCAGGTAAAACAGCTGGTAAAGGAACCGGACAGAGGCTGAGAAACAAAGGACTATTTAACTGTGGGGAAACAAGTAGCGGACAGGAAGCAGCTTGATAGATTGACTGATGAATAAAAAACAAAACATACCAAGCAAAAACAATAAACAAAGATAGCTTTAACTATAATCCAAAAACCCATCGTCACATTTAAAACAAATTCAAATTAAAAGTCCCTGTAAAAAGCGTTTTTTTTTTTTTTTTTTTTGTTAAAACCATGTGAAACATGTTGCAAACAGGGAGGAAATCAAAGCATGAAAACCATCTCAAGTTTTGACACTAACCTTCTCAGTTTGGAAATATTCCTTAAATGACAGAAATAGTTTCAGACCGGTTGTCTCCAGCTTTAGATTGGTCAAAGAGGAGTTGTTCAGATTAGGGATGTGAATCTCCACCACTGAGGCCGATTCGATACGTATCTCGATACGCTACTGGCGATACGATACATTAACGATACGGTAAAACCTCTGGCGATACGATTCGATACGATTCATCCCTGCTGACGATTCTTTAATGATTTGAAAACGATTTTCGATTCGATACATTTCATGATGCTATTTTAAACGATTCAACACATTAAAAAGATTTTCCAGCCCACATCTGATTTTTAAATATCAAAATGATTTTCCCTCTCCTCTGTGAAGGATGTATTTGATCCTCTATTGTTTTTGATTAATCAATAAATTCAACATTAAAAGACAATGCACATCATCAGTGATATTTTACATATTATACATAACATTATTGCTACAATACTTGAAATAAGGGGGTTGACACTAGGTTTAGACAGAAAAATAAACCAACAGAATCAGAAAATTATTAGAGTTCATCATTTTTCAATTATTTGGAATTATTATGAAACAGTAAAAATTTGAAAACACTTCTAAATATGGTAATGATCCATATGTGGCAATATTAAAAGCTGTTGTAGCCTAATGTTACTGTTCCTTTAAGAGAAAAGTCCAGGCTGAGATGTGAGTTCATCTCAGCTGTTTATTGAACTTCTCTGAACTAAAATGTCATTCTGTCTGTTGTTTAGTTCTGCACAAATGTTACAATAATAAGGAATTATCTTAAATTACCTCACACAAAGCTTTAGTTGTGTAGATCAAAAAGAATGCTCGGAAGAATACGCTGCTGCAGAAACCGGTCACACGGACTTTAGAAAGTTTTATTTTGACAAGACAGGAAGCACGTACGTCGGTTAATATTGTCCCACGATGGTTTTTCTAACTGCGGCTGCGCACCACCTGGCCTCCGCTAAAAGAGAAGGACGGTGCGTTCAATGCGCCTCAAAAAACGAGGACATAGCAGGAAAACAATGAAGTAATCGATGTAACCATGGTTTTAACCGATGAGAGGCACGTACGGGAAGATACATTGCGATACAGCCGTCAGTTATAACCGGTGCGCACTGAAGCTACCGGTGCAGTCGCATCGCTAACGTCATGAACGAACCACCGGCTCAGATCGGTGAATCTCTCCATCCCTAGTTCAGATTGCTAGAAGATAAATAAAAGTTTGTGGGAAACATCATGAAATTTATAAATGATCTGTCCAAGAGGATGTATAAATAGTACAAAAATGTGAGTGGGCCCAAGACGGAACCTTGGGGTACCCCAGATACTGTTGGACATGATTTGGTTTTTATACAGACACTTAAACTTTTGTTTGAAAGTTCAGAAACCTGAAATTTTTGTAAAGTTGAGTTCAACAAAACCAACATTGTGAAACCACTGAGTCCAAACAAATTACATGTCGTCTACGCGATCCTGTGAGTGAGACAGTCTTGCTTTTATTGCATACTGTCCTGCGTATTTGTTGAAATAGGATCCATTAACGTAAGAGTGTTCATTTTTTTTTTCTAAAGTAAATTTTATTATTTTCTCAATTCATATTTGGATCTCCTTATGATTTCTTTTTCAGTTTTATAGACAAAATGAGGCTTTAAGGTTAAAAACATGAGAAAGATAAAAAATAGATTAAATATTTTAATTTTCCAAAAATATTTTTTTAAAAATTTGACAATAATGTTCTTAAAACTTCTGATGTTTTTGAGCTGATGATGCATTTTTAATCACGGTTCAACTTTTATTTTTAGTGTTTATTTATTACGACTGTGTGTGTGTGTGTGTGTGTGTGTGTGTGTGTGTGTGTGCGCGTGTGTGTGTGCATTTTGATTGACAGCTGCCACTGACCTGTGCCAGTCAGAGTGCCATGCTACAGGGCGGCGGGGTCGATCGCTACGGAGATGACCTCTGCCCTCATCTGCATCCTGCCTTCATTAGCGGAGCCAGGCAAGGAGAATAACAACCCAATAAATTAATAAAGAGAAAGAGGAAGGGCACAGAGAGACGAGAGGAGGGAGGGAGCAGACAAGAGGAGGGCAAGAAAATGGGAAGAAAGAGAGGAAAGGAGGGAAAGAAGCAGGAGGAAAGGGCAGAGAAGGAAAGGTAGGGAAAGAAAGAGCAATGCACTGAAGTATGGAGGGCAGTGAGTGAGAAAATGGAAAAGCTGCAAAAATAGATATTTGTGGGAAAGAAAATGGAGTTTGCATGAAGTAAACGGGCAGAAGGGCTGCAGGTGATTTATTCTCATTAATAAAATCTAAATTCAGATTGAAAAATAATCTAAATGATGTTGCGTTGCTGCTTTATTTTTCACCAAAGAAGCAGAATGACACAATAAATGAATTCCAGATGTACAGATTTATTCTATAAGTTCCCTCTGACAAGTGTTCCCCTCTCCTGTTTATGACTGGGATGAATTTAAGACAGCAACCACACAAGAAAGCTGTTAATAAAGCATGAGCTTTAATGATCTGCTGTTTCACTGGATACGTGGCTTCGCCGCGCTTCTTCAAATACTTCTTGAAAACCTCCACGCTTGCAGTAAAAGACACAGCAGAGTCCAGGGAAAGCTCGCCATGTAAATAAATTATTAACAAGTATGTTGTGCAGGATACACTGTTGGTTGGTAGCGCTCCCACGGGGACTGAAGTAATGATCCTTTCTCATCTTCCAGCAGAGCTGCATTGCATTTATTACGTTCCATCGCTTCATTTTCATCAGCACCATGCATGTTCTGAATGTCAGGAGCTCAATCTTACAGATCTTTCACTGCATTTCTGTTTCCGTCTGTTAAAGAATGTTTTAAACATATCCTGGTCGGTTCACGTTCAGTTCAACGATTTCCAAACGACTTCTCTGTGATTCTGCTCTTCTGTCTCCTCACTGAGCTGCTGGGACTCCACCGATGTTCCATCATTTTGATCAGATTTTTCATTTTAACCATTGATTTTAATGTTTTTAACTTTTTAAAAATTAGTTAATGGAAAATTATAATATTTCAAATCATGATTTTAGGATTCTCCACATCTAATTTAAGCCACGTTGGACGAAAAGGACTTTGGAGTTGTGTATTATGCTTCATATAAGAAGTAATTGTAATTACAGCTACAATAAGTAAGAATTTTACAGTGAAATTATCACAAAACTGTCTAATGTCTCCATCATGTTTTCATGGAAGGAAGGTTACATTGAAACAGATTTCCTTCTCAGCCGGCTGGAGGGTTGTCAGTTTCTCTTCTTTTAAAAAAGCCAAAGAGGGACAAAGTCTTTGTTTACAATCTGTGAGCCTGCGGGGTTGTGGAGTCTGTGCCGACAAACGCTGCAGCGTCGATAGCAGCCTAAGCCAATAACAGGAGCGACCCAGAAGTTATTCCTTGTACCCCTAAGAAGCCACGGCATCTTTTTGTTTTACTGTAATATTGGGTAAAGAAGGCTAGAGGCTAATGTTGAGCTAACAATGCTAACGATGAATTAGAAGCAAATAGTCGGCTCTGAAAATATCTCAAGCTATTTTTCAATTACCAACAACTCGATGTCAACTGAGCCGTAGATGGCAACAGCCATTCAACACTCAGAACTCAGACCTGGTGTGTTTAGAAAATGGGCTGCAGTACCCAAGTTTGACCACAGGACGTCATTCTTACTTCATGCATCTTTAAGGCACAAATTTCGTTCATTCAAGGCTGGAGGAGGAGTCCTACGTGTGATTACTTTAACCACTTAACGTTCAAATTATTTTGCGTTCAATGGATTTCCAACTAAATGCAAATGCCTCCATATTGTTACAAACCTGCATGATGTGCATTAAACCTCTGTGTGTAGATGCAAGTCTAATGCAGCACGGTCCTTCATGCAAACTCATAAATAATCAAAGATTCCTTCCTCACCTGCTGCCTTTCAAGCCAGAGTTTGAAACTAAGATCATCTCATGTTGAGAAATAACGTCGTTATGGTCACATAGTGGGTTTGTGTGTTGTCTCGGTTCTTGAAATCATTGTTTTCAGTTTGGTGTGAATAGTCTGGTTTTACACACATCTGTGTTACATCTGTAATCACTCACCTGCACTCACTCAAGGAATGAAGCCACCCAGTATATCTAACTCTCTCTTATTTATTTATTTGTCCTTTTTTGTAACTTAGCTGTTGTTTGATGACTTTTGGGTCGTCCCAGGCAGGAATTCCCTGCCTTCTGATATATTTACCTATGGATCTGTCTACCACCAAAAATCATCACCTATATTGTCATTTTGGTTCAATCCTAGACATAAGATGCACAATTTCACTCTAAATGTGGAAACGGTGTTTGATCAGTTAGCAGTTCGAGCATGGATGACTCTACAACCACATCAAGTTTTAGATTTCTGTCTGCAAAACTGCTTTTTGTCTTCAGTATTAATCAGTGAAATTTTGATTATTCTCACATTTTTCTCTCCAACTGTCACAACCCAGTGAGATGTGGTTTGAACTGAATAGTGAGGGTTGAGAAAATTTTACTTGTTAAATTCAGACTTTTTTCCAGCTGATGAGGTTGGACAACACAAGGATGATCCAACTTTAAATGTTGTGCTGCATAACAAAAATACACAATTTGTGCCCATGTGAGGAATTCAGAGAACATTCCTAAAATAAAAAACCTGCTAGGTGCATAGAAGAAGCAATAATAAACAAAAGTGCAGTTTTCTGATTAAAAACACAGTTTGGGATGAAGTGAAGTGAGTTTTAAATTATTTTAATGAGCACCTTGAACCTGATGAGAACAGCTTGGTTTATCATGAATAATAAAACCAATTCCATGTCCCTCCTACTTGTTCAGACCCTAAAAAACCTCAAAGGCAACTTCATGATCTTTAAATTTACAAATTTTTTGCTTGTCTTGTAAAAAATACAAGAAGATGCACCAACGTGCAGACCCATCTGTGGGTAACGCTTCTCTGACTGAGAGGTGCTGCCGGTTGAGGATGGAGGAGCGAGAGTGTCGGAGAGCCGGGCCTGCTGTGCTGGAGAGGGAAAATCTCAGGACGATCGATGAAGAGGATTAGGACCGGCTTTGGGGCTCAGAGGCCTGGATCTGAGCAGCATTCTCAGAGGGGCCCCTGGGAGACTTGGAGAGGAAGGCTGGAGGGAAGAGAAGAGGAGGGCCAAGGGGGAGCGCAGAAAGAGAGCTGTAACCTGGAACTGTCAAGAGGCTGAGAGAGGGGCCGGCCGGGCTGGGAATAGAGGGCCAGTCGGGGTCCCAGTTTACATCATGACTGGCACCAGAACACCACCGCCCACTCAGGAAAACACACACTGACCCGTCGGATCGGGAGAAAATAACCAAAAAAAAATCAAAACAGATCAACATGCACAGGAAAAAGTTGGTTGTTTGTTCTTCAGTCTTTGTGTTTGTCGAACTCGACGAGCGCCGCTCACAACAAAAGGCTCCCTGCATTTGTGTTTTCTGCCTCTGATGCTCATGATTGGTCAGCCCATTCGCCAGCACGCCGCTGTCCCCCGGGTACAGACGATTGGATCCACGATTCATTTTGCAAGGAAGGAAAAAAAAAAACAGGAGAGCGCGCATATGAGAGAAGAAACAGCCAAAACCACTGGGAAATTATACGGTGGAGCAGCGTGGTGGATCTAGAATTAAACAGCATAATTAATCAAGCAAAGAAAAAAAAAAAACAAGCACGTTGCTCATACATTTATTATTTGCATTTTTTCCACTTCAGGAGATGTAATCAGCAAGTAGACGGTGATGCTCTGGATACTTGTCACAGAGACCTGAAGGCTGAGCGCTCATTTAAACCACTGACCCTACAACTGGAAGGGGCCAGCGTTTCTGCTCTGCACTTAATTTTTCCTCTCTGACTGTCATCTCCGCTCAGTGCCCTCTGCCTTCAAAATAATCTCCACAGCAGGTGGAGAAAAAACCCCAAAGAATCACAGCGTTGAACCCGTTTCTTTTAATTTAAGGTGTCTGCAAAATTGGGTTCAGCTCTGGGGTCCCTGTGGGTTTGTCAGAGCGAGCACTCGACCCGGCGGTGAGGGAAAAAACAAGCTGGAAGTAACCTAAAAGTACAGATCGCAGTGCAGGAAAAGACTCGTACCACAGCTTTAGCATCACAAATGCTTCACTGAACTTTGTCACCGATCTAAGGCACGTTTTATTTAAAGTAACACTCTGCAACTTTTTCACCTTAAAATAATGTTTTTGTAAAGTTTTGGCAGCATACTATCATCTATATGTTCATTTTTCGTACCTGTGATAGTGTTAGGGGGTCCCACGTCTGCTTACTGCACTATACAGTTTTTAAACAGCGAACTGCTGCCGGAAGTATTAACTGCGTGTTGCTTTACGGCAATATATGGCAAGCCAAAGGGATAAAAAAGCGCACTTTCTATGAAATGTGCATCTTGAACGCGTGTTTTGATGTCAAAGGGGGCAAAAAAACGCGTGTTCTAAAAGCGAGCATTATGTCCGCGTTCAAGGCACGCGTTTTGGCGGACATAATGCGAGTTTTGAACGTGCGCTTTTTTGATCCCTTTGGCTTGCCCTAGTAGTATAACGTAGACCCGCGGTTTAGCAATCGCAGATCCACCAAAGAAAGCTAGAAATCCCTTATCAGAGGAATATAGGAAAAGAAAAGAAGAACGTGATAGAGCAAGAGCAAAGACCAGAGTTATTATTGGGCCGTCTTTTCCTCGCTGGAGAGCTCTTTTAGAAAGAACAGCATGAACTACGGACTCTAACCTAGCCATGCTGCTAATGGCTAGGTAAGTAATAAATGATTTCACCAGGGTTATTGTGTTTGGTCGGGCATAAAATGGTAAATGGCCTGTATTTGTATAGCGCCTTCTTAGTGTTCTACAACCCCCCAAGGCGCTTCACAACACAATCAGTCATCCACACATTCACACACTGGTGGGGATGAGCTACGATGTAGCTACAGCTGCCCTGGGGCGCACTGACAGAGGCGAGGCTGCCGAGCACTGGCGCCACCAGTCCCTCCGACCACCACCAGCAGGCAAGGCGGGTTAAGTGTCTTGCCCAAGGACACACAGCAGCATTCTCTGGCCGGAGCCGGGATCGAACCTGCAACCTTTCGATTACTGGACAACCCGCTCTACCTCCTGAGCTACTGCTGCCCTTAATATAAAGTTGTTATACAGTCCTGATAAAACTATTTATTCAATGTGTGGAGGTGGAAAAGTTTGTTTTCGTTGTTTTGCCTGACATTAGGAATGTTTGATTTTAAAATGTTTGATTTTAAAATTTTATTTTACCACAGTGACGTTACGCAGCAAGCCTTGAGAGGGCGACAGAGAGCATATATCCGCAAAGTATGTTGTACTTCAGTTTAAATGAAAAGTAACGATGTGTGTTTCGACCACGCCTGTCACGTACTTTGATATTTATCAGCTTGTAAAAATTCGTAATTACTATGACTCCAAATCAGACGTCTGCACGTTGCATATATGACGTCACCACAGAATCCCCTCTGCCCTAGCGTAGCTGCTACATACCACATGGCAGGTTTATGGTGGTTCTTTCCTCCTGAAAGAAGGATTCGAAGCTTGCTGAACTCACTTCCTTTGCTCTTCTGGTTTGATGACATCAATTTGGTGATGCGCATTTGTAGTCCTGGACGTCTTTTCACACGAAACCTAAAATTACTTTCAAAATAAGCGCCTTCTTGTCATCAGGATGTGTCTTTCAAATTCACGGACATCATAATCCATGGCACATAACAAACGGGATTAGAAAATAGCTTTTATAGTCCCATTGACTTGCATTCATTCATTTAAAGGTGTGATTCACTTGTTTAGTCAATACATTTACATTGGTCTCTATAGGAATGAATGCCTCGTAAGTCATACCTGTGCACCATTCCAAGGAACTAGAGGATACCCACATCACAGCTTTGCTTCAGATGGCAGGTTTGTCTTATTTCCTGATATTTGGACATCTCTCCTCTGATTGGCTACCACTGACTCTGTTTACTTTGCAACGTTGATGGTTTATCTCCACAAATAACACCAGCCTGGAGGTGTTCTACTGTGTGGTGGGGTTGCTAATGCTAACAGTTAGCTTCTACTAGTAGAGATGTTCTCTGCTGTTTCCTGGACGCTAAACCAACAACAGCCTTCCCTGTTGTGAGTCAAGATGGGTGAGTCCATGAATGTTAAGTGACAGTGTGACGTAGATCTGTCACGATTTTCAAATAGAGTTTCACCATCTATTTTTTCTCAGAAGCTAATGCAGGAGATAGGTGTAGGAGGCTATTTTCATGTTCAGCCTGCATGAAAAACTCAGAGTGACCGATTATATTAAGAAATAATCATTAAAACCTTTTTTTTTTTTCAGTGAACCACACCTTTAAAGCAGTTTGAAATTCACATTTCATAAGCTAATTTTTTTAAGGTGGTGTAAAATATGATAAAACTACTAATTAAACCGTATTTATAACTAAAAGTTACACGATTGACAGTTAATTTGCTGATTCAGGTCATTTGTTTCCGTTTAGTTGTTCCGTATCAACTAGAAATGAGCGGGAAGTTTGAAAACACCCAACAACAAAAAGAAGCTGCAGCATCTAGAAACATACAGGACGTTATTAATAACCCTTAGGCTGTTTTTAATTTCTTGCACATATTTCTAAATATTAACTTTGTTTTAAACCAGGAGGCCACGCTAAAGCTATGTGCACACATAAGCTGGTTCTGGTGCACTTGTTGCTGCTAACAGTATCATTGCTGATGTGTTTTTGCTTTCATTTGAACTCTACAACACTGTTATTACATCAGTAGTGAGGCTGTGTGAGTTTCTTTTAATTGAGCATTTAAACTTAGCACAAAGACATATTTGTTTACCAACCTGTTGTGTCTGCACAACATACGCTTTTGTCAATTTTTCTGTGGGAATGTGCAATCATCCAGTCCACCTCAAAAACAAGAGTGAATTCCATATACTTTTTATTTTGCCACAATCAGAAGTCAAATTTGAGTAATCTAAGTGAGTTTAGCAAGTGATTTAAATATCTTGACATCATTGAAATGCATCATGAGTGTCTGCAGAGGAGGCAGCAGAGTGACACTGTGACCAAAGACCCCTGAGCTCCTGAAGCTTCACCTTCACCATAAATAATCTTAAAGAGCTGCTGTGGCCCCCCAGTTTAAAACTAAGTGCATAATTAGAAATATTTGCAAGGAATACAGCCTAGAATTAGTTGTTATTAATATTCTGTGTGTTTTTAGATGAATGCATGCCCTGCAGCACCTCCATCAAACCCTCCTTGCTGCTATTATGACAAAACCCATCCAAACAGCTCGGAGCGCATCGCTTTCCAGCTGGTCAATAAGGCTCCGTGTTGACGCGCCGTCATCAATCGAGGTATCAATATGGAAATACCACCGTGACCCAGACATTAATCAATCGGGCTCCTGTGGGAGGCGGGGGGAGGGCAGGAGCACCTGAAACCGTCAATGAGACGGATCAGGCCAGAGTCAGGTTCGGACAGTCGGTATTGATAGGAGCATTTCCACCTGTAGCGGCCGGAGAGGAGCGGAGAGACAGGTCGCATCTGAATTCAATCCCCGCCGCCGCAGCTGCGCGCTCGGAGCGCAGAAAGACACGGCTGAGCGGAGATACGTGCCTCGACTCATCATAAGAGCTGTCTCCTCTTTTCCATACATGTCCCCCTCCTCGTCCTCCTCCTCCTCCTGGTCTTTGCTGTTTCTCACAACTTTAAACCCACCTCCGCACTACATCACGCCTCTAATACAGAGCAACAATGGCTGGAAATTAAGTTCTTTTGTCTTTATTCCGCGGCTTTCTTTCCCTGAGCTCAGCCCCACATTATCTCTGGAGTTTAGTCCAACCTTTTTCCTCCGCCAACTTCAAACTGTGAGAGGGGAAGAGGAGCTCAGCCCCAGTAAGAGGAGTCTTCTGATGCATTCAGCTCACCGTGAGCCCGGGATTAAGGCGTCATCTCACCGCTGACATCCAGGACTTGACCCGATCAATTAAAAAGCGAGCCCGGGCTCAGCTCGGCGTCAGGCCTGCGTGAGGAAAGCCTGCCTCCTAGTGGCGACGCGCTGCATGCGCAGGGGCAGGCGTGCCACTCAATTAGGTCTAAGTGACTTGGATTTGCTGCTTTAAATCTATGCAGATGTGAGTAATTCTGGCATCATTGAGTGCTTTAACATCCACACTGGCCTGTAAAGGTTCGATCCCCCATGATGCTTCTTAAAGGTTACAGTTCAAGGGTCGCGTTCCTGTGTGCACAGAGCCATGCCCTTTTCATCCCCAATCAGCCGCTCTTTTATTTTTTCTTCCTTTGCCAGAATGGAGAGACGAGCCACAAAGGTCACGGACATGGATTTCCTTTGGTTTGACTCTATGAAAAGGTCAGCTGAGGGCACCATGAAATGGCAGTGAGGCCTTCACGCCGCCCTCTCAGGGACCAGGGTCCTTGTATCATCCTGAAATGGCACAGACGGAGCCCCTCTGAGGACCCGGGTCGGTCCTGTGGGTCGCTGTGACCTCATCCCCCCGTGGATTCAGTGTCCTTCTGCAGAATGCTGCACAACATGTGTGAAGCTAAACTTTATAGTCCACAAATTGCAGTATTCATATGTGGAGTTATGCCCATTTATAAAAATGCAAATAAGACAAACTTATTTTCCTCATAAAAATGCAACAAAACAAGCTGAAATTCACACTTTCTTTATTTTACTGACAAACAAATTACAGTCCCCAAAAAAAGAAATGTTGGTACCATTTGTGGCTCCATGATGACGGAACGACCTTCCCTGCATCTTGCACTTTACTCACGTCTGTCTTCTTTACTCTGTTCCTGAGGGGAACTTACATCTAAAGAGACAATACAACCACTTTAGATCAGTTTTCTGTAAAATGCTGTTGCAGACATGCTCCTGAATGGCTTCTGTTTGGAGAAATAGCTTTTTCCTTTGTCATGACTGATGAGCTAACGGCTAGTTCAAGTGCAACCAAGACCAAAGTGGAATGATGCCATCTGAAAACAGCTCCAAGCCCTAAAAATTCATAACAATTCATGCATCAACCCCTAAATGAAGAGTTACCAGCATAGTGTTGCAGTTTTCAACTCAGTAAGGGTTCATTAAAGCCATACTATGCAACTTTTTCTTATTTTTAAATCATCTTGAGCCAGTATGTGCTAAAATGACCCTTTACAGGATTAATGAAATGTCACTCAGACCCTCTCAGCCCTCTGTGGCCAGAATACCGCATTTGCAACTTCAGAGTGCTGGGCCGCTCCTTGTTAGAAAAATTGAGCTGACATACCTGGCGCTGCGGTCTGATTCCAGCATGTTTTAGATCATGAACACAGCTGACTTGTTTGATTTAGTGATGAACCGCTCCTGTAGACACTAATGAAGGCTGAGGAGACACTTCAGCAGTTAGATTAAGGTGTTAAAAAGATGAACGCACAGCGAGGAGGAAAGTTTACCTTTTGCTTTGACCACAGATAATTAATAATGGACACTAGGGGGTGCTAAAAGCAAGCAAAACTGCCAAGTGTGCCTTTAAATTTGGTGAAGAGGTGGCAATGTTCAAGCTGCTGAAATTGTTGAAATAAACTAAACTTCTGTCAGAAAAAAAGTTTATTTTTGTTTGCATCTTCTGCAGCTGTGCATGATTGGTTCTTCTGTAAAAATACCAACGAGCAGGTCTTCTAAATGAAAAGCAGCCCTTATTAGTAGGGATGTAAGAAAATATCGATATGACAATATATCGTGATATTTTTTCCTGCAATGTCAATATTCAAAAGTTGTGTATTGAATTTTTGGAAGAATTTACATGCAGACATTTTTCTTTTCCTTTGGTGGAATTCAAACACCGACCACTAGTTGGCAGCAGTGGGTTCTGTTTCCACCATTGAAATGTAAATCCCTCTATTATGGTTCAGACACCTCACGTTAAACATGTTACGTATGTTTGGACTGTTTATTGAATTTTCAGTCTAAGAAAATCGCTAATATCGTCTGGCTGAATGTATCGCAATATATTGTTATATATCGTATCACCAGAATTTTACCAATACACATGCCTACTTATTTCTAGTCAAGACGTCTGTCGCTCATCTATCCTGCAGGATGTAAAAGCCATTTCTCCAAACAGAGGCCGTTCATATATCTATTAAACAAGTGTTACTTTCTTACTTTTACACAGAATCACTTGAAAATTACTAAAATTTCCTTTTATTCATCTCTTGTAGGTTTAAACTGGATATCTAACCTCTAAAGACTATTTGATAAGGTAATGATTATTTATTAATACCAACTAAATGAAAGGGTGTCCACCATCTTTTTTAGATGTTCTGCAGGATCCGGTTTCCTTATTAAAGCCGTTCCATTCTCCAGCTCTTTAAAAAACAACCAGAAACCAGATTTTTACAAGATTTGATTTATTAACTATGATACAGATCACATAAGGCCTTGCTGTTTACACCATTCCCACTGAGACACAATACCATACTCAGCAAATAAAGACAGATTGTGTTTATCTTTTCACTTTACAGTACTTCATTAATTTTTTTAAAATCACTTTCACCACCAAGACCCCTCCCCTTCCCCCATTATTTCTCTTTTTTTACGTTTTTGTAACATCTTCTCTTAAATAGTGAGAGTTGGAGCCCTCTTCCTGGATGTGGAAGAAATCATGCACTATACTGGGCGGGTCTCTCAATCATTCACAAAAAAATGTGTTTCTTTTTTTTGTTTTTTAAAAAGGCTTTGCATTTCTTTTAGTTAATAAAATTAAACATAAAAAGAAAAATTGGTTTCTACCACCACTCTTGACTAAAGGGAAAAGTGTTGACCCCGCCCCCTCCAAACAAAACAACATACCAATAAACAACCATCTGAATAAACTTCTGCTTGTTTCTCCGTTTAACTTCACAGACATCTGTCACCATCGAAGAAAGTCGTAATGCAGCCACCATTTATTTATTTATTTATCTCTGAACCAAAGTCACGATCTGTCACTTTGCTCACCCCCCCCCCCCCCCCCCCCCAGTCTTTGGCGGCCTCACAGTCGGTTCAGTATTAACACGTCCATGTACAAAAAAAGAGATGGGGGGGATGCCGCTGGCCAGCATTCTCACACAAGTACCAGTGGTCACCCCCTTCTTCCCCTCTCCTTCTCCCAAATAATGATCCCATTCACTCGTATGCAGCCCCCCCATCCTCGTCTCCCCCACTTTCTCTGAGGATCAGTGTGTGTAATCCGGATGAGCTAACAGCAGGGAAAATGACCATGAGGAGACCAGCATTCCTCCGTTATGTCTGTTTATATCACGCTGCCGCTAACCTGTTAGCCTAGAATAAACACACACCCTTTATTTCTCACACACACACACACACACACACACAGGGTAAACGACCAGCTGTGATTGATGAAATCTCCATCAGCGATTGGTTCAAACTTGTGATTTTAACTCGACATTTGGAGAGCTGAGGACTTCCACTCAGCCCTTCCAGCAACACACAAACTCGCTTCGATCCAGGGATCTGCCACTCTCCACCAGCCGCATCTCTGCTGGTTACTACGGCAACGGCAGGCTCGGCTGAGGAATTTTGGTGATGCTCTGCTCCGGTCATGCAGGAGGCAGGCGGATGGATGAATGAATGGACGATCTGTTCTCCTCTGCCGTCTCTCTCAGAATCAAAACCATCTCTTTTGGACAAGGAGGGACTTGGGGACAAAGCGGTAGGACAGACAGTTAGGTGGATTCTGATGTGAAAGGTTAAGACTCCTTTACAAAAAAGAAAGAAAAACTAACACCAGGGCAGATTCTGAGGCCTGTATGGTGAAATATCTCCCACCTGTCCAAGATCTGTGCCTTTAAAATCAAATTCCTCTTGCTTTAGCTGAACTAGTCTGAAGAATAATCCTGACAATAAAACAATCTGATGCTGCTAAAAAAAACAGCAGGAGAGCGGTGCTACGCCCATGCAGCTGTGAGGTGAAACCTCCTTTCTCCACTAGATGTCAGCGGTGCGCTCCCAGAGAGAGGACGCTAGGGCGGCCTGACAACAAAAGTGGCTGTCACTTTATGGCAGCTTCAATTGAAAATGGGCCTCCAAAGTGCTCAGAAAAGTGCTTTTTCAACAAGGTCCTTAATATGAAAACCTGCAGCACCGTCTCGCTCTAAACAGAAAAACTCACCGCAGCGTGAACAGAGCAGGACAACACTGGAATTATCCCCACCACCTGTCAGACACGGGGAAGTGGGGTTAAACAGAAAGACACGGATCCCGGTGGACTTAGGGACAGCTTAGAAAAATACAAAACGCTTTCAAAGTGAACAGAAGGAACGTGGAGAATCAGACCAATTAAAGAAAATAATCACATTTTAGGCTGAATTTTGTTAGAAAAGCCTGAAGGAGGAGGGTAAAGTTCAGGAGACTAAAAAGAGCCTTCCCAGAATGCAAAACAGCCACAGCACCCATAATCCTGTGCTCCTTTTTGCTGCCCAGCAGATCCAGTTTGGTGAGATTTCTTTTTTTTTTTAATCTTTGTGCTTGGCCTACTGCCACGACTAAAACTGATAGTGTGTGTGTGTGTGTGTGTGGCTCTGTAAGAGGTCGACTGAGAGGAATTTGCAAGTCGCCCGGGACAGAACATCCTGTCGGGTGAGTAGTAACACGTGTTTGTTGCACAAGTCCACACTGTGCAGTGGTGAAATAAACAAACGTGTGGAGGACTTTGTCCCGTCCGCAGCCTCTGGGTCGGTCCAGCAGGTGGGCGGGGCCTAAGAAATGTGCACTGGCCACCAAACTTCCCAACATGGTCAGAAACTAAAAGGAGGAAAAAAAAGAAGTGATCCACGTGCTACTGAGTGTTTGTGAAATGATCCCAATGTGATGGAGTTCAGATACTCCTCATGTTTCACTTCCTAATCCCTCCCTGAGTCCCTTCTACCGGCAATGTGTCTCCCCCCTGTGTGGGTAAGGCAGTGAGGGCAGAGTGAGACAGAGACAATGGGATGAAGGAGACTGATCCGGTCCAGAAGCTCTTCACATTCCTGTCCTGAGCTCTTCTGTGTTATTTATTTATTTATTTATTTTGTGATGAAAGCAGCGGAGGCTCAGATGTTTTCTCCCAAACTCGTAAGTTTCTCCCTGTACATACTGCATCTCTCCCAAATTCCCTTCCTAGCTCCAGTTCCTCTTTTATCTCTTCCTTCAAAACGTCTCATCCTGAACCCACAAGTCACATATTCCTGCTTTTATTTTATTTTTTTGTCGTTGTTCCCTTGATCCCTGGTTCACAGCGTGTGTTGTTCAGTCGGAGGGTGGTGGGGGTGGAGAGAGGGCGGCAGCAGGGCTGGAATGGGAGACTGGGGAGTGTGAGGCGGGGAATGGGAAGGGGACCGGTGCTGATGGTGGTGGAGAGGAGGACCGTAATGTGGGATGACAGGAGGGGTGGCGGGGAGGACGTAGGGAGTCGGGGACGGAGCCGGAGAGGACGAGTAGCCTCCGGCCATGCAGGAGTAAGCCGAGGTTCCTCCTCCCCCGGAGAGCGTGGCGGTGGGGGAGCCGGCGAGGCGGTCAGACAGCGGCGGCTGATTGTAGAAGAAGAACGCGCACTGGTGGATGAAGCTCTCGATGATTGTCTGGTAGGTGCGGGTGGCGGTTAAAGCGTCCATGGTGGTGAAGTCTGGTCTCATGAGGGTTGGCCAGAAACAGATGGACAGGTTCTCGCTGGTCATCAGATTCAACTTGCTGCTCTGGCTCACTCTGGGAAACAAAAGCACACAAATCTGATTAAGTTCTGAAGATTTAAGGAAAAAATGCTCCACATGTTCTTCAGATGACTCAGTTCTGTAGAACCCCATCTCCTGCATGCAGATCACAGGTGTCGGTAAATTTCACCTGCTGCACGCTCTTCTACCTCCGTTTCATCTTTTTACCGCACAGACAGAAGAGCTTGGATGAAAGCAAACAGGAAATAACCATCAAGGCTAAAAGGTTTGTGAATGGGACCTGATTTTCACTTTATAAGCAAAAATCAAACCCACAACTCAACTCTGATTGAGTTTTTTCCAGAAATGATTTCAGAATTTTTTTGCGATAACTCAAACATCAAGTTTATTTTTGGGAGGAGCTGCACCATAAGAAACAAACAAACAAAAACGCTTACTCATGGATGCTGCTGCCATTTACTGCTCCGAGCAGAGGCAGTGAGAGGTGTGACCACTGCGGGGAGAAACACCCTGCTTTTTGCAGCACAGCAACTGTTGCTAAGTGCTTCCAGAAAAACAAAAACCAGACTGAACACTTCCCAAATCTGCAGTCGCAAAAAAAAAAACATTCCCTGGAATAAAAACACTTTTTCAATTGTTATTGACACAAATTCAGCCAATCATATGACAGCATCTTAATTTCTGTAGGCCTCCAGATGTGAGCATCAGCATGGAGCCCCTAGAGAGCATCAAGCTGTGTGGATGAACGTTCCCGTTCAGATGAGTCTGGATTTTAGCCGCAGCATTCCGATGGTCGGGTCAGAATTTGGTGTCAACAACTTCTTGTCCCACTCTGGACCCCTCAGAACCACCTGAGCCTGGTTTAAACCCCACAGTCTACCTGAGGATTGTTGCTGAGCATGTCCATCCCTTTAGGACCACATCTTCTGATGGCTACTCCCAGTAGGATGATGCACCATGTGACCAAGGTCAGATCACATCATGGACGTAACTGGATGATGATGTCATCAATAAGGACCAGTGTATTTATATCTGAACACTTAGTTCCAGACACTAAACGTTTATTGGTCTTTTAAAGGGGCGTGTTTCCGTTCTAGATCCTAATAATCTAAATATCTCATTTTAAATCTCAGAAAAAACACGTTTGTATAAATATACATCATCCTGAAAACTGTTCATTCAGAACGTATTTAAAATCTGTCAAAATGGTTAAAATAAAGCGAGAACTTGGCCTGCTGCACTGAAATGTAATAAAATGTCCTTGCTGTAATGTTTTTACCTTAGTGTCATGAATTGGTCATAAACTGATGATACAAGCTGCCATAAATGGACAATTTGTCCTAATAAAAAGGTTTATTGTTACAGATTTTAAAGAATTTATTAGAAGATTTTATATTAAAAAAGAAAATTTAGCATAAAAGCACACATATTTGCATGTGATACACTTTCCTGCTTACTCAAATATTTTTAGGGAGCTGAATGGCTCAGGTTGGGAGCTGCTTATCATTTTTATTTCAGTGTTTTCTTCCCAATTTGTGAAGTTTACCCAAACAGAACGATATTTGATTGAATCCGCCGTAAATCCCTGTTATCAGATCGTGATTTAACCGGAGGGAAACCCCTATAATGAGAAGATGGTGGTCGTTATCACCCAGGTCATCTGACAGGTGACCAGCGGTGCAGTCAGCTCTGATCGAGTCCGTCACTCACTTGTTCAAATGGCTGATGACATATTTGAAGAGGTCGTAATTCTCCTTGGGAAAGCGTCGCAGGCCATCCTTCATCGACTGGAAGCGGTGCTCCCTATCGTTGATCTCTGAGCGTAGGTAAAGAGAGGCGAGAGGTTAGGAGGAGGGAGGCCGAAAGGAAAGATCAGAGGAATTTGAGGGCAGAAGCTGTCTGGGGAGAGGGAGTCATAAAAAAAAGAGTAGAACTAAAACGAGTGAGAGCATCAGGGAGAAAAATGGTTTTAGCTTTCAAATAATCTACAGCAGACAGAGTGATCTTCATCCTACAGCAACACAAAAACACACTAAACTGTAAGGAAAAAGTACCACACAACCCATCAGAGAACACACACACACACACTTCTGCAGATTACTGAAAACACACACAGGGTGTGTTAAAGCCTGGTGACAGCGAGGAATGAGTCAGAAAATCTGACGTCACCATCTGTGTCCACCCTGCGTGTGTGTGTGTGTGTGTGTGTGTGTGTGTGTGTGTGTGTGTGTGTGTGTGTGTGTGTGTGTGTGAGAGAGGCAGAGCTGCAGCGAGAACAGCAGATGTTCTCGTCACAAACACGCTTTACAAGCAGACGAATCCCACTTTGAATTCCCACAATGAGGTCAGCGTGGATCAGAAACAGATTTGAGGCCGGATGAGTTCGTAGAACCTCGGGTCCTCCGGTACCGACCATCAGAACTTCCCTTCCTGCAGATTACTGGAAGTAAAAACACGGCCGTGACCGAACCCCTAGCTCTTCTCTAAGAACGCTAAACTTTAAATCTAATTTTCTGCTCTTCCTGCTGTTGTGGCCCAAACTGCAGAAGGTTTATCAGGTCTTTGTCACGGCTGAAGGGTCTCGCCGGAGTCGTGGAAACGCGCGTGCGAGCGAGCTTCGGTGATCGACAGCAGCCATGCGGCCCGCGGGTAAATCTCTCTGGTGCTATGCTAGACTAAGCTATGCTTTAAATCTTTATTCTGACAGATTATAGCCCACGAAGAGAGAAGGAGTGCACTCGTTTATCAACCGTAGGACCATTTCCTCCATTCAGTCTCCGGCGCTCCTGCATCCCTCCGTCACCGTGTGCAATCATCTCCACATGCTTCTGCACAAACCCTTCAATATTCCCTCCTCCATCCCTTCCTCCTCTTACAACCGAGCAGCAAATCTAATTCTCACCGTGGACGGATTTGGATTCTGGAAGTTTTGCTTGTTAAGCTGAAGAAAAGTTACAACTACCCGCCCCAAAAAAAACCTGATTTGGACTAAAAATCCAACACACACTTGGTGTATTTAGGGAGGCATTCCCCCACATCCATGTGGAGCCCCGGGACTTACTGAAGGCCTCCACCAGCTCTGTCTGCATGCCGTAGGGCACCAGAGGCTCCGGCAGCTCCGAGAAAAAGGCCTTCATGGCTCCTGCTACTGTGTTGATGGTGAAGTCTTTCTCCACCAGGTCCAGGCTGTGATCTGGGGACAAAAAAAGGGGAAAAATGCAAATTAAAAGACAAAGATCCGATATATAAAAAGGCTTGCACAACGCTGCTTCATCTCTGGTCTGGAAACACATAAAAAAGCAGAAAAAAAACGACAGATTTTCTGTTTAAAATGAAAGAACGCTGGAGGCTTTTCTTACTCGTGTACCACAAAGAGTCCAAATCATCTTTAATTCATGTGTGAAGTGACTTCGTTTACTGGGTGTTCTCATAATTACAGCGTTTGTCGATCGAAACAGAAACTGTAATTAAAACTTAATAAAAACAGTGTTTTTGCGTTACGACCACATATAATTCACTCTGCTCTGATCGATTCTAACCGTGAGATCTTGTAAACAAGCACCACTAACACTGAAATAAAGGATTCATCTTTTTT
Source organism: Aphyosemion australe (assembly GCA_006937985.1). NCBI lineage: Eukaryota > Metazoa > Chordata > Actinopteri > Cyprinodontiformes > Nothobranchiidae > Aphyosemion > Aphyosemion australe. Next base: position 4,019,573 of record SSNS01000006.1, on the reverse strand, counting down.
AGACAAACGTGTTTTAGAAAAACGGCCTTGAAGGAGTCTGAAGAGCAGATCCTGTTGGAGGGTTGCAGAAAACTCCTAATGGAGCTCCTGCCGTGACAGTTTTCAAGCTCAGGTGCTTTCTGGAGCAACTTTCTCCTGAAATAAGTTCTCTAAACCTTCAGGGAGCTGATGAAGAGCGGTTTTCTGCGCGGCTCGGCTCTGCAGCACCTGCGCTGTAAGTTTCACCTTTAATTGTCTCGTCCCGTCGGCTGGAGGCTCAGAATGATTCAGTGCCGCTTTTCAACTCTGATTACCTGGGTTGAATTTAACCTCAGCCAAGCGTGGACATACACACTCACACACACACACATAGATGTAGGCTATCTTGCTCTGCTATCTATCACGACAACAACATGCTTCATTAACCAAACCAATCTGGAGGCAATTAACTGCCCACACCAGACAGACGCTCGCTGGGAGACGCACGCCGACGGCGCCTGAACACGTGTGACGACGCGCACCGGGGCAGGTAGATGATTACTGGGGGCAGCTCTGCAGCCTAAAAGGAATGCAGGGCAAATTAATCCTCCCCGGTCGATGCAGGGGAGTTATGACGCTTAAAAATAGAAGCAGACGCGCATTTATCTTTATTGCATCCAATGAGCACGCAGGAGAGGGACGTGTGTGCAGGTACGAGCGCGTTAAAATACCCACCTTGTTCAAAGAGTCGCTGCACACTCTCAATCTCTGCCTTGTTCCCGCTGACCCTGTAGATTCCCTCTGTGCTCAGGCCTGGAGGAAACACAGAAGAGACCTGGTGTTTATTTGCAAAAGATGATAAGTCGCCTGCAAAAACCCGTCTCTACGCAGCATCATGCATCAGAGCTGTGAGTGGTGCAGATGCACCAGAAGGGTGAGGTTCTTCAGGCTGTGCTTACAGGTGTGCTCTCCTCCATCCTATCACACTATTAGCTCTATTTATTAAAGCCATAAAGAACTCCTGCAGGTCTGCTAGGAGCTTATAGCTGCACTGTGGGGGAAAAATGAGGCAGTCTTCTTGTCACAGTAAAATAAAATGACTCAGAACCTTTTTCTTATAATCTTGATTTATTATTTTCATAGAATCATTGTTTTCTATTAAAAAAAACCTAAACAGCATCCAGATTTCTAAAAAAGAAATCTAGTTTAGGAGTTTAAAGGTTCAAACGTTTATTCTTTTTATTAACAATGATAATAATAATAATAATATTAATACAGTTTTTGTGTTACCACACATAAAAAGAAAGCATTCCCACAGATTTCCCACCCGTTTGTTCCAGTTGCTGCCAACGCCCAGTCCCTTTGTGCCTTGATTTTTATGATTTCCATGTTTTTCTAAAATCAGCTCTTACTAGTGACTGACTGTGTTTCCACAGATCTGATCTAAAGTATTAAAAAGACCTTGACTTTGCAGCTCTAGTAGCATCACATAAGATGACATTAAAGAGCTGTTCTCCTACATCAATGCACAAGTGCAGCTTTGTCTTTGAGATAACAACCTTCAGTTAGCTCCCAGAAACAAAAAACAAACCCTGACCACACGTTTATTCATGTTGAAAGCGGTTTTAATAACCGACACTGGCCATTTCTGAGCAAACTAAGACAAAAGCAGGCGTATTTGAGGGCAATGCAATGTTGTTACATAACAGAATATTCCTATGATCAGACTTTCCCACAAAATAGGTGCAGATCTTCAGAAATTTTATTCAAAAGAAGACTTAAAGAGACGATGTGTGGTTTTTACTGTTAATTTCTGGAAATATTCATCAAAATGTTGTTGAAAATGAATTAAATGATGCCCAGTTGTTGAAAATATTGGCGGCTTCGTAACATAAACCAAAACAATTTGGTCTAAAACACATCGGAGCGGGTCTAAGTTTCTGGGCGACGTCGTATTCGACGAGATGTTTCCTTCTACGGGAGCCCGTGAGGACAAAACGTATTTACAGATCTGTAACAAGCGGTTACAAAACTTTCATCATTCATAAACGTTGTTTTAAACATTTACCTCTTCGCGCATTGCCACTGATGAAAAGGAGTCTGATGTCATTCTGCTGGAGGTTGAACAATCTGATGAAGTACTTATTCGAAAATTGCACTCCCAGGGATTTTTGACCCTCATGGCCATCCGTAGGTAAGGTCTTACTCGAACACAAAAATACTGCTTGCTTACAGTGATTTAGGTACGTACTGCCCCCTATCGCCAAGGAAAATACACACAGTCACTTTAAAGAGAGCTTTCTATTTAAAACATAAAAAATAGATGTATATTTCTATATTTAATGACACTTTTTCACGTATTGAACTGCTTCTAAAAAGCTGAACACCTTTAATCTTTGCAACTCACCCCAGAAACTAATTAATGTGTCTTTTCAGTAGCTTTAGTAAACGCTCCACAAGACCGATCCTAGCCCCAGAGAAAGACTAAAAAAATGAAGGAACCAAGGTAACACGGAACAATGAGAAAAAGCAACGGCACACAGAAATCTCACTTTCTTTCAGTTCATCGATATTTCTCAAATTTGCAGAAAGATGAGGTTTTCAGCCACTCTCACTTTTGAATTTGTCTCTTCAGTCACACTTTGGAGGGAACTCAAGGAGACAAAGACAACTCCGATGGGAGCGAAGCCCATCGGCAGTGGCAGGAGGGGAGGAAAAAGAAGACAAAAAGGGGAGAGGCAGGGAGGAAATAAGAGAGCTCTCAGTCGAGGCATACAGCATCGATCTACTCCTTCTGCCAATCAATTACCCACAAAGGCTGGGCTCGCCAGACGCTAGGAAAACAGGGATGGGAGGACAGATAGTGGGAAGGAGTAGCGCTGCAGCGGTGGAGCGGGAGAGAGAGGGATCGGTCAGAGATAGCGAGACATTGCAGAGAAGTGAGATTGTAACTGATGAAAGAGAGAAACAAAATAAACAAAGGCATTAAGATAAGGAGAACATTTATAGAGGGATGAGAAACAAAGCATATAAAAATAAATTAGTAAGTTTCTGGAGCTCATACCTTTATGCTAAAGTAAATACAATAAAAACCTAAAAGTGCTACCATCTGTGGAGCCTTCACAGATTCCTAGAGCGCTAAAGTGAATAAAAACACACCCATGGGTCTGCAAACGTCTAGCAGTAAAAGCTCCCAGGGTTAGCGGCTGCATGTCTGCAGCATGTTGCTGCCTGACACGACACCAGCTGATCCCACATTAGCTCAGATCCCAGCCTCTTTCAGGGCTGATTTCATAGTTCACCATGGAGACAGGCAGTCGCTGGGTGGCTGCCCTTTTCGTCGCTATGGAGGCTCCCACCACCAGCAGATATGCCTGCACACGCTAGCACGCATCCATCACCGCGGTACCCATGAGCACAGCGCCCTGCGACTACCGTGCAGGCACTGAGAAAGCTTGGGCGGAGAGAACAGCAGTCACAACGGACTGATTCATACAAGCTCAAAAAGACTAAATCACATCCGTTATTATTATTATTTCAAGGGCAAACGAGAACTCTGAGTCACAAACCAGGAGAAAGAAGGAACCATAAAAAGTAATTAAGAGTTTTTAAATCACGATTTGAAAATACACACAAAAAAACACATCAAAAATTAAAAAAGGGTTACCAGAAGAAAAAATAAGCAACTAAATCTGTATTTTATTCATGTGGGTATTGTTCCATACTGACATTAAATTTGTTCTTTAATGAGAAAGCATTAGGGATCACGTAAACACGTTGCTACGCCACAGCCTCCCTCATTTATGGATTTAAAGCTATAGCTGCAGCCGGTAGCATTAGCTTTGCTCACTCACACCACCAGCACCAGGAATCAACAGAAGTAAAACCTGGAAGACGTGTTTTGTGGTGTATTTTCACATTTTAGTGAGGACAGGGTCTCATTTTATTTATTTATTTATTTAGTTACTCAGGACAGTGCATATTAACATCAGACATACTGAAATATGCCAGAATTAGCCGTGGGCTAGTTTTCATCTGTAGTCCTGTGCCAGGTGTACAGTAGGCAACCTGAGGAGGTAAATAAATATAAAAAACTGCATACATTTAAACCTTAAATATCTACATAAAAGCAATTCACCATAGTAATAAAATATGGGTAAAAAGTCTATTATAGCAAAAATGAAAATGTAGACATGCTGTAAAAATAAGTCAGGAACTATAAACAATCACGGAACAATAAAGGTAAAAGCCTGTCAAAGTATGTGAGAAGTACAAAAATAACAATAAGTAAATAAATACATAAATAAAACAAAGTCTCAGGATTTCAATGTTCGCAGGTTTGATGGTCGATCATCCAATGCTTTAGGCGTGCCCGAAATACAGAGACTGTCAAAGACTCTCTGAGTGAGCTTGGAATGTTATTCCACTCTTGCGCTGCCCTAACACTGAAAGAAGGCTGGCCTAGCGAGCTTTTCCGTAGATATAATACAGTCCCCTCTGGATACTCCTCTCCTCACGGTGCTATTCCGTGTATAATTTTATATAATTGACATGCATTTTTAAATTTAATAAGGTTTTCCCAACTGAGGAGTCTATACTTTGATAAAATAGTGCAATGATGGTCATTTTTGTGCTTTTTATCCAAAACTTTTAGAGTTTGTTTGTAAAGGGACTGTAGAGGCTTCAACATTGAGTCTTATCAAGCATGCGGACCGATTGTGACCGATTTGATAAATATGATTTTATCAATTCGATTGCCTGGGCTGATAAATTAAAGGATGATAATTTAGCCAGTAAGATTTGATGGTTTAGTGTCGAACGCCTTTCTAAGATCAAGGAAAATTGCCCCGACCGTGTTATATTTATCAAGCAGTGATTTGATTTTATCAACGAAGAAACAATTGGCGGACTCTGTTGAATAATTATGTCGAAATCCAAATTGCAATGGAGGAAGTTGGTTACAAGGAGGAAGAGGGACATAAAGCTTAAAGCAGCCTACCACTAGGGGGCGCTTGTTTTGGCTCAATCTACAGGTTACAGGCATGTGTTTAGTCACGTTCGCTTAAACACGCCTATAGATCAGCCATGTTCTGAAATCAAATACGATGACATCACACACAAAACGGAATCCATCGTGAGAATATCCGCCGTAACGTCAAGAGGTGCGAAATTACTGAACACATAGAAGATGTTCTCATCTGGTTCAGGTTAGCGTGGTTGGGATGCTAAAACACATAAAAAACTGTTTGGAGCTTTAAAATAACAGAACAGAAATAAGACTGGAAAATGGGAGTTTATCCCAACTTTTCTCGTTACGTTTTGCGTGCTTTTTGAATATCGTGCAGTAGTAAGAAAATACACTGAAATATCACAGTAGTTCATGTTTTAATACTGAATCGATATTTAAAAGCAGTGTACGGATTTTTTAGACATTACATGCAAACATTTACTGTATTTTTTTGTGTGGTGCAATTCAAACTCCGTCTGCTAGGTGGCAGCCGCTTTTACCGCCTTCCTTCTGACGGAACGACGAGATCCCGCGATAAGTCTGGATGTCTTGGAAGCGTCTGGTCTGAGTTTTCCAATAAAATTCAGTAAAAATCACAAATATCGTTTGACTTTTAGTATAGAATATATCGTATCGCCTCCCCTGTATTGTGATATATTTATACATCGTATCGCCAGGTTCTTGCCAATGCAGAGGCTGCGTAACCACTTGTGGAGCTGCAGTTCTTAATCTTACAAATAAACTTCTAAGCAACAGAGGAGCTCCTGAACAGACATCCTACGCTGAGGCAGGGACCGAGCGGCGGGAGCTGCGAGGCAGAACGTAACCTGGAAGCTCCTCCGCCAAAACACATCCTGATACAAGAACAGGAACGAGGGAATGTAGAGAGGAAGACAGGAGCTGGAGGGAAACGCACCCGGGATTCAAAGAGACAACAAGGACAAAAGAAGGAAATGAAGCATCAGGACCAACAGATGATTAGAATAAAAACAAGAGAGGAGACTGATGATAAAAGAGGGAAAAGGAAGTAAAATTAAGAGAAATACTAAAATGAGGATTTATTTATTCAACCTGCTACCCCCCCCCCCCCATTACCCAACAGTAACTGTTGTGACTGCTCCAGTTAGCATCTGAACAGGGAGAGGCAAAATCAAACGTGATGCCTTGTTATCTGGAGCTTTGCCCCTACACGGAGGAAGGAGGCGGATGTTTTGTGAGGCCGCGGTAATCCTCAAATGCAGAGACTTTAATCAGGCCAGAGATTACACTGGAATGCACCAGCATGTCAGTCAGCAGCAGCAACTTTCTGGAGAAAAACAGGCTAAATGCAACTCCGTTTAGAAAAAGGTACATCTAGAAAGAGCTCGTGTGCACACGGAGGGTATAATAAAGGTTTTGAATAAATGATGCAACGTCTAAACTCCTGGCCCAGCCAGGAACAGAGAAAAGCCTTTAGATAAGCATCACATCTGGTTTAGTTTAACAGCTGGTGGTGCGAGTGAGACGCAAGCTGTTGGTCTGAGGGCAGCGGGGCAGCAGGAGAGGCTGGCATCTGGGCAGCAGGGCAGAAAGGTTAGAAGAAGCTCTCTAAGCACATCTGTGAGAAAAGGACAACGCAGGCTACACACGCAGTGACGCACGGCATTAATCTGAGCAAATGGGACGTTTTTAGCACCGACATCACACTTTATTTACAGATTTAACTGCTGCTCCCTTTTGACTTGTTCTAATTATAATGGGAAAAGGACAAACATGCATTCTCTGTTTAATCAGCCAGGAAACGGCGATTATGAAAAGTCAAGCACTGCTTTATACAACCACGGCTCGCGTCTGGGTGGGTGCTCGGCTCTGGCACTAACGGACTCATAAAAGGATACGTTGAACATCAGGTTGTGCTGGATTTAAGGAAGATTACGATCCTGGAAAAGGGAGTTCTTAGAAAAACATGCAGCAGAATAAAAGGTGGAATGTGTAGCACACGAACATTTATGGAAATATTTAGTCAAATTAAAAACCGAGTCAGGGACAAAGGCATCCTCGCTCAGAGGGACGGTAGCGAGAGTCTCACCTGTGGTCTCGATGAAGCGGATGCACTTTTCGATGAAGACTGGGATGGGTCTCTCGAAGGTGACCACGGAGGCCAGTGGCATTCCAAAGTAGGTGCTCTCAATGGGTTTGGAGGTGGAGAGCCTGGGTTTGTGTCGCGGTTTCTGGCAAAAGGAAAACAAAATTATTTGACGTCTTAAATGACCTCATTAAAAACAGTTTTTGTTCCTGGAGCAAACACACACACACACACACACACACTGATTCCACACATACCTGTCCATGTTAGTGATAAGTAATCATAAATTCCTATCTCGAACCCTGTTCTGTCCTTCAGCTAGATACACGCGGAACATTCATCTCTTCATGTTCGCTCTTCGTGTTTCTTTGTCGATGCTCGCTGCAGCTCCTCCATCGTTAAACTGCTTAATTACTTTTCTCATGCTTTTATTTTCCTGTTAAGAGACCTCGTGCACTCCTGCAGCCCGTCTCTGCATATCAGCAGTAATTGTACTGAGCTCTACTGCCGATCAGAGGGAATATTCTGAGGGCCCCCCGAGGCCCAGCTCTCTGGTAGGTTTGTCAGCACCCCCGAGGCGCTGCCCTGGCAGGGATGCATGGTTGGCTGGACACGTGGACTGCTGGTGCTGTGTGGTTCTGACAGACAGACAACAGGAACAGAGCAGGAGCGCTCATTAGGGAGCAGAAGAACCGGTGTGCCCTCCGTTTGAGACGCCGGCCTCGCTGCACTCCAAACGTTTTCAAAAACAAGCACAGACACACACACATGGAGGTGAAGTACACCCAAAACGCAACAACCAAGACCTGCGTTTGACTGACTTCCACAGGATTATGTCAGCATAATAAACAGACCGAGTTCTGATTTGGTTATTTTCATTGGTTGTTGATGGTTTTAACGCTGAAAAATGAAGTTCTTAGATAAAAAAGGTAAAATTGTTTTTAAAATATTAGATTTCTCTCTGAATTAAACTTTTATGAGTAACTAAATTAAGTTGGATTCACATAATATTTTAGTACAGACTCAACCTAACTGGGTTGGTTGGATTAATTTACTAAACACGATATCTTTTGCCTTATTTAATTTAAATCCTCTCGTCTTGGATTGGTTTTCATTTATTTAACAAGACAAAACACTAGTTCATATGAGAATGTCTAGGTCTAACTCAGTACACTGAATTAAAACGAATCTGATGATGCATGTTTAAAATAACATTTATTACACATAATTAATCTGAGTCACTTTATTAAAAAATGACCAGCTCTAAAATATTTTGTGGACCAAAACCTGATATATGAAATTATAACATAACAGCTTAATCTTAAAAGAAAGTCGACAAAATTTTTGATTTTATTTTTTAATAAAGTTCATTCAATCAATTCTTCTAGTGTAAAAAATGAGAGCAGATTTGTACCAGAAGGAGAAATTCAGACCTTTTCAAGTAGAGTTCTTTAATAAGATATTGAAATATAAACATCTTGCCTCTTAGCTCTTTGAGCGACCTCAGTGTGAAGAAACGGAGATTAGTTCTTACTGGATAGACAAGCTAATGGCTAGTTACAACATGCTCGATACTGAAGTAACTCAAACTATTCTACACAACTGCCTGATGCCACCAGTTTTACAGCACATGGTTAAAACTGTATTTCACGCTGAACCAAAGCCACTTGGCTAGCTCTCTTGCTATTTTCTACAACAAGTAACCAAATAATTCTATTAAACTGTGAAACAAAACCTCTGGTTGAGTAGAGACTTCTACACATCAGTTTCATAAACCTCTAAGACATTTTTGACACTAAGATGGCAGTAATCCACTTTGGTCTTAGCCTCGTTGTGACTAGCCGTTAGCTTGTCAATCAAGTCTTAAAGCTCAACTTTACTCCTATTTCAAATACATTTGCAGTGGTCTCTAGTAGGAATGAATGCCTTGTAAGTCATTCTGAGAGGGTGGAGCTCAGATGCTCCTGTTTGAGGACGTAGAATTCAGCTGGAGGAGCTTCAGACGACAGGATTTGGAGTTTTATTTCCTGATATTTGGACAACTCTCCTTTGATTGGCTAACAGCAGCGTGACTCTACCACTGACTCCATTTGTTCTGCAACGTTGATGTTTTATCTCCACAAATAACACAAGCCTGAAGGAGTTCTGCCATGTTGTGGAGTTGCTAATGCTAACGGTTGGTTAGCTTCTACTAGCTGAGATGTTCTCTGCTGTTTCCTGGATGCTAAACCAACAACAACCTTCCCCATCGTGAGCCAAGATGGGTGAGTCCATGAATGTTGTGACGGTGTGACTGTCAGGCTTTTCTGAACCGAGCGTTTTCCCATCTATTTACTATCAGAAGCTAATGCAGGAAATAGGGGTAGAAGACTATTTTCATGGTCAACCTGCATGTTTAACTCAGTGACTGATCATTTAAAAAAACACAAGTAAAAAACGATTTCTCAGTGAACCTGCTCTTTAATTAAACTCCATTTCTCCACACTGAGGCTGTTCAAAAGCTACTTGTTAATAACCTTTTACCCACTTCAAAAGATCTGAACTTTTGCTGTAATTGTTTAAGCTAAAGACATGAAACCTTATTTCTCTGGTTTTTAAAGGGCACCATCACTAAAGCAAACAATCAAAGCTTCACCATTCTCTGCATCAGTTTGGTGTGGCAGCTGATAATTTATTTCAGCCCCGTCGCTCTAACTGTGTAGCATATCTACGCCCTGTCTCGTTTTAACAAACTGTCTCTGTACCCACACACTTCTCTCGCTAGCTGTCTTCTTCCCCCTGCAGTTTTGCCTTCTGGCCGCTCCTTTCAGTAGCTGACTGAGACAGGATGTGTTGCCAGCTTCGAGAAGACAAAATAGACCTCCACCATCAAACAGAAACAAAGCACATCCCCAGTGAGAGTTTACATACACAGCGAGCCGCGGGACACCAAAACAAGAGTTTTAACATAAAAATTTATTTCCATTTCAGTTTTTTTCCCCTTCTTTTAACAGTTTTTCTTCCTCTTATTTCTTGAACCAGGACACTAGACAAAATAGGTATCTGTGGAATTTGAAACATTCCCTTTGCTGCCTGAGGAGGTTTAGAAAAAGCTGCAGGAGAGAAAAGGAAATGTTCCTGGGCTCTCGCTGAGGGAGGGTGATCAGGATGACCACACTGGGCCGACGCCTGGGGTAAAAAGGATATTTAAAATGAGATCGACTTCTGACTCTGCGCTCAAACTCATCATAGGTGGTAGACAGTATCCTCAGGCTTCTTTCAGGAAAATATTTACACTACAGCAACCCAAAACCTTCAGCCAACTATGAATCTGACCTCACTTTGACCCTAAGAAAACATGTTATTCTGCACAAATCACAGCTCACTGATAAGAGTTATTAAAATGAGAAACTTTTCTGGCAGCTGCAGGCTGAAAATGGACCATTATCGCAGAGACAGATGCTAATAAAACACACGATGGAATGAGATCCTTCATTACAGCCATAATAAATCTATAACAGCCTGTAATGTGAACACCTACACCCAAGATCTGCTGTACGGCACAAATCAGAGGCACTATTAAGTCTTAGGAGGGCCACGCTGAGCTACACTCAGCTGGTTTCACTTTTCTTTGTTTTGAAATGTAAACTGATACTGTCCCATGTCACTTTGTGCGATCGGATCCTTTATTGATCCCCTTCCTTTCTGACAACTATCCAACCGTCTCATGATTGAGCCATTCTCACTTTATCTGACAGGTGAATGCCCTAATGCACTGGAGAATGCAGTTTGGGCAGCTGAATAATACGAGCGGACAACCCTCACGCAGGTAAATCACAGCCCGAGTGTGTAAAAGCATTTATCATCCACCTCCTGTTCCACCCTCCTGACAGCCGTGGCAATTATCAGACGCACAACATGCACAGCTGTAACTCCCGCTCAGCTGGTGCTTCTGCACCACACCATGTGTGTGCATCAAGAGCATAGCAAGCTGATGAGCTTAGAGCGAAATGTCAGAAGTATCACCACATCAAGGGTGAGAAAGGAACAGGACACAGGAGACAAGGGAAGGCGGGAAAAAGCTAAGGACAGAATGGCAAACAAAGGAAGACAAACAATGAGACATGAGAGGCTAGAAAGCATGAATAAGCAAAAGAGAAACATAAAAATGTAAGAATTAAAGGAAGGAAGCAAAATTCAGTTTTAAGGAAAGCGAACAACAAAAAAGTCTGCTTTTAATTATTGTGGCTGCTATAAAACAAGCGATCTTAAAAAAAGATTTTTAACCTAACCCAATAATTTGTTGGTGAAAATAGTGTCGGTCCCAAAAAGAACAGCCAACTCAAAGCCTCAGACGAACAAACAGCAAAGCGGCTCTGTTCTCATTCACTACAAGTTTGCTGCTTTCTGGTGCCGAAGTAAACTAACAGATTCTTTCTCTTCTAATGATCTGGCTTGTTTAGTGGACTCCCACTGAGCAGACAGGGAAAAATATGGCACCCTTGGTTTCACAGAAACCCCTACAGTACGACATGTTTTCACTGGGCTTGGCTTCAGACGGCAGGGAAATGATACCAAGCTCTGCTTTTTCTCGACTTCACTAATAAACACAGTTTTCGACCAAAGCAAACGGCGCCGAGTCTCCGCTGAAAACTAATTACGCCGGGGATGCTCCGTCTGTGTATATACGTAAAAGAAGACGAAGAGGTGTCTTGGCTTCAAATCCTACACTGATGGTAGCCATTAGATACTAATTTAAATATCATTTTAGTTCCTTCTTATGTTCTTCCTGTGTTTTTTTTCTAACTCCATTGGTTTTCAATGTAGCAATGTTTTTTTTAGCTTAAATTACTGACGGTTTCGGCGACTCACTGCTGCCATCTTCAGAGCCAAGCAAAAAAAAACATTGCTACACTGTTTAGAGCAAGAAAAACCAATGGAATCATTGGTCAATGGAATCAGAGCTGATTGACGCAGCATAAACAAATACAAACATTGAACCCGCATATCACAATTTTATGTGCAAACACTAACCTTTGTGTTTCTGCGCAGGCTCCAGAGAATATTCATTTTTTTATGATCATCACCCTCCTCTAGGGAGCTGTCCTTCTGGGGTCCTCCCTCATTTGGGCCAGTCCTGGGTGTGCCCCCCATTTCGTCATCACTGCCAAGAGGGAAGCTTGTCCTAAAATTGCTGAACTTCCCAAGCCGTTTAGATCTGTCTCTGTACAGCTGGGGCTTCACGCCTAGAGCGGACATCTTTCTCCTCCGCTCCAGTGAGCTGCTGTCGGCCTCGCTGTCCGAACCGTTTCCTGCAGCGCTTCCATTGGCGTGGCCTTTGTTGGCGTTGCGGATGGTAATAATCTTTCCCTGCGTGCTGTCATGGGGAACAGAGTAAATATTCTCCTCTTCCATTGTCCGAGGTTTGCTCACAGCATCCATAGGCTCTGCATAGTCTGAGGGGTCATAGCCACCGTCGCTACCTGGAGCCCAAGTGACAGTTTGGGGCAAAGAGGGCCGATTGGTGCCTCCTTGCTGGTCCATGTAGGGTCCGAGACTGACCTTCCGAATAGGCTTGGGCTTCACTTGCGGAGGAACCTTGTTGTTCAGCTTGCTCTCAAAAGCGCTGAGCTCAGAGATAACAGAAAATGTCTCATTTGAATCCAGATCTGGCATCTTGAAAGTTCCCAGGTGGGAACTGAGACCTTCCCTCAGCGTAGAGTAAGGCGCTGTTGGATCAATGTCATCCTCTGAGTCCATAAGAATGTTGACTGGACTTGGAGAGCCACAGCGAGGACTGATACTCTCGTTGGTACGCGCATCAGCCGCGTTATCATACATGTGTGTGGCCTCGACAATATTGCGCTTTTCCAGGACTTCTTTGAAGAAAGGTTGGAAAAGGTCTATTTTATGTAGTCCCCCTACTACCCCCCCATGTCCACAAATGACTGCGTTAAATCTGGCGTTTATTTCATTGGCCAGCTCCTCTCCCTGACTGACCTGCTCCTTGGCTGAGTCGGAGTCTGACAGCTCCATCTGACTCTCTGCCACTGCTAGCAACTGGACAGGAATGATGTCTTGGACCTCACAGAGAAAAGCACACATCGTCTCCATAGAGGCCTTGCGGCGAGCAGAGTACACAGCAATGTAGCCATGGACCAGGCCGGTTTTGCGGAGAGAGAATGATGAATGGAACGAAAGCAGGGAAAGCTCCACGTTCTGTCTCTGACCTCCTAGATTTAGATCCAGAATAACTGATGTGCCGCTGCTTAGGCTGGATGAAGGACGACAGTGTTGGGGCAGCAGAAAGGGAGCAAGGAGTTGATCTAGATCATAGGTGTCTCCACACATCAGGCACACAACAATTCTGAGGTCTGCTTCAAGCATAGACTGGGACTGAGAGTCTCTGAAGGCAGGGGATGGAGGAGGCAATATGGGGGAGCTGCTTCCAATGTTTCTCCGGGTTTCTAAAAGGCTCCTCAGCAACTGGTTAATATGCTTCTCACTGATATTCCGACCATAACTCATGCCTGGAGAAGCAGGGTCCAGGTAGGCACACTGCAGCTTTACAGCCACTTGCTGCCCTTGTTGTATAAGTGTTTGTGCTGTATCCCCTCCAATATCACCTATGGACCCCACACCCCGCTTAGTGACCAGAAGAAGGGACAGCGGGAGTTGAGCTAAGCTGTTTTCCCTCTCTCTTCTACTTACAGTTGACTCTCTAAGCTTCTCTAAACTCTCAACAACATAAGAGAGGGAATCCCTTGAGTTGTACAAACATAAACAGCCATGGGGTGTAAAGGTTGGTGTGTGAAAGGAATTAACTGGCAGACGTACGTTGCCTTCAATAGGACGAAGAGCTAACTCGTACATCTTGCCATCTAAGATATACCGGTCATCACTGGAGCATAATTCTCTTATCTCATTTGCCATGTCTCTGGCCAGCCCATTTTTTCCCAGGATGATGAGATTAATGCGCTCGGCCCTCCCCCCATCGAGCCTTGCACTGTCTGATGAGGGGTATCGAGTGGGGAATCTGGAGGCCAGTATCTGCTCAATCTTACTGTCCACACAGTGAGGACTGTTGGGACAAGTATCCTTTGTCGGGTGGTATACAAAATGAATATGCTTCAGTATAAGAGCATCTCTTTCTGCCTGCAGCTTTTGTAGAGCTTTAAATCTCTGTTCCTCACCCAACACCTCCTGAATGGCAGCCATTTTTTCTTTACTCGGTTTTGCATCCACCTCTAGCTCATAAAAAAGCTCAGAGTACTCAAGAAGCAGTTCTTGAAAGTCCTCTTTGGCCCGGTCTATGATCTCCTTCTGGTGTTTGTTGTAGATATCCAAATATTCATGTTCATCTAGCCAGTGGTAGAAATCTTCATTCATGATGAAACTGCGAGCCTCCTCCCACGGTTTCCCTGGTGTGATGAAAGGAGAAACACTTAGCGTTTCCTTGAAAGTCCTCCTCATCTCAGCGCGTTTGCGTTCAGTTCGTAGCTGTTCCAGGTGGGCTTCATAAATAGTTTGAGCTGCTGGGGTCTCGAGGAGATCCTGAGGGATTCGAGTATTCTCCATGTCGTCGATGTGGGATGTGGTTTCCCAAGGGGTATCATCTAACACCACAAACCATTGGGAAAATTCTCTCTTTGTCTCTATGACTTTCTGAACTCCGGACCAGCTTAAGTGGTCTATTTCATCCAAATTTGGTAAAAGTGCAGATAGGGCATGTGGTAGCGTGTTTAAATAGGCCTTCCTGAGTTTCTCTATATGTTCTTGTTTAAGTCTGTGCACATGTTGTTGGAAGAGCTTTTTTGCTTTAGCTGTTCCCTCGAGAAAAACATACTCCTTGTACTCAGGGGCAGGCTCCATGTTGCGTCTGATAACAGGCCAAATGTCATTATGGTGCACTGCAATTCTGTTGACCAGCCACTCATAGCGATCTTTAGCTGAAGCAATCTGCTGACTCTGCTGCTTCAGTGCCTCAAAGTAAGGGATAATCTTGGGCTTCCCTCTGCTTTTGTCTATGAGCTGAACCAGTGTAAGAAAGGCCAGGTCAACGTTGACATTGGAACGTGCAGATGTTTCCACCACCTGCAGGTTCTTCTTAGCAAGCGCAAATGCATGAGAGTCTTTAATATAGCGCTCAACTCCTTCATCACATTTGGTGAGAACCAGTACAATGGGTTTCTTCGTTTTGGCTAGCTGGTTATACAGGTTGGTAATAAACTTCATCTGGTCTTCAAAACTACGGTTCATACCCCTGCTAACATCAATACAGAGTAAGAAGCCATCCACCATGAGTTTCCCTTCAGGCATCTGTTTCTGCTCAAAGTCCTGCTCTAGCCCCAGCTGATCTGTGCAAAAATACATAAGCTTTTCAGCTGAAGCTAGCTTGGACAAGGCTGCTCTCTTGATATAAGGCTGAAGTGCCGTGCTACGGTGTGGCTGGAACGTCTGATCGTCAATGAACTCTGTCTGCTCCACCACATTCATGCGACATTCTGGCCCCTCTTCCATCGTCCTCGTGGCCTCTCCCCAGTAGAGGAAGTGGTCATTGTTAACGACACGGCCTCCAAAGTCACTGGTACTTAAAACAGAGGTGTGATCCAGGTAGAAGTCATCCGCGCTTGGGCGAACAAAGCGGTTGCACAGACAGGATTTGCCCACACCACATTGGCCTTTCTCCTTCTCTGTCCCAGACAGCCCAACCACAACCAGGTTATAGATAAGTGCCCGGGCATCTTGTTTTTTGGCCATCATTATCGTTGGCAATGGCTCATCTTGCCATACTGGCTGCTAGCTCTAGGGAGAGGAGGACGATGCGGCTGCCAGCGAAGCAGGCTTTCCATGCAAGAGGCTCTCACTGAGATGGGGTCTGGTCCTGCATGACAGAGAGAAACAGACAGAAGACAGAGAATTAATTCAATGAAGTACCAGAATAGGGTTTGTTATTGGTCAGATTTTTTTTCCTCTCAACTAAATCTCTGGGCTTGTTCTGGTAATAATGTTTAATCTTTGATCCTATTAATCCAGTAACAGTTTCCTGAAAAGATTGAGGTCAGTAGCAAAGCTGCAGGAATGTTGCTCAATACATTAACCAAGCTTTAGCTCAGATAAAGACAATTGTTTCCCAATTTAACGATATTTTAATTGTGAAAGACGCTCAGCGCTTACAGTGCTGCCTTCCAAATTTCAGTCTTTCATGTTTGTCGAGACTCCATATGTGTTCGCCTTACTATGCGACATCTAACGGTATGGCAGGTTGACACAGTGCCAGCAATATTAGAATAAAGTCACGCACGGTTTCTGCTATGGTTGCAAACAGACATGAATGTGTGAAATGGCACTGCCACACACTTGTGGAAACAGGATAACTAAACTCTTTGCAGCCCAAATGAAAGACACACACACAAGAAGATGAAAGAAGATAAGTGTTCCAAAGCTAAAGTTACTAATTGGCCAACTAGGGAGAGCCATCTGCATGTTAAAAGGCTGCATTGCCTGTTGGCTCACCCGTCTCCATCAAAAACATGTTTGCCTTCTCACCCAACAGATCAGAGTTTGATAACATACCATTACTCACGTCTCAACGTATTTAACTTAATTAGACTAAATAAATGAGATTTATACAAGTGAGAAAAGGGTGAATGTGCTTCATAATGTAAACCCAGCCTTTTGTTTAATGGCCGATCTGATAACGTATTCTGTTTGTAGATAAGATCTAAAAAAAGAAATATGCAGACACTGGGGGATGCTCTTAATGGATTGGACCTCGCTGACAGCACAATTTGTAAGAAATTAAAAATCTTCCTAAACTGTGAGGCAGCCAGCACTCAGGGTTGGAGCATATAATCACTCCATCCATGTCACAACTGATGTATTATTGAAGTAAAGCAGATATTAAAATCCTATTAATCATTAACATGGAGTGCAGAACAAACGAAGCCTTTGCTGCGGTGGAACCAAGTTTGTCAAACAGTACAGGACTGAGAAAAGATCAGAGTCCAACACAGCTACACCAGAAGAGAAGGCAGGAAGAGTAAAACCTGACACATAGGAATTCTGAATCTTATTTTACCGTGTATTAAAAGCTAAAAAACTTCAAATTCCTACTTTTCGTGCAGGCCAAAATCACCTGAAAGGACTGACAGGCCACAAAAAATGAGTTTATTAGCATTACTTTTTTTTCCTACCTGCTCAATATCCATCTATCCATCCATTCTCATCCGCTTATCTGACGACGGGTCTCGGGGGAAGCAGCCTAGGCAGCCAACTGGGCCATCTCCTCTGGGGATGATCCCAAGGCGTTCCCTGGCCAGCTGAGAAACATAGTCTCTCCAGCATGTCCAGGGTCTTCCTTTGGGTCTCCTCTCAGTTGGACTTGCTCGGAAAACCTCACCAGGGAGGCATCCAGGAGGCATCCTAACTAGATGCCCTAGCCACCTCAACTGGCTTCCCTTCTATGTGATAAATGAAGATAAATGACCCGCACTTGTACAGCGCCTTTCAGAGTCAGAGGACTCCAAAGCGCTTCACACTACAGTCATTCATCCATTCACACACACATTCACACTCTGGTGGTGATGAGCTACAACGTGGCCACAGCTGCCATGGGGCGCACTAGAGCTGACTCTCATCCCAGCTGCTTCACACACTGCTGTTAACTGCTCCAGCAAAAGCTTGAGATCACGTTCTGATGAAGCCAACAGGACCACATCATCTGCAAAAAGCATAGACCCGATCCTCAGGCCACCAAAACGGATCCCCTCACCTTGGCTGCACCTAGAAATTCTGTCCACTAAAGTTATGAACAGAATCTGTGACAAAGAGCAGCCTTGGCGGAGTCCAACTCTCACCAGGAATGAGCCTGACTTACTGCCGGCAATACGGACCAAGCTCTGACACTGGTCATGCAGGAACCTAACAGCCTGTATGAAGGCGATGGGTACCCCATTCTCCCAGAGTTCCCCCCACAGGGCCCCCCAAGGGACACGGTAAAATGCCTTCTCCAAATCCACAAAACACATGTAGATTGGTTGGGCGAACACCCCTCCAGGACCCCCCTAAGGATATAGAGCTGGTCCAGTGTGCCACGGCCAGGACAAAAACCACATTGCTCCTCCTGAATCCGAGTTGAGGTCAGCAGCGATGGTGTGCTGCTAAAGAAATAACTACATCTACAGGGTGTGCTGTCATCTTTCTACACATTTTGCATCTGTTTGGTAAAACACTAAACAGAGTTGAAGTTCTGTGAGTGAAAGAGCTCAAGTAATGGCACAAACGAGATCAAATTCAGAACCCTGCCTGCATGTTGAGACACGTTTTAAAAGCAGCTTTCAGGACAGAAATCATGTGATGTGAAGCAGGGTTTCAACACGCGGATATTCAATAATGGAGGGATATAAAACGCTTCATTTAATGCACGACTCCATCTATAATTGAAAGAAACACGGATCATTTGTGGCACATTTTAGCACAGCCATTGGAAAAACATCGTCTTTTATGTAAAAACCTCACAGCCGGTACTGGACTGATCTCAGGCTGGTGTCTGGTGCGCATGTGCAGCCACATACCGGTGTCTTAGGCCCTCAGCTGTCTAGAGATGGAGCAGAGATAGGCTAAGGCTTTGCAACTGCCTGTGACCCTGAAACATGTCGGTGAGCACAAAAGGAGAGGGAGAGGAGGAGGAAGTGGTGCAGGAAGGAGAGGAAGGCACTGGTAGAGGCAACAGAGGATGGGACGTTAGGGCTCACAGAGGAGATGGAGCTGTAGAGAAGAATGGATGTGGAGGAAAGGGAGGGAGGTCAGTGGTCTGGGTCACACCAGTCTGCACAGTGGAATTCCCTTAGGGGTGATGGGCAGGGCGTGGCGAGGCCTGGACTAGTTAAGAGTCTGACCCGTCACAGCACTCATGCCCCGTCTAATCGGAAACAACATTACAACCTATAAGCTGCGCTTACAGTCAACTGTAGATTTTACTCCATCTTTTCTCCCACAAGAACTTAATCTGCTGGTTTTAAACTGTTCAAACAGACTTCTATTGGAGGTCTTTCTAGGTCAGTGGCTTTCTTAAGGACTAGAAAAGCCGAAGAACATGGGATGCATCGGTGGGGTTTTTCAGAGCAGCCTGCAGCCAATGCTTGGGCGGCAGGGCGTGAAGTTCATCATTACACGTGCTACAAAGGCCAGCAGGGAAAAGGCTGTTTTTACCGCCCATCAGGAGAGAAGAGGGGGGTAACTGCAACGCTTTTATTATAAAGTTTAGGGAAAACGGCACAGAAGCCTGGCTTGGATTGACATGAAACTGATATTTAAATGCCTGAATGTTAAATCCATTATTAAAAAAAACCACACTAAGACACAAAAGGAAGTTATTACACATGGAACAAGGTTAAGTATTTGTAGATAACATGCAGAATGTACTTCTACTTTATTAGTAAAAGAAAAGGGTGATGGGTGTTTTTGAAAGTAGTTTTCATTTCTGTGACACCTGAGGTGAACATAATCTGTAAGGTACCAGAAACAGAACCAGCTACTGGAATAACTACAAAGTCCAGTAGTTTTTGTCATTTCTGATATATGAAAAACATAAACTGTTTAAAGCCATACAATGCAACGTTTCACATGTTAAAATAATTTTCTTGAGCCAGTATGTGCTAAAATGACCCTTTACAGGGTTAATGAAATGTCACTCAGACCCCCACCGCCCTCTGTGGCCAGAATACCGCACTTGCAACTTCAGAGTGGCAGGCCGCCACCCTTAGTAAAGTGGAGCTGACCTGCCTGGTGCTGCAGTCTGTTTCCTGCATGTTTTAGATCATGAACACAGCTGATTTGTTTGATTTAGTGATAAACCGCTCCTGTAGACACTAATGAAGGCTGAGGAGACACTTCAGCAGTTAGATTAAGGTGTTAAAAAGACAAACGCACAGCGAGGAGATACATATCACTTTTGATTTCACTAACGGACACTAGGGGGTGCTAAAAGCAAGCCAAAACTGCCAAGTGTGCCTAGTTACAGCTCAAAAGGTGAGAGTGGGAAACGATTTGACTAAGATGAACATTTTATGGGACATTCTTTACTATGACTGTTAAAAACAATAAAATATATAAGAATAGCCAGTCATAATAGAAACGCAGGATTAACAGGCACATAGCTTTATTACTTTTGCACCAAAACCCTGAAAAATCAATGTATAGTCCTAGAGATGTAGGATAGCCATGATGACAGAGAGGAAGATTTTGTTATTCTCTAAAATATGAACATTATCGTCCCTTTTTACGGAAAATGTTTTTAATTCCTTCCACATCTAAGTCAGTAGCCTCCTTTTTCTGTTGTTTTACAAACATCAATATGATTATATAGATTTCCCATCTTCACATGTCAAGATTTTCTTTTTTCCAACCCCCATCTTCATCACCCCAAGCCCTTTCTCCCCTCTCTGGAGGCTTGTAGTCCATTAGTGAGACACAAGGGTCCTGACCAAGGCTTTGGAGCTGATGGTGGATGGAGGCGGTCCTTACACTCATACCACTTCCTGCTCAGGCTCTGATCTCCCACCAGGCTGATAGATGCACAGAAAACAAAGCAGAAATGAAAAAATGCAACATGGGTGCTGATAAAAAAAATAGATGCAATTTGGTGTCGACATCATAAAGCCTCTATGCAGGAAACGGTTTAGTGTTTCTGCAGAAACACGAGTGATTCGTCTTTTCCATGAATGTGCTGCATCTACGCATCAATCAGCAAACAGGAAGCACAAATTTCCTCGTTCTTCCCTTCTACTGTGTGCATGCGTCAACAGGAGAAAATATAAACACCACAATCAAGCGGCTGATAATGCATTTCACATGCTGCCGAGCAAATAAACCAAACCACACGAGTAAACTCAACTGTGATAAATTATTCTTGTGAGGAAAATACACCAAAGATGAACCGCAGAAGTTCAGCACAGCCTGAATCTGTGAGGCTGTTTCTCAACCCCGTATCAAGTAAATACAACAAATAAATCTGCCGTCACACATCCAGGAGAGCTGGTCAGTTGTGTCTGGGATTATTGGGGATTAGCTGCAGCTATTTGCATCTTTCCATTTTGAGATTTTTCTGTGAAGCCGTTTGTGTGTGCTCCGACAATAAAATCACACAAGATTTACCAAAACAAAACCTCCATGTGGCTGCTACATCACAAGGAAACATCTGCAACTTGATTAGCTGTGCAGAAAATAAAAGCTGCTGCAGAATGTGGAAAAACGTTAAGCCACTGTGGAGTTTGGTATAGCCGGTGTACGTTTAGTGTCTTTATGATTACGACTGCAGAACCGAGGGGTCAGCTAATGAGAAGCCCCCTTTAACAAGAACCGTCCACAGAGAGCGATAAAAGAACGCAGGATAGCAGCCGAAAAACGACACGAGGGAACAGAGACGGTGGGCAAAAACTCCAATAGTGACGCCGCAGAAGGCTGTGCAGGAATACGGCAGCGTGAGGAAAAAATTAAGCTGCAAGTAACATAATAAAATTACAATGAAGCTTTTATTGTAGGCAAAAGGAAAAAGTGATGAGGGCCAAAAACATAGAGGGTTTAACCTTTTTAAATGTGGGAAATGATAGAAAGTAATTCATACTAGCAGCATTGATACCCATATATCACACACACACACACACACACACACACACGGTTGTACATTCCTCTGATAAGGTCAATTCTGCACAAGCTGACAACAATCCAAATGAAGACTTAGAGGTCAAAGTCCTTCAGTGAATTATGATACCAACAGTCTGATTTTGACAACTCCACCTAATTAGCTGATTTATTTAGAAACAACCTCCTCAAAATATGCAATAATTAGTGTTTTTTGTCATTAGTTTCATTTCTAATCCTAACTTCTGGTAATATTTCATAACAATTGTGATTTTGCTGCAGACACGTTGGTCGTGTCGGGTTCTAGCCTGAGTGAAGTGGTCGTTTTCAGGGCCGAACACGGAGCTGTTGCACGTCTGAGATGCACCGTGGTGCATGGAAATATCTTTTCCCTCGTGCTCCCCATTCAACAGGCTTTGCAGCATAAACATCAACTGTTGCTTTGCCTGAGAGACAGACCGCTCTGTGTTTTCCTCCGACACAAAAGCTCATCAGTGGACCTTCTCTCATTTTCATCCCCTCCGCCAGGCATGAAGTTCTCCTCATTTCTCTCCACGCCACTCACTCTTGCATAACTCCCCCCCCCCCCCCCCCCCCCCCCCCCCCCCCCCCCCCCCCCCCCCCCCCCCCCCCCCCCCCCCCATTACCCACCCCTCGTGCCTTTGCACGTCTCTTACTGTGCTCCGTCTGCCTCCTCCTGCTGAATTAGTCTCTAACCTTGCGGCGAGGCCCGTGTCAGACAAGCAGACTGTCTGCTGGTGATATTAGCATACATCTGATCCCCGCTAGAAGGCTCGCCTGCATCAGCACAACTTTACATTCACACATTCACAGCCAGCCAGTGCGGCTGTCCTCCCAGTCAAATCCGATCCAGACAGCACAAACAAACGTCTACATAACACACAGGTACACGCAAACGCGTCAGACGAGTCTATTAGAGGCAGACGAGATGCTAGCCCGCACACTGAATCATGCATATGTAGTTTTGTGGTAAAATAAGATGGAAGTCTGCAGAGGGAAGTTGTCAGGTGAGCTTCAGTTTTAATTGCTTGTGTAACCGGTTTGGCAGCAAAGGTGTGTGTCTAGTTTCAGCCGTTGGAATGTCTTTCATCGTTTTATACCAGGCTGGGCCATCTGTATTGTGGCTAAGCTCCATTAAAATAAAAAAACAACATCATACACCCTTTTTTCCCCCAACATGTCTCTCTGTCAAACACACCCTCCTGACTCGGTGCATTAGCATAAAGTGAAAATCGCTTCCAGCTTTTTTACACAAATGAAATCAGGCTGCACAAAGGATTTTAAACAACAACAACCGAAAAAGAAAAAAAAAGAAGTCATCTGAACAGCTGCTAAACAAAACATCCACCCCCCACCTTCTTCATTTCCTGAATCACTTCATAGCCAACTCTGCACTCTGACCTGTGGGAGGAAAGCCTTCATGCACCACGTCTGCTAAAACAAATATTATAATTCCACATTTCAATCACTCGACTCACTGACTCCCTCCTACCCCCCCCCCCCCCCCCCCCCCCCCCCCCCCCCCCCCCCCCCCCACCTGCTCCGAAAAATCCATCCACGTGCACCGGAATGATTTCTGAGCAGCAGACCTTTGATTTAATTGTTGCTATTAACCCATTTCCACTGAAGCGCTCATCCTTACCTACTGTGAATGCCTAATAGATGTCCTGGGTGTGTTTTCCAGATGGTGAACAAGACAGGAAAGCTGTGCACGCTTAGAAACAACGCTGCTGCCACCGGAGTTTAATTTTTATCACTTTATCTGCAGCCGCCAAGATAAAGCAGCTGCCAGACTCAACTTGCTGCACAGACTTGATTGAAACTGTAGCTCGACTGCAGCTTCCATTGTCTCGCCTCCTGCTTAAATGTGGAGCGTTTACATCGAGCAAATGTGTGTTTTTATGCTTCCTGCAAGAGGAAAGAGACGGGAATGGAAGAGGCAAAACAGTTTTAGTTTGAAAGGATAAAACCTGTTTTATTCTATCTATAAACATTAATATAGTTCCTACTAAACCTTATTATTCTGAAAACATTACAGCAAATCCACAAATGTTAATGTAACACAATTATTTTAATCTGCAATAATAACATGAAGCAAAACGATTTCCATCTGGACTCACAACCTTCAGGCTTTGTAAATATTCCTGCAATAAAATCCCTAATAAGAGATCTTAAATCAACCAGAGATTACCCGAACTGTTACTGGGTGACAGATGGGGTCCTCACACACACTCGTGCATGCACACACACACACAGGCAGCTAACACCTACACCATATGCTCCAACATGAATCTAGCATGCAACATCATACACATGCCCTCTTCTGCTGCTGCTCTGCTTCAACTGGAAAAGTTGAAGTAAACATTTTTAATCTCCTCTCCAAGAGAAAATGTTCACGCACAGCTGAATCTTGAGACCAATTAAAAATAGAGGGACATAAACGTACAACGAGGACAGGCTGAAGGATGGCATTAAGCACAACTCCTGCAGAAAATAAAAAAATGTTGGATTTTTATAACATCTCAGACGCCAGAAGTGGCGGTACATGCCTGTGAGGACGTGATAGCCGCGCTGCACGTGGTTTGTGCCTTTCATGACCTCACGTCTCAAAGTTGAGGTGCTAATGGGCTAGCCGTAGCATCCTGCCAGTAGCAAAATAAGATGGTAGTCAATAGGCGTCACCTCCGATTGCATCTCCGGTCGATCCTCTCTGTCCGTCTCTGCTCAGTGAAAGGCTAACAAAGTGTCTAGCAGTAATAAAAAGCGCCGCCGCTTCTGACAGACTCTATAATTAAAGGCACAAGTCGGACTTGAACAACATCTGGAGGACTAAGTGTGTGTGTGTGTTATTATTTTTGTCTACTGACTACCTAAAAACTGATAGAGCTATTGATGGGTAGAAACGGCTTATTGTAAAAAATAAAAAAAAGAAGAATTTGAAAACCATAAATGGTTTGTAAAAGCTCGCATCGACGCCAGAGCTAAATTGTTTTTCATTATGAGCTCTTCTAAGAAAAATAAATCATTTTTCCACCAGTAAATGCAGCTTTTCAACAGCTCGGGTGTCCAAAAATATAAAAGCCAGACAAGAAAAGAGCAGAAGAAAAGAGGTTTGCTGGGAAAGAAAGAATGCACCGTGGAACAGTGAGGAGTTTGTGAAATTAGAAGTCAATAAAACATCAGAGAAGGAAGAAAACTAAGAGCTTAAAGAGGAAGTGAAGGAGAGCCGGCGTGGTGGGAAGAGACAGGAAGTAGAGACCAGGAGCTTCTGATAAATCCTGAACATGTGTGGTTAGTTAATGCTGTAGAGATAACTCCTCTGTAGAATCACTTATACGTACTTTAGTTCTGCAAAGATGCAACCATGGGATAAAATCCTCAATGGTCACAGCTCTGGTCCTTTCATCCACTGTCCTCTTAAAGGGATATTTCCACATTTTTGAAGCATCTTTCTGGGTAAAAGTTTGGTCTCGGCTGTGGTCGGCGTCAGACTACCAGTTAGCTCATCAGTCGTGAAGAGTGCAAACTCTACAGCATCTATTTATAACCTTTACACCAAAAAAATCACTTTAAAAGTGTCCTCATCCCTCCATCCTCCCGTTTGACATCGAACCATCTTTCATGCTCCGCGCTAAAAGCCCAGCAGCACAACGCTGCACGGACCAAAAACAGGACAAGTGAACTGAAGGAGACAACCGCTTGAGGCGCTTTTACACTCTCAGACCCCAAATCAGCGAGTGAGACGGGGTAGAAGGACGGATGACACGAGGGGGGAAATGAGGAGAATGAAGTGGAGGTCCTCTGCCAAAGGCATGAGTCAGTGAAGAAAGACGGGTGGGGGGGCCGAAATAAAATAAGTGCAGATACAATCGAAAACACCTGGACCTGCCACAGTGTCAATTAAAGATAATGACTTTTTACTCGTTGCTATAGTGACCAACTGTTGGCTCAGAGGCAGATGGTGGCGGGGTGGTTTTGTTTCTCTTTTCCAAATAATCTTCCCGACTCTTCCACCTTCTCTTCTTCTAACACTTCTTCCCTGAAGCTTCGTGCTATTTCTCCACCTTCGTGCCAACAAAAAACAAGCTTTGGCAGCGAAAGCAACAATTAAACCATACAGATGTGCTAACAAACCTCAACTAAAATAGCCTCCATCTTAACTCAGGTGTAAAAAAAATGATATTTTTCTACATTAGCACAATAAGTGCAGTCCCTCTGGCTCTAATAGGAGCGTGCATATAGTAATGCATTACTTCCTAGGAGCTCTTACAGCGGTGTTTGTCTGCACACACGTGGGAGTGACACCTTCGAGCTCCATCTGTAGTCGGAGTGCTGCCAGCCTCTGGGATCGCCTCGCCAGAGGTTGCGAGGGTTGTGCTCGGTCATCCATTTTAAATCAGTCCACAGACAGATACCGGTGCTCCATTAGAGCTCAAGACTTTGCTTCTCTGCACTGATCTGCCTGGAACTGCTGCCGCATGAGGGCCCCGAGGACAACCTCTGCATGCCGAGGCTCATTTAATTGTGTGCGCTGACCAGGTGGGTCCTACTGCACAGTCCTACTTATCCGAGTAAAAGACGGCTTCCAGCCATAACAAACTTCTGCATCCTGCTAATAAAGTTTTCTCACTGGGCTGCAATTGTTTGGGACTAGTTGGAGGAGAGGAATTATGCACATTTTCACCTGGATTCTGACTTGTTTCTGTTCATCTTCAACACAGAGGGCATGTCCCACTGCTGTAGTCCAGCCCGATCATGCAGATTATTTTTGGTATTTTAAGTTTTGGGTGTTTCTTCCATCGTCTTTTGTCTCCGTTGACAATAAAAATGAAAAGTCGAATAATCAGGACTGGATTTTTTGGGAGATTTGAGCCAGAAATGGTGCAGACAAGAGTGGAGGTGTTGGGCTAAAAGCTACAAGAACTCATAAATAAAATACCCAAACGCAGACAGAGCTAGAAATAATCGATCATGACCTCTGCTGACCTCCTCCTCCTCACTTCTACATGTTGTACATGTGTATCGTATCATTTATTCACTTTTTAGACTCATTTCTGTGCTGCTCACTTTCCAGGCCTAAAGGAGAACACAGGAGAACATAGGGGACGAGAATCACACCGCTGTGTGCTGAAATACTAAAAAAAAGAAGCAGGTTGGATTTTACAGCAGTTCTCCCGGCCCCGATCCAAGCATCAACTCCTACCTCCCACCTCCTGAACACACACACACACACGCCCCGTAAAATTCCTGCTCTTAGCGATGATGCCAAGTCTCTCTTTTCACCATCCCCTCCTCTCCCCACCCATCCCGTCTCTCCTCTCTGATTGGCACCGTAGCTCTGCACTACCTCATGTCCCAGGGTTCTCATATGAACATGCTGGCCAATCAGGATGGGCTTCCAAAATCTCCCTGGAATCCTGATGCAGGATGAAAAAAGGGCTGCAGCTTTTCGTGTTTTGTTCTGATAGCCATTATGTTCCTAGAAATGGAAAAGATAAAACTAAACTTCAACGACGGATCATAACTAAATAATTTATAAGAAATGTGCAACTAATTATTCGTTTTCTAACTGAATCAAGTTTAAAGTTTGTCCAAATGTCCACCCAGGGCTCAATTTATGTGATTTTTCTCTTTTAGCCATTATCTGTTTAAAACCACCTCCCATAAAACCAAGTCTGTTCCTATATGTGAGTAAATCTATCAGATGTAATGAAATACAAGCTGCTAACGGCTAATTCAGACACCTCACTCAACCCAAAGTCATGCGTCATTTGTTACCAATTTCTTTTACATGTAAAGACATCACAAAGCCCATATGTATGTTTATGTGACAGTAGAGACTAACTATATAACATTACAGCAGTTAAAACCAATAATTATCTTTAACAGTCCCAAAAAAAAAGCTAATTGAGCCATTTTTTTGCCTGTAAAGACAAATGACGTCACCTTTACTAAGCACTGATTTACGCGGCTTTTAAAGAAGCCAGAATGCATTCATGTGCAACTGGAATTGAGCCGAACTCCCTTTAGAAATTAAGTTTGAACTTTACAGAATTTCTATGCATGATTTTCAATTTACTGGACAGCCCTAATTAGACGCAATGTTTCCTTCTACGGGAGCCCGTGAGGACAAAACACATTTACAGATTTGTAACAAGCGGTTATAAAACGTTCGCCAAACATTGTTTTAAACATTTACCTCTTCGCTCGTTGCCAGTGGCGTAAGGGAGTCTGATGTGCTTGTCATTCTGCTGGAGGTTGAATGATCTCGTTCGAAAATTGCGCTCCGAGGGATTTTTGACCCTAATGGCTATCCGTTGGTAAGGTCTTACTCGAATACAAAAATACCGCTTGCTTGCTATGATTTAGGTATGTACTGCCCCCTATTGCCAGGGAAAATACACACCGTCACTTTAAATCACCTCAGTGTTTTAGTTCTGACATCATCCCAGAGAACTCATGATGGCCAAAATGATGCATCTTTAAACTTGTCTGATCCTTCTCTCAGACAAACAACACGCACACACACACACACACACACACACACACACACACACACACGGACAGACTAACTGTCCTCCCTGAGCCTATTGATGAGCTCAGGCTGAGGTCATTAATGTGATTCTTGTGTGAAGCTGAGATGGGATTATTTTGACGCCGTCCACTCAGACACCAGGAGACTCAAGGTTCTTTATTTTTTGTCTTTATCTTCCTCTTTCTCTTCCGATCTCTCCAGCTCGCTTTGCCTCTTTTCCTCGTCTCCATGGGGATTTGAGCAGAGAAGAAGGAAAGGGGAAAGGATAAGGTGTGAGCCAGTGACAAGTTTTTCTGCCGTGCATCCAAAGCCTCGATGAGCACGGCGACTGAGTGACCTTCAGAGAGAGAGTTCACTCGTAAACCTTGACAGCAGAGGGCCACAACCAAACATCTAAAGTTGATCAAATCTACTGGGAGCAGGGAGGAAAAGGGTCCGGAAAGAGAGGAATAAACGAATTAAGCCCGATAAAACCTTGTTTTTATTGCACTCTGGAGATTTGCAGGCAGGGCAGCAGTGAAATAAAGCATCGAAAGCTTCAGAAAGCCGAGTTATAAACTAAAACTGTCACAGGGGGGAAAAAAACGTCACTTTGATAAAACTATTCTAATTTTTCCCACAATCCTCTCTGCTGTTCAGGCGGGTGATGCTGAATGAACATAATCAAACAATAAGAATTAAAGAGCTATAGGATGCAGCAGGAAACAGCTGGGTCGATTTAAAAACAATCTGACTTTTCTCGGAAATGATAAATATTGCTCTGTTTAAATCAATCCTGCTGTTTCTTCTCTGTTCCTTATTAAACCTTATCCCTTCATCTCCCCATTAACTGGTCTGTCAGGCCGACTGTTTGCTGGGGAGCTCTACATAATGGCGTGTTTACCTCCAGTCTGATTCCTATTTAGATCCCTGAAGGAGCGCAGGGAGGCGAGGGCGTGCACGTGTGTCCTCCGTGTTCCCAACAGCTTTATTATCACCTTTAGAGCTTCTCTACCAGAAGTTTGCTGAAACTAATATTTCTCATATCAACCAAAGGACAGATGTGACTGCTGTTGACAGCCGGGGAGCAAAATCTATCATTTTCCAAGTCCACGCACTACCACATCTGAGAGAAACGGCAGTGAATGAGAAGTTAAACTCAAAAAGTGAGATGAAGAGTCTCTCTGAAGTGAATGGATCAGAATGCAACAAGCTCTTAATCCACAGAGCGACGCCTCTCAGACGCTGAAGCTGAACTCTAATGCAGAGTCACGCCACTCGTTTTCAGACAGTCCTAGACGTCAAAACACATCGTCAATACATTTCAGAAGAGGGTCACTTTTATGGCAACGACAGAGGAAAAAAGCAGAGATAAAAAAAATGTATTGTTAACGTTATAAAACCAGTTTTTGGCTTTCGTAGATGGAAACCGGGGCAGAAATTGGAATCCGTCTCAAACCAATCTCAGTTTAGTTTCAATGGGTCAGAAAGTTCAAAACATGTGAGAAAACTTTCAGAGGATTTAGTCACTAGAAGCCAGTGCGATATGGGACTAAACCCTTTCATCATGAAGAATCCTTCATTCAGGAGCTAGAAGTGGCATTCTGTGGTGATTGTGACCGGCTCAACAGGAGTTTATTTAAAATTCACCATCAAAAACAACCCAGATAAATATGGAGCAGCATCAGAAGCAGTGGGACTCATTATCGAACACACAGTGAGACGTACGAACATTTAACACATTTAGAAACTGCAAGGTGATATTCTTCCCA
The DNA here is from genome assembly GCA_006937985.1 of Aphyosemion australe. Classification (NCBI taxonomy): domain Eukaryota; kingdom Metazoa; phylum Chordata; class Actinopteri; order Cyprinodontiformes; family Nothobranchiidae; genus Aphyosemion; species Aphyosemion australe. Next base: position 3,989,613 of record SSNS01000006.1, on the reverse strand, counting down.
TGCCACTTGGATATTTGCATCATCCCTCCTGTTTTGGAGCTACTCATGACTCTCAGTGCTCAAGTAACATTTCCTCTAAGCTTTTTTTTTACTCTTAGGTTATTATTTGTGCCACACCACCCAGCTCTGGCCAAAATCCTTTTTGGTCCACGTTTGGATGCTGTTTGACCGAGACGTTCAGCTGGACCCCTTCATTTACACCGTTGCCTTCTGGGTAATTTGGCATCTATGAGCGTTGCTAGTATCGGCTCACCATAATCGGATGTACCGGCAAAATGTATGAAACAAATATTTGTGCACCCCTTGATCTGCTCCACACTGAAAATCCACTCTTCCACATAAAAACTGCTTTACTTTTTCTGTCTTTAGCTTGACCCGTTTCCCTTTCCAGCCATTTAATGTTGTCGCGGACCTTCCCCGCCTTTGGAAAATGGAAAAACATGTCCTCTGACATCCAATCTGTGTATCTAGACTCTGATTTGCACCACCTCCAACAGGAGTGCTTAGTTCCTTCACGTTTGAACATCTTTAGGAGACGAAAATACAACTTTAAGACTAGCGGAGCGACTCAGACCCACAGGCACCCATGCAAAATGCACACTTGTTTGTCTAGGGCAACATCCCACAATGCATTGCAACATTACGTGACAATACGCTAAACTCCAACTACTAGGTGGCAGCAGTTTTCACTGCCTTCAATCTGACGGGCAGTGATCTTGCGATAACTCTGGGTGTGTCTTGGAAGCGTCTGATCTGAGTCTTCCAATTAAATTCAGTCTTAAAAATGCAAATATGTCTGGATTTTAGTTTCATTGTATATAACGTATAATCGACATCCAGATTCTTGCCAATACACACCTCTAGGAGTCACAAAAACACCAGAAGGACATGTAACTATTACTGCATACAAGAATCCTTCCTTTAGTTTAATCTGGTCATTACTTACTCTGAATGTGACCTTATTCTGGTTAAGGTCATCAGGAAAAGCTGGGGTTTTGTTCATGGCGAGGTCTAAAGTGAGAAACGTGTGTGAACGTAACCGTAGCCCTCTGGTGCAGCTCAAAGGGATGACCTCTGAGAGGAGGTCAGACAACCGCATCACTATTTATTTTAGAGTGCACATCCAGAGGAAACCCATCAAAAAATAAATCCATTGTAAGAATGGGACCGAATAGAAAGTAGAGCAATTAAATTTCTCTTGTGTGAGCCCACTTCCACAACGAGTCATCTGCATACAACACCAGAGAAAAGTGTAAATTATCCAAAAATATCCTCTTACGAGAATGTTTGCTAAGACCGGCTCAAACTCAGATTTTCATTTGTGGGGTTTCGAATACAACACACACTATCTGTAGACCACACCGCCACTCTGCTGGGAAGCAAATGTGTGCACACGAGTCGGTGTCTCATGAAAACGTTCAGTTTCTGCTTTGACAGCACGCCTTCAGAGCCCACCATTACTCACGCAGTGAAATATCTACAGACTGGCACAGGAGAAGCCCCCTCTCACAGCCAAGGCAAGCACGTGTTGATGTAATTATCCACACAGATGAAGACAGCTGAGCTATTTTAACTGATGCAGTGGGATGTGTGTGTGCAGTCAGAAGTGTGCACAGGTGCTTTAGAGCATTGCTTAAATGCCAGTGTATTAACACCTCACACACTCCGAGTGTACAGCACGTGAGCAGCTTACCACCCCCCTATAAAAGACCCGTTTCATTCAAGCTACATTAACAAAAAACCCACCAACCAACCCACCCACGCTCGCTTTCTGGCAGACGCGCCAAACATGCAGAGCCCGCGGTATAATAGGAGAACATGCAGCATGAAGATGGCACAAAAGCAGCTGGACCTGACTAGTGACAACACTCCCATTCATCACCATGCCCCTGGAGACTCTACATCCCTTCACAGCGACTTCAGTCAGCAGAGTCAACACACACACACAAACACACACACACACGCACAAAACGCAGCTGTGTTACAAACGCGAAGCACACAACGGCCCATGTCAGCATCACAACCAGCCGAATGGGGTTACTTGTGCGACGCGCGTGTATGCGCTCGTATCTACATATATTATTCATCTGCATGCAAGCACATGACAGCGTCTGTGGTAGGAGAGATAAGGAGCTTCTTTATTTCAGATGTTCAATGAATGTGAGCAGGAGTGTTCTTCCAATCAGCTATTAAACGGAGCGTTTTTAAAAAAAACATCAGAAGTGGAAACAGAGATACGGAGGAAGGAAGTGAAGGGGTTAAAGGACAAAAGGAGGTAATAAAAGGAGGAATGACTTAGAACGTGGGAATGAAATAAGAGAAATTTCAATTTATATATTAAAAAAAACATTTCCAGAAATATTTGCAGAATTCAGAGTTTAGAAGATGCTGACCTACTCTTACATTCTAGTTCACGGAGCTCAGCATCGGTACACTTCATTAGTTCCAACAAGCCAAGACTGCCAACACTCTCAGTGGGGTTTATTCCATTTACAACCCAGTCTTCTTCCAAAAAAGAAAAAAGATATGCATGCTGGAACAGGCACACTCTACCAGGTCAAAAGCAGTGAGGCAGAACCAAAACGAATAAAAAAACAAGCATATTTCAGCTATTAAGGTAAGAACGGTATAGAATGTGTATAAATCAACAGAATTGTTAAAGCTTCTTCCAGTGGCTCATTAGTGTCGTCATGGTGACTGTACACCTGTGTCTCTCACTCCTTGAAAGACAAAAGTGCAGAGTTGAAATTGGGCAACAATCAATCACTGTGCATTAAAAAAGATAGAGTTACCCCTCCTTTCCGTGACCGTACTATGCAGCAATTAGCCGCCATTATAGTGAACGTGTTCCTTTCCACCAGCAGCCAAGTGTGACGTTTTGGACACGTCCCAGAAGCGAAGACACGCTATCATTACATTTCGAGTCTATTTTTTACGCGCTACACTCCCAAAACACATAAAACTCCGCAGTTGAGATCGGGCCAGACAGGAAGTCAAACACGAAAGCAGTGTAAAACATCCAGAAACTTTCAAAATAAGTCACGTGCAGTACGTCATTTTCCTGTGAAACCCCCGTAGACCTTTTTGGATACATGCAGCCATCTTTCTCCTTGCTTGTTATTGTGTGGACTTCTGAAATCACGCGTGGTTTTGCAATTCTCCCGTGATTTTGTGACCTCACAGGATCAGCTGTGTGGAACTCTTCACTCCCATTTCGCGTCAGAATCGCTCCCGGTTGGAAAAACGCTGCTATTGCGTTACGCGCCGCTTTCACGTCTGGTGGAAAGGAGGGGTTAGCGTGCATGACATCACTCTCAGCTGGGCATTGTTTGGTAAAAAAAATATCCAAAAAATCATAAAATGTTAACTGCAATTGCATAAAAGCTTTAAAACATATCACAATGCCATTTCTGTCCCGTAAAGTCTAACTTGTTATTATCAGTTCAAACTTAAAAAGATGTTTCTACTGAGACGTAGGCGTGAGCTCATGAGCTCCAAAGAGGGTTACGTGTCTCCTCAGAATCCTGTTGTTGTCGTTTTGTTCAGTATTTTCTGAATTGAACAAGTTTTACAAGAAAAGTGAATATTTTTATTCTATTTTAACATATTTTGCTCAAATAATTTCCCAACTGCTGATGAGTGAGCAACGTTTATGTTAAAAAGGATCTGATTCAGTTCAGAAATGACTGATTTTTCCTTCAGCCTCAGCAGGAAGCATTACTGTAGCTGGAGGGTTATTGAGCCTGGATGACTGACAGCTGCTTCATCAGACCTTTGAGCACAAATCATTTCTTAAAGCTGATCAGCTATAAGCTCTTCTGGATACAAAGCTGGAAAACAGCTGACCCTTTCGCTCAGTGGAGCTGTCATGGTTCAGAGCAGCAAAAAAATGTGATTTTTACACATTTTTATAAATATTAAAGACGGTATCAGCATTTTGTTATTTCATCTCCTCAGTGACCACGCCCATGCCCGAGCAGTCCACCACCAGACTATTCAGCTGGACTTTAAAGGAAGGTGATGCTCGTGGAGTCTGCAGGTTTAATAGAAACAGCCCTGGGTGTGTACGTGCAGACACAAACATCTAAACTCCTGCACAGACCACCGTCCATGTTTCAGAAGCTATTAATGCTTCCTGTCGGTGCACTAAAGCGGTGCAGTGAAGGCACTTGGGGATTTGTCATGTCAGGGTTTTAACATGTTTTTCCAAGGTTGTTAAGGCTTGAAACAAAAATGGTGCAGCGACTGTGTGAATAGTAACGTGTTTTCACAGATAACTTCCACAGGCGGCGAGACACACTCGCAGCGAGCGCAAACACAGGCACAATAGAAAGTGAGTCGGTGAATAGCAGAGGCCAGGCAGACTAGCAGGTGCTGTGTTAAGAGGAAGATATGGCTTCTGTCCACCTCAGCGTTTCTAAACACTCACAGTTATCTTCCCTCTCCACAGGAGGAGAGGTCATTTCTTTCCTCTTTTCTTCTCCACATCACCGTTCTTTCCTCATTTCTGCTCCGGCGTTCTCTCCCGTTTCGTTTATCTACTAGTAACCTCTCTTTATACCCTTCCCCTTTAGCTTTCATCCTCCTCTTCTTCCCTGAGCGTTCTCCTGCTTTTCCTCTTTCCACTCCACCCTTCTGCTCTCCGTTCCCTCCTTCCTCTGCTCCTTGTCGTCTCCTGTGCTCTCAGTGGAACAGCCCATTCAGCAACTAAACAAAGCTGCCTACAGCATCACACGCTAGCTAATCAAGCAAAACCACAATGCAGCAGCAGCAGCAGCCCTCAGATCCACTCAGCAGCACCGTGATACTGGGCAGCAAGGGACCCGGTCAGAACAAGGGAGAGTATTTTGTCTCATCAAGGCCAGGAAAGATGAGGAGATGAGGAAAATATTGTCTCTTGAATTATTTTAACTCAGCTAATACCCCATTCTGCAGAATCAGCCGGTGTTTGCTTTAGCGCTTTGTCTAAATTAATGTAAATAGTCAGTGCAAGAGGGTGAGACAAAGAGGTAAAGGAGAGAGACGACAGGGTGAGGAAAATCCACCGACAGGCTATCAGCAGCGAGGCATCGCTTTCATGACGATGATGAAACTCAACAATGGTCAGCTGCAATCTCCTCCTGGACTGGAGAGAAGCGTTTTTAAACCAGCATGGAAGCCCAGCCCCCTTTGTGAAGAAAAGAAGCTGCCGCTCCGCTTCAGGAAAGATCCCAAACACATCAAAGGAGCTGGTGCTTCAAGATGCACGAGCAAGAGAGAGACGTAAACACGCCACAGTAACGACAGGGGGGATCGTACAGCGCTGGTGTGTGGAAAAAGTCAAGCCGAAACCCTGACATCTCTTTTCTAACTACAGATGAGTATTCATCTGGAGAGAAGAAACGTCGAGGTTACCGACATGAAGAAACTGAAACGAAAAATAAAAAGTTTAAAAATAAGAACAAGGAAAAGAGTAGCAGGAGAAACTCTTTCAACACTTTCAATTTTCGCCGAAGCAACAATTCTACAGCCCGGAGTCAGAAAGCCAATGTTGTTTTTGATTAGCTTCATTGAACTGTCGGTTCGGTGCTGCATTCGAGGCCTGGTAAGAGAGGATGACATGCATGGACAGAAATATTGAGTTTGTCATCCTGAGAGGGAGCCGTTAACTTCATTTCCAGAACTGCCTTCGGTAAACCGTTTGTACTTGAGATACTCTGATTTGCTCGTGACTGGAACGGGCCGGTTTGCAGCTCGAGCAACTGTGACAATTACCCAGATCTATCCATCTATGTGCTGGTAGAAATTAGATATGTGAACAGCAGGCTGGTTCACAGCATGCACCAAGTAACGCAGAGAGACAGGCAGTAAATATGACAGGGGAACAACATATGTACGTACGAGCTGCCAAAAAGGACTTGGAAAACATCGTTTTTATTTGCATCCTTATATATTTCTTCAATTTTTGCTCTTAAAAGTTTCAGATCAGACAAAGAGAACCTAAGTGAAGACAATACATCAAGCTCCCTTATAGGAAAATTCAAGAACAAAAGAACCCAGAACGTCATCCTCAGAACCCATTTCATCCCCAAGACTTTTGAGAAAATATTCTGTGGTCGGATGAGACAGCAGTGGAACTTTTTGGTAGGTGTGTCCACTTAAGGTTGGTTTATGCTTGACGCATCCGCAAGGTCTGCACGGCCAAATTACGTCATTTTAGCAACCACGCCCCTCCGTGTGGCGTCCGCGCGGCCCAAAGTTTCCGCACCGCGCACCTAGGAAATTTTCTAACTGCGGAGTTTAGCTCTTCCTTTAAAACAAGAGAAACAGAAAAACATGGTGGTGGTAGTGTGATGGTCTGGGCCTGCTTTTCTCCTGCAGGATCAGGAACATTTGTTGTACTAAATGGGACCAGGAATTTTTCTCAGAAGTGTTAAAACGATACAAAGCAGAAACTAACCAAAGCAAACGACGAAACTAAACAAAATCCTCATGGGGCTGGTGACAGGGAAGCAGGAGTCATCAGGATGCCGGCTCCTGGTCCCCCGTCGCCAGCCTCTAAATTATAAAAACCACTAATTAATATGCCAGAAACTGATAGGAACATAATTATCTGTCAAGAACTTGTTAATTTAAGCCATATTGATCATCTAAAAGAGCGAGCCCTTAAAGATTCCCCAGCACCAAGACAAGCATCACAACAAGTGATGGCTGGTGTTTTGTGGCATGTTTTCTAATAAACACCAAGTAAAAAGTTGATCCTAATAGTTTTTAATTACATTAACTGCAGATGTTTAACTTGCTCTCATGAGATGCTGTTGCTGCTCAGCAGAGGGACAAAAGAGAGGAAACTAAAAATGTGCTCCTGTCAAACTAGAAATGATAATGATGATTATATATTCTGAGAGATTTGGGCCTAATGGTTTAGGGTTGTCATGTAGGCAAGGCAGACAGTTTGGGTGTGATGGAAGACATTAATGGTGTAAAGAGGACGGAGCGGGATGACAGGGACCAAGGAGCGATGAGACACGCGAGTGATGGTGTGGCGTGGAGGAGAGTGTGATGTTAGGATGGGATTTGAGTCTTTTAACTTCATTAGTTCCGGCTCAGTCTGGGGTCTGTAGATTATGTCTAATTAAGCAGCTTAACATGGCTTAAAATGCACCACACAGAACGCACAAGAGCCTTATCTGTCAACCTGCTCAAACGATTCTCCGCTTCTCCTTTCATTTCCGTGGCAGGCTAACACGAATTCCCTCGCACGGCCTTTATGCTGGAGAGATTAGAAGCTTTGACATTGGTGCAAGCTGGGTAGCTAGCAGCAGCAACATTTGCAGCGTGGGCTGAGGAGAGAGAGCGTCTGTGGCGAGCAGAAAGGCAGGCAGATGCTTCCTAAGACTGCAGGGTGGGGCTCAACAAACAACTCCTCCTGAGTCCCGATATTTAACAAGTGTTGGCAGGAATGAGACTGTACTCTGCTAACAGAGAGTAAGTTAATGTCATCAGAAAGGCACCAGCTAAAGCTCTTAGTTAACTAATGGAGTCCAGGTATCACTATAATTACAGCGATTACATAAAAAAGTGTTTTATACATTAGCAGATCATTATTAATCTACTGTAAGACCTTTGATCAGTGGTCTTCATTAAGGTCAGAGACCTCTTTCAGAGGGAAAGATGGGAGTGAGAAAGAGTTAAAAACGAGGAGGGAATTTCTCAAATAATCCATCTGAAGCTAAAGTTGGACAGAATTCAAGCTCAAATGTCTCAGATCAGATCTAAGATATCAGTGGGCTGAACCAAAATCCCCTATGGTAAAGGAGGCTAACAGATGTGCTGCTGAAACACCTTCAGTCCAAAACATGGTAAACTATCCAAATATTCTTCTGTACAGAAAACAAACCAATCACTTGAGATCAATGCAGCTAGCAGGAGTTAGCATCACGTTAATGCGTGCCATGTTATGATTTGTTATTTCTGGAATGTGACAAGTGGAACAATGTAACAAAAATTTAATTCAGCATCTTTCTAAATGTGTTACTTATTACCTAATATGTAGTCAAACCGTAAAGGTCAACATATTTAGCCATTTGCGACGGAGAGCTGATGTTTACCCTCTGCTGTCGTTGGGTAAGAGGCGAGGTACGTCCTAGACAGGTAACCAATCCATCACAGGGACCCACATAGAGACATATACACACAAACATCAAAGTCCAACCAATGATAGAGATTGCAAACTGCACCACTGAGCATCAACACAAGTTAGATGTGCTTGATGAAGCTACATTTTATACTGTATATATCAGACACTGTATAGCAATTGCAATTTACTGACCAGTTTATTTCATGAAAGAACTTGAGGACATAAATAAGAATTTATTTTATTCTTTTAGGGGCAGTCGATGGCAGGGCACTTTGACCCTTTAATTTCCACACCCAAAAAAAGTAATCAGATTATCTCATTCGCGTGTTTTAGTCATTTGAGGAAAATTCTGTTTTTAGTTTGTAGAACTTTATTTTGTTTTTACGTTTTTAAACACGCTTCAGTAAGATCCACAATATTAGCCAGGACGTGAATAGGTTAAGGCACTTTTTATTATCATCACTTAAGTGCGAAAACTTTATCAGAGTCTATATCTAAATGAGCAGGAAATAAATAATTCGTTTTTTGGTTTGGAAACTATCAGTGGGGGGTGCAAAAGCCCCCTAGTGATGCCAGGTTCTGTTAAGCCCAGACCACACTGCCTTTTTCGGCCGTTCTAGACAAACCTCTTGTCGTGAACAGAATTGTGACAAGAAACGGTGAATGTGAGGGTCCAGAGTGAATGGCTGAGCGACAGTTTAATGCGAACTCTCACAACCAAAGTCAGCCTCCAACAGTTTTCAAGCACTGCTTGAAAACCTACGACTCCCATCTGCAATCAAGTAATGAGAATACACCCAGGGAGTGACGCGAACAATTAGTGATAATACAACGCGAGAGTAAAATTAGCGACATAAGCAACAGTGGAAGCTACTCGCAGGAACATGCGAACCACTCCTTTTTGGAGTTTGGTTCTAAGGACATGTTAACGGCAACACGGTTTTCTTTTCAGTATTGTTGTTTTGGTTAGCTGTCGGCTTTAGTGACGTATGCTTTTCGGGGAGTGTGCTTCTGACATTAGCATGTCCTACTAGAGCGAGACGTCATGCAGTTTGGCTCCCTGAAATCTTCCGCCATAGTGTGCCACCTTTCTGGAGTGCTGGGTTTTCTTACATAGGAAACTTGTAACTCATTGGCATAATGAACTGAACTCAGTGCACTGATGAGTAGGTTTAATTGGAATGTTTACTTTGTGAAGTGCCTCGAGACGACTCTTGTTGTGATTTGAAGCTATATAAATAAATTGAATTGAATTAGCTTGGTCTTAACATAGATGGTTCAGTAATGTTTCACCAGCCAGACAAAGTGGGTCATCCTTAAACTAACACGGCAGGTCCCACAAAAAACCAAAACTAAATGGTTGAGGGATTGAAGAATGTTCCCTTACATAAGTTCAACACATGAAAATATCCATGCTGGCTAGAGGGGCAACGCGTATTTACAACAATAAAAACACCTTAAGTAAAAAACATGTGTGGTCTAACCACTTCCTCTCTCTGGGCACCACCTGTTAATTATCTAGCTGCAGTATCATCACAGCAATGGCAGCTTTGTATGACATCAGGCATGTCTGGCCACCACATGTGAGCCGAGTGCAGTTTTAGGAGGAGTCAGGGGGAGCAGAAACACAAGCTGGATGTTTGGTTCAACTCAAGTTTTTACACCAAAAACCCCCTCAGGCTTCTTCAACATCCTCCATCCAAATCATCCTTTTATCGCTTTTGTGACATCGGTATGCAAAACAAAAAAAAAAAACACACAGAACACAATTCCCTCTAATCCACAAACACCCTCTTCCATGTACTGCCGCGGGATGTGAAGTCTTATCTCACGTGCGATTTCATACTGCGCATGGCAACATGTCCACACTCAAAACCGGTCCATCTTGTTTGGATGCATAAACACGCCGAGATAAGAGTTCACACAGACGCTGTAATGCGCTGATGTCAACAGCCTCGGAGCAAAATCCCCAGAACGTCTCCTTCTGACACCCGCTCATCTAACTCACCCCAGGTGTGAGGCCCACAGGCTACTCAGGTAGAGTGTGCAGGCACAACAAACAGGTGCACAGACTGCAAAAAGAATGAATGGAAGAGAAACAGGGAGAAGATGTAGAGACGAGCAATGATAAAAAAAAGATAAAGTCAGAGGCGGTGAGTGATGTGGCGAAGAGAAGTTGGGGCTAGAAATGGAAGCAGAGATGAAGTGAGAGCTGGTATCTGATAGAGGGGATTTGCCCAGCCCTGGAACAGTAATTTACTAAAGCCATTCTACAGAGGCCCATCAGTGGCGATCTGCTGGCAGATTAGACGACAAGACCTCATCCCTCGCATGCCCTCCAGCCAATCAGCGCCAAGCAGCGAGCACAGGGTAGAGGATGGAGAGAGGACAGAGGGGAGAGAGAAAAAATCCTGTCTGCTGAATTTAAAGAGACGAAACACACAAAGGTACTCAAACACATGAACCAAGAATATATACAAGAATCTGAGCTAATGTTGCGATTTCTCACCCCCGGGATACGGCAGCTAACACTGTTTGGTTGCAAGAGCTGTGGATTTGCCATTTCTAATCAGTTTTCTGCTCATTTCCTCTGCACTTGCTTGTCTTTTTTTTGGTTTGTGGTTTCTATTCTGCCCCAAAGGCTCTCCAGCATTCCACAGCTCTATTGGTTCAATCATTCTCCGCTCACCCTCCAACCTCGCTTTCTCCACCAGTCCGCTCCCCATCACACGTTCTATACTCCACACCGCGTGAGCCGATCAAGTGTTTTCCTCGCTGTGTACTGATCATCAAGGAACCCCAGGAGCAAAATCCCACACTTCACCAATGGCGTTTCCTAACAAAGTGGTCCCAGCACCGGTTCAGAGCCGATGCCTTGCTTAGAATGGCTTCTTCCTGTTTGGACTGTTGAAGCTCTAGCCCCGGGCCACGAGAACTGGTGCTACTGTAGAACCAATTATTTGCTGTTCCAGAGCAACGAAACAATTAATGTCAGCGGCTCAGGGCTAGATTATGTAGACCAACCAAGACAAGGGAAACTCTGTGACCTCCACGGTTAGAGATCCAGAGCCAGCATGGCGTCTAGTCAGCTTAATCCAACAATAACAAAAGTGAGCTTTGACATGAATGTGAGGTCAAAGAGCAGCAGGAGAACATGAGTTTACTCTTCACATTTCTAGCAGGCATCACCACTGCAGTCATGGACAATACCGATAAGACCTTGTTCTCAGTCATTCCTCTAAAGCAGCGGTTCTCAATCCTGATCCTGGAGGGCCGGTATCCAGCATGTTTTAGTTTTAACCCTGCTTCAACACACCTAATGTCAACCAGCAGGTGATTAACAGGCTTCTGCAGAGCTTGATGAGCTTCTGCACAGGTGATTCATCCACTGAACCAAGCGTGTTGGAGCAGAAAAACAACAAAAACATGACGGATACCGGCCCTCGAGGACCAGGATTGAGAACCACTGCTCTAAAGCGTTCCCAACCTCACCATCATCTGACATCACCCACCCATGCCTGAACTCTGACCTCTGGAGAAACGAGCTGAGGGAAGAAAAGAGAGGAAAAGGCGAGGCTAATAGTTGGAAGTCCCGTAAATTCCCAGAATTACACGATTTTCTGACCCACTTAAGGGTAAAAAGACACTAGAACCAGGAGAGGAGATACATTTACATAGTTGCAAAGGCTGAAGTGAAATATTGACAATAAGTGTCTCTGTCAAGTACGTTGAAACACAGTTACATAAGGTTTGACAGTAAGCATGCACACGTGTGATACCTTTTAGTTCTGGTTCAGAAGAACTAGTCTCTGCTCCTCGTTTTGTCATTTTATCAGACAAAAGAAACATTAAAGCGAAACATAAAGCCTCAAACGATCTGACGGGGTTATGTCGACGCCTGTGCTGCGGGACATTACCCACGTTTTGCATCTTGTTCTGATACATTCCTCATTGTTTCATTAGACCAAATTACTTTTCTCTCAGTCTTGATCCGACTGACTCGTGTACATATTTTCACAGTTTAGGCACAGCGGGTGGTAGAAATAATAGGAGCCTCAGCAGCTCTTTATTGATGTTTCTGTATCCTTTCAGGCTTACTACTCTCAGAAAAAAAACCTCATACTGGTGATGTTCTTTACGATGTCAGCCAGGAAAGAGATTCCATATGAATAGTTACAACAAAAACTCTTTCAATCAAAGATTCTGCAACGAACCAGAAACAATTAGTTTGATATATTACTTGAAAGCTGTTTTAGTTTAATGCAGTGCATCAGGATCACATATGACAGGGAAAAATATTCACTCAGACTCAGGATTTAGGGGAAATTTTTGAAATACAGAGGGGCAAAAAAGTATTTAGTCAGCCACCACCAACTGTGGAAGTTCTCCCACTTAAAAGATGAGAGGCCTGTAATTTTCATCACAGGTATACCTCAACTATGAGAGACAAAATGAGAAAAAATATCTAGAAAATCACATCGTCTGATTTTTAAAGAATTTATTAGCAAATTATGGTGGAAAATAAGTATTTGGTCAATAATGAAATTCCATCTCAGTACTTTGTTATATACCCTTTGTTGGCAATGACAGAGGTCAAATGTTTTCTGTAAGTCTTCACAAGGTTTTCACACACTGTTGCTGGTATTTTGGCCCATTCCTCCATGCAGGTCTCCTCTAGAGCAGTGATGTTTTTGGGCTGTCGCTGGGTTGAGATCTGGAGACTGGCTAGGCCACTCCAGGACCTTGAAATGCTTCTTATGAAGCCACTCCTTCGTTACCCAAGTGGTGAGTTTGGGATCATTGTCGTGCTGAAAGACCCAGCCACGTTTGATCTTCAATGTTCTTGCTGATGGAAGGTTTTCACTCAAAACCTGACGATACATGGCCCCATTCATTCTTCTCAGTCGTCCTGGTCTCTTTGCAGAAAAACAGACCCAAAGCATGATGTTTCCACCCCCATGCTTTACAGTAGGTCAGCATTCTTTCTCCTCCAAACACGAGTAGAGTTTTTACTAAAAAGTTCTATTTTAGTTTCATCTGACCATCTGACATTGTCCCAATCCTCTTCTGGATCATCCAAATGCTCTCTAGCAAACCTCAGACGGGCGTGCACATGTACTGGTTTAAACAGGGGGACACGTCTGGCACGGCAGGATTTGAGTCCCTGGTGGCGTAGTGTGTTACTGATGGTAGCCTTTGTAAGTTTGGTACCAGCTCTCTGCAGGTCATTCACCAGGTCCCCCATGTAGTTCTGGGATTTTGCTCACTGTTCGTGTGATCATTTTGACCCCACGGTGTGAGATCTTGCATGGAGCCCCTGATCGAGGGAGATTATCAGTGGTCTTGTATGTCTTCCACTTTCTAATAATTGCTCTCGCAGTTGATTTCTTCACACCAAGCTGCTTACCTATTGCAGATTCAGTCTTCCCAGCCTGGTGCAGGTCTACAGGTTTGTTTCTGGTGTCCTTTGACAGCTCTTTGGTCTTGGCCATAGTGGAGTTTGAGGTTGTGGACAGGCATCTTTTATACTGACGAGTTCCAACAGGTGTCATTAATACAGCTAACGAGTGGAGGACAGAAGAAGTCACAGGTCTGTGAGAGCCAGAAATATTGCTTGTTTGTAGGAGACCAAATACTTATTTGCTAATAAATTCTTTAAAAATCAGACAATGTGATTTTCTGGATTTTTTTCCTCATTTTGTCTCCTATAGTTATACCTGTGATGAAAATTACAGGCAGAACTTGCACAATTGGTGGCTGATTAAATACTTTTCTGCCCCACTGTATCAAAGAAGTTTTGAGATTTGTCCATTTCTCACAACAAAGGGACATTCCTTACTTGCTTATAAATCTAAAACCAAATGTTTCACCTTTAGTTTTGAAGAATCCGATCTGTAATCGCTAACCCCGCCTCTTCCCTTGTCCCAGCTAGAGCTCGCCTTGCACAAACATTTGTTATCAGTGTTCTGATTTTCAGGGTTTATCAAAAACATGTTTAGTCGAGGTTCACCTTTCACCAGCTTCTTTCCCTTCTAGCCAACACATAGATTTAAGCTAAAGCAGACTCAGCTCATCCTGACCTGACAGACCACATTCTCAGTGACCTTTTCCCTCATTGGGCAAAAAAGGTCTGCATTCTAATCTCTCCAACGACTATGACTAATAAGAGCAGCGGTGTGGTGAGGCCGTTGTGCCTTCTGAACAACCTTCTGAGCAAAAACAACTCGGAGAAATGTTTACATTTTTCACCCATGTTTTCCTTACTTTTATCTCCTTAGGTTCAGACATAAATGGTAGTCAGCAGAAATACAAAAGGGAGAGGCGAGGCTTGTCCAGACTAAGGTTTGTGGTTTGCGGTGATTCACAACCGGCGCTGTCACATTAAAAGTATTATTAGAAAGAGAAAAAGGAGCAGAAAACTGTTCCTCATTTTAAAGCTTTTCACTGTCATGCTTTTGTCACCAACTGTTTCTTACACTGATTTCACATTCCTGCAGTATCAAGCTGCACACTGTGACCTCGACTAAACTCGCTTTACTGCAGAACCGACTGGAACACGATAAGTTTTTAAATCTTTAGAGGATTTCATGGAATTCCTTTAGCGAGGTTTCTCCTTTTTATGAAGCCTTGGTCGAGTCAGCTGATCCTATGTATCATTTTATAGAAGTAGAGTCGTAAATTCATCTCTGCTAACAACTGCAACACATGTCACCAGTCCTCGTCGGGAATGTAACAAAAATGGTGGATGCTCAGAAGACGCTGGAACGCTGCAACAGGAAATGAACTCTGACATGAGAGCTATGGACCTTGGGGCCACCAGTGCATCCTGGGAAATTATGGCACTGAGAAGAGCAGTCACCCATGTCACCCCCTTGAAAACGCAACCCAGGAAAATCCATTTGCAGCCCTCTAAAATGCCACAGCGGACATTCACCGTGACGTGCAAAAAGTTGTATACACTTGAGACAGCTGTCAAAAACAACAGCCTAAATGGTTTCTGTTTATTAAATAACTGTAATCAATCAACAAAATGAGAAATGACCGAAACGCAAATAATTATGGCCAAACCTTCCACGTGGAAGTTGGGTAGTAACTTCCAGATGCTTCACACAAACCAACCTTGATGAAGTGGTCCATTTTAAGCATATAATCCTACTGGTTCTTTCATATGCTTGGTTTTCCAACAGATTAATACAAATTATTGAACAGTATTGCGTACGAGTCCAGTTTTTATTTTTGAAAAGACTGAGATTCCATCTGATTGGTGGCTAAGAGCATTCACAAATGTTCTGTTTGCTCAACAACACGAATAATCACAGTAACAAGGTCAGAACCAGGCCGGCGCAGAGGCTGGCAGACTGGCAGAAATTAAGATCTGTCCTTTTTATTCATACAGATGGACCGAGCGGCACCACAACAGAGACCGCCAACAACAGAACCAAAAGAGGAGGAGGCAGACAGACGGGATGGCGGCGCTGTGATCCTACCATGGCTTCGCTCAGCCCTGGCTCCTTCCGGTGTGCAACACTTATCTTTTAAATCCATCTTTTCCTCTGACGCCGCTGTTAGCCGCCACCACTCTGTTTTATGGCCATTCTCCAAGCTGTGAGACAATGGCTTGGACATCATTAGCTAAGTGGTGGCTGGATGACAGGCGTCGGCCCGGCGATCGATAAAGGCAGGCCCGGCCGTCCGCTGGCAGAGCAGTGCTTACTCATCAGCCTTGCTGGGTTCACACGAGCACTAGCTCGGGCCAGGAGCTGGGACCCAGCCAGATAAGGGATGTGAAGGTGTCAGGGGGGCTCGGTGCCTGAGATAACAAATGGCTATGAACAGCCACCTTATCTTCTCACCTTAAAGAGGCTACGATGCCTACTGTCACGCAGCTGCCAGACGACCAGAGCAGCAATGACAGTTATGTTACGAGGGTGATGAAGGTCCCAGCCTCTGCTGTTTACATTGCCCATAATCGTTTATGAATGAACACAATAGCTAACATTTCCTGCACCGACATTCAAAGTTGGGTCACATCTAACAAGAATAATAAACACTCACAGCCAGGTAATGATTTTCTGGTGCTAAAATGCCTCCAGCAAGCTACAAGTTAGGAATATGTAATCACAACATTGTAAAACATGTCCTAAAATGCAAGAGAGACCGTGTCAGCACTTGTTCATTGGGGAGGTGCCAAGCACCACCAGATCCTCCTCGAGTGGCGTCTGACGCAAACATCCAGTGACAAGGTGGCGCCTTGCCTCTTTCCTCTGTCCTCTACCACAACTCACACCAACACTTCTGAATAAATGAAATACAGGTGCCACGGGAACAAAAGTACATAAAAACAAAGATATTCAGTGACGACTGAAGGACACGAGAGGAAAAGAGGCACAAGGGCAACATGAACGATCGATGGAATCGGTGAGAAGTTCACAGGAAGCAGAAACACTTTTCTCAGGGGTTTCAGGATGTTCACGTCTGCAGATTCTTTCCTCCCCTCTCCTCTTCCTCCCTCCGCTGCACCTCTTTCCCTTTCCCTCGTTTCTTAAATGCATGTCATTCTGTGATTAAAGCTGCCAACTTTAATTAGAATATGTTTGACGCAGGACACCTCTGCACCTCACGCCCTCCACCCTGCTCGTTTCTGACCGAAGGCTGCGGCAAACCGACACATTTCCAATAACAATGTCAGAAATCCAGAAGGAAGCAGAACATAATACCAAATAAATGCCACGTGGAAGCTAAAATGTGAATTAAATCAAACACCTGAAGCAGCCAGAGTCAGGTGAAGATGATTTTACCCTGAAAAATGACTTCTATTCCATATTTCACAATATAATCTGATTATGGTTAATAATCTGAGATGAGAAATAGCTCCACAGCCTTTAGCCACACACCCTGCTGTCGTCCGTTCTGATTTCTACAGATCTGTTTTGTGCAAAGGTGAGCGTTCTCGTTCCTTTATTTAGTAGTAACACTAGTCTCCAACCCCAGTCGTAGTCTCTCTGACACGCCCGAGCTGCTGTAGGGAAAGCCCCTTTGTTGTTGTCCTCTTTAGGTAAACACAAAGCTCATGTACACATAATACAACATCCAGAGAAGCCATTTATGTTTGAAGAAAAGGGATTGGTGAGCACTTGTTCCCATTTCTGTAGCAGGAAGATGGAAATAAGGTGTGTCGCCACCTGCTATGATTCAGAGCATCAGGCACCAACGGGAAGTTTTTAGAAAAGTTAAATCACCGAGACGCTCCCGCCCGTCTACAGGATGCGTTTCCGATCGATCTGCCAAGCTTTTCTCTGATCACAGTGGTTATTTACAGGCAGGCTCTTTTCCAGTTACAAGCAGAAAAAGGATTAAAGTCACACCGCTTTATGTCTGCCAACAGGTCGGGCTGAGGTGTTTATTCAGATTTGAATAGTCAAGTGTACGGTTTTCCTCAAAAGCTGGTCCAGGTAAAAGACAACAGCTCAGTCAGATTTCACAGTAACTTTTTACTCCAGAAGCAAAAGACACGAGGGATGTTCCGATCACATTTATTTCCTCCCGATCCGAGTCATTTGATTTTGAGTATCTGCCGATACCGAGTCCCGATCTGATACTTCATCAAAGTATTGAAATAAGAAGAAAATATAGAAAACACGTCAAGTTTTCCTTTAATTTTTTATTATTATTTAGGTATTTCTTTCTTTCTGCATTTATGTCATTTTCTTAGTTTATCTGCTAAAAAACATCACTTTTTTAGGAAGTACATTGATAAAAAAAACTTGTTAATATTATAAATATATTTAAAAGTAGCAGAGTTGCTCATATTTCAAATTGTTTATGTCCTCATTATGTGGCTCTGTTGAATGATTTGTGTTCCCGTGACGGGGCAGGCATGCAGCGCCACGGCCGGCAGGCTACCTTTTCGCTGCACAACACCTGTAGCTACCGGCGCGGTCAGCTCAGGTGCTGCAGAATGAGAAACCCAGATGCTTTGCTGTCCATCGGCAGTTTCTCTGTGTTTATGAACGTATCTTTCACTGTTGGCTGGCTCAGTGTTTTTGTTAGCGATGCTGTGAACTGGGACTTAATGCAGATCAATGATTCGCTGTGGCGACGCCTGAAGGGAAAAAGCTGAAGGAGAAAGTAGTTCGTTTTGAAGGCTGCTTATCGTGCAGCTCTGTCTTTTCCAGCATGCTGAATGCCCAGTATGCACACATTACAAGTGGCTGTTACACTGCCTTTGCTGTTCGGTTTAAAATATCACCAAAATACAAACATGTTAGCTCTCCTGTGGAGACACGTTAGCGCTGCGGTAGCCTACTAGCTAACAGCTGCATGTTATGGTGTCTGAATCCCCGCCCGCCGTAAATTGTGTGACATAATGGTGTTTTCATCCAAAAAACAAACAATACTGATGTATAGGAACTCGTTGAGATGAAAACTAAGCCACTGTTGTTCCGTTTGAAAATCTCAGGATGAAGTTAAAAAGTCATATTGTTGTTTTTTAAGGTTAAAGCCGATCTTTTTCACCCGATTCCGATCCTTTGAAAACCACGTGATCAGGCCCGATTTATGATCACGAGATCGGATCATCCCTAAAAGACACCATGTTTTTAAGGTAAGGATCTGCTCCCAATCCCGCTGCAACAAACATTTGGATGTAATAAAATGTTAATCTGGCCTTAAAACTCAGCAGAAATCTCTCTGAAGACTGAATAAGATGGACCCAACATCTCTGAACAAAGACAAACCGCCCTGTTTTAGATACTATTTGAATGACTTAACCATGTTGATTGGCTCACAGCTGCACACATTTACATCCAACCCAAAAATAAACAAAGCAGAAACCAGGCCCCCACAATGTTCAGATATTCATTCAGCCTTTAAAAAGATAGAAATAAATGATAAATATGCTTCCAATAATGCATCAACAGCTGAGAATAAAGCCACAGAAATAGGAACTCAGAGTTCATAACATATTCAAGGTGCGACTATAGCACTCTTTTCCACATTCCTATGCCCCGATGACTCCTGAATATCTTTCGTAAGTGGCTTGAAAACGTACAACAAAATTAAATGAAATGCTAAAATGTAATTCTCTCAAAAAAAAAAGAAAGAAACAGTGTTTTAGAAGCAGCACACTCCTCAAATTTGTGTCTTTGGTACTTTCTCATTAGGATTGATGATCGTATTTACAGTAGGGCTGGGCAATGAATCGAAAATTTATCGTTATCAAACTTTATTTTTCCCATGTCAATAAATTTGGTAATAAAAAAATGAAAAGATGTGTGCAGGTTGGCGACGTTCATGTCCCTTTAAGAAGATGGACCACCTCGAGTCACATGACAACGTGACTCAACGTAATACACGTGACATTTATCGTTATCGAGGTGAACTCCTCAATATACCGCAATATTTATTTTAGGTCACATCGCCCAGCCCGACTCCACAGAGCTTCAATCTCAAACCCAACAGAGCCCATTAGGTACCAACATCCTGGTGCCGGACAACACAGGAAACCTTTTGTTCATTACCATCAGAAGGAAGTTATTGTTGGTTGAAAAGGAGAGGCAATCTGGCATTTTAGTTGTGGATTCTCAACCATCACTGAGTAAAAGTGAACATCTGTGCAAGTTTTGAAGGCATTCACAAGTTGTTGCTTTAACAAAAATCTGATGGACTGGTGACCCCGAAACATCACGCCTTTGGCCAGACTGTTGTCAGCAGAGGCGTGATAATAAAATAGACTCCATTGTTGGCCTTCTCCGACTCCTCCTCACCTTTGACCCCGAGCTCTCCGCCTTTCCACCCTCTCTGCTTCTTCTGGCCTACCATTTCCCTCCTACACATCCACCATGCATCGTAGGTGGACTTCCTACAGGAAAGCCAGGGGCGCCAGCAGCGAGAAGCTCCAGTGAGAAACTCAAACTAAAGACACACATGGGCTTTCTCCTGTTCACACCAGCTCCAATTTAGGCAACGAAGCACGCAGACTAACCAGGAAGGATGGCAGGTCACCACAGTGGCTCAGATATGAAAACGAATCAGCGGGTTAAAAAATAGGACGAGTGCACAGTCTCCAAATACTCTCAGGTTTATTTTTGCGTTGGTGGATTTCACGGCAGTCCCTCTGAGTTACTGAGAAATCCAGGCTATCAACATATCAAGAACAGTCAGTAGAAACAATGACTCATCCAAAAACAATCAAGTCACTATTCTACCCATAACATGAAACGGAGCCTGTGTTTATGCATGGCAGGGCTGCTGCAAACCGTGTTGAATTTGAACTGAATTAAACCGGGTCTCAAACTACAGCAGCAGAGCTTCAACCTTCTGAACTCTAAGCAGAGGCCTAATTTCACTGGCAGGGACTCAATCAAAACATCTTATCTGCAAACAAGCTGACCCATGAAATTCAGCTGCGGCCAATAGCCAAGCAGCAGGGTTACTTATGGCAGGCATTGATTGGTTGATCCATGAGCACAAATCTGAAAGGGCACATACCAGGAACACAGCCCGAAGCCAAAACTGGCTCATGCTGTGCTTTGCTCTCACAACCTTGGAGCTGCTGTTTCCCCTCAAACTGACACTCTTTCACTTTTTCTACCTTTCTGTTTCCCAAAATCTCTCCGTCCAGGTCTTCCAAATGACCCCAGCCTGGTTAGCCGATTTCTCTGTTGTGTAATTGTAGTTGTAAAAAACAAGGCCACTCTTTTCCAGAGGTCACTGTGGCTTCCATCCTGGGCTTCCATCTCCTTGGTCACACCGATTCCAAACAGACTCACCCTTGTTTCAGGACAAATTGAACATTAACTTAAAGTGTCATCAGAGGTCCATGATTTCTACTTCAATCCATTAATCGTAACCTATGCCCTGACTTTCCAGTATCCATTAATAATGCATCTGTATCGAAAAAGCAATACACATACAAGAGGGGTTTAGAGCAAATGAAATCTTTCGTTACTCATCGATTTCATTCTCAATTATTTCCAAAGCTCCAGGATTAACCCTTTTATTTTAATCCACAGACATACTGGGACAACATTTTAAGCTCTTTGTTCCTTCTGATTTACACCAGCAACATTGTTAATTAATACCAGCTGACGAGATAGGAGGGCGATAATGTTTTTGCCTTTGTGTGTGTTCATTAATTTGGGATGTTAAAGTATCTCACTAGACCTATTTCAATAGTTTGTGATGGTCTTGTTCTTCAGTGTGAAACTGTGTAATACTTGGGTTTTTTTATACAATTGGTCACTCTGGGTTATAGATGCATACTGAATATGACATTTTTCTTCAACCCTTATCAGCTGCATTAGCAGCAGAAAGGATAGAGCTGGGAAAACAATCGGCTAATATGCCAGTCTCTTCTACATGACAGTGAAAATTAACATTCAATCACCTTGCTCAACTTGACTTGTGACCACGGAAGGCTGGGTTGCCTTTGCAGCCAGGAGATAGACGAAGGCGGCTCGGCTAGTAGGAAGCTAATAATTAGCAACTTCGTAACATGACGGAACACATTTGGGCTTGTGTTATGGAGATAACACATCAATGATGCATTTTTCACCCAAGAATGAAGCGCAAACAAAGACAGCAGAAGAGTAGCATTGCTGTTAGCCAATCAGAGGCAAAACGTTTTGACAGCAGCGAACCAAAGCCAGTAAAAGTAGCAGCCCAGACATTGTAACCCTAAGAAGCCACGGCATCTTTTTTTTTACTCTAATATCGTGTGAAGGCTAGAGGCTAACGTTGAGCTAACAATGCTAACGGTGAATTAGAAACAAATAGTCAGCTCTACAAAAATCTCAAGCTACTTTTTCAATTACCAACAGCTCGATATATGTATTTATCTACTTATTACCTTACTGTGTATGACTCATCTATGCTTGTTATCTAGAATCTTCTGCAGCTGATCCATAACTGGCAACAGCTGTGAAACTCACAAAACGGGAGAGGGAGTCTATGGCCCAGTCTCAATACTCGCACTTCCACCCTTGCGCCCTGCAATGGTGCATTCCAGCCAGGGGTGCGAGTGCATAGGGTGTCCAGATTCTCAAATGCAGAAAGTGACCACGCCTCTTTTGCACCCATGATCCGCACTTTGCCCAAGTCCACATTGATGCGGACTTCGGACAAGGGTATTACCCACAATCCATTGCTGCGTGGGAATTTTGAGAAGGCAGAGCAATGGCTGAAGTGCCTTTTCTGAAAATGTGTATTTTCAAATGAAAGAAGTTCATTTTAAGACGATTAATGATATTAATCCATGTTCTGATTGTTTTAGACTAAGAATGTGGACAGCAATGAATTTAAATGTAGTCAAATAATTGTTTGAAAGTTGTCAATAAAGATTTTTTAAAAAGTAGCACAAACAGCGGCCAGCATGCGTCGCGGTCGATGACGCAATGCTCATTGTCATAATTTAGCACACTTGTGTGTTATTACGCACTCAAAGCCTTACTGCACACCTCCTCTAAGTGCACTTCACAGAAGACCGTAGGGCGCAGTGCGAGTATTGGGATTGGGCCAAAGAGGACTCCGTTGTTTTGAAACATTGGCTGCAGTACCCAAATTTGACCACATGATGTCATTCTTACTTCATGCTCCTTTGAGATAATGTTACTTCAAGATTTCACTGAAGTGGTGCTACCTTTATTTCTCAACGGAAGAGGATCTCAGTTTGATGGTGGTCAAAATGCTGGGCCTTTAATTTAGAGACTTCATTTTTACACAAATTGGTCATTTGAGATTTAGAGTTTTGCTGGCTCTACAATAGAGGAAACACTACAGGAGCATTGTATCAGCCATTCCCCATCTGCAAATCTGTAATGAGCAAGAGAACAGAGACAGTCAGGACAGAGGAGGGCCTCAGTTCAAGTGAGGCAGGCACACTTTCTAATGGAAATTCAGATACAATCATCCCAGAATGCACTTCTCTCTGCCTAATAATCGGACACTAGAACAAGGCAGCTATTGAGAGAGAGTGACTGTAATCTGGTCCACCGAACTCTAAAGCTGCCCACTATAATTAGCTCCTTTCACCATCTAACACGAACTTCCAAGCAAACCTCTGCGGTGATACGTGAAGGGAGGAATTTTAGGGAACGCGTGATTTCACAAGTGGGGAAATTTCCCATCCTGTCATATAACAAGTCACCTCACGAAGACAGGTGTACCAGCTGTGAAATTTACTGATTAATTTGGTAAGAGGCTGTTGTTTCATTCAATGGCAGAGCGATATGTTTAGAGAGAGGTGCATCTCTAAGCTAATCTGCTAATCATAAATGACATTTCTCATTTTATAACTGGTCTAGTGTTGAGAAATGAAGTAAGTTGGTGACTTTAATTGCATGCAAAGCCCTGACTGTTCATGTTATATGCACTGCTCTAGTCCAGGGAACACGGTCAAGCCCAAGGCCTCACAACCCCAAGGGTAGAATGACAGGGGGGAGTGCTGGTAGCTAGCCTGCTGCCCGAACAAATGGCACAACCATTAGAGGAAGACGAAGCTTCCTGGAGAAGTGTGACTGCATTGCAAAGGGCCCAATCAAGCAGGGAAGAGAAGTGCTGACAGCTGCTAATGCATTTACCTGAAAGCTTAAAGGACTGTCTCTCTCAGAAAAGCGTGTGTGTGTGTGTGTGTGTGTGTGTAAATGTTTGATTTCTACTCAGCATGGTTCTCCTAATGAAGCTGATTAAAATCTAACAGGGAGAGAGAAAACTTATCGAAAGAGGAGAGTCAAAACACAGCCGGCAAACGTGGAGGTAACGAGTCATCATATCTGCTAAAAAAAGGACCCACAGCACAAAATCTCAACCAAATGACAAAGTTCCTGTTTTTTGGTACTGTCCCTTTTTCCTCTAGCGGTGACACAGCAGTGGCTACAGAGCAAAGTCCTTGGTAGGCAGCAGCTGTGTTTTAGAAGGCCATCCCACAAACTTGCACTCGCCACCGTCATCGCCCTCGCTCAAATCTCTCACACTAGATATTAAAACAGCATTTCAGACGTAGAAAGGTCTTTCTTTTGTATTAGAAACCAGTCAAGTCCAGAAGGAAGGACTTGGATAGAAAGGGAGTGGCTGCCACAGCCATGATCACTCTGCAGTGGCTCTGACACATCGGGAACTACTTCTGCCACAAAAATAGTCTAATGGTGGCGTTGATTGTTCTAACATGAGGTTTTTCTGGTCGACCCAACTATAGAGCCAACTGTGTTTAAATAAAACCTGAATATGTTCAGACATGTCTCTGTTAATTAATCATTTTGACAATAAATGTGACAGAATCAGATTAGATGAGGCACCTCTGACATCAGGAAGTAGGAACTTTTGCAAAGCAGTAAAGAAATTTAATTAATTAAATATATATTTATTTAAATGAAAATTGCATTAATTAGAAGTTTATTCTGAAGGGAGATTATTTTAATAGTAAAACAGATAGTTAAACACTGAATTGACATTTTATTTATAAGTCTTACTATTTATATTTAAACCCAAGTGAGTGTGACTAATGCAATGCATCAAATAAATTCTTGATTAAATGTAATTTCATGCTGAAAAATATATAGAAATTTTCCCTTTTTGGAGAAAAACACCCATTTCTCTTATAGAGAATGTTAGGAAAGCCTCACACCTGCAAAGGCTTTAATGTTATTTTAATACACCCATGCATTATTGTGAGAATAATCATCATTATTAGTATTTCTAAGAGCTTCAATCATCATACCAGCCCTGGGGGGGCAGAGGTAGGACTTCAGTGCAGTCCAAGCTGCAATCATGAGAAAGTACTTCAAATAAAGGTGAAAATGTCAAAAACAGAGTTAAATTAGACATTATAGAAGAATATCCAGCATTTATCCAACATACCATATCATTCCTGTCTCTTCAGGTCTCGTCCACTTCTTTCTCCTTCTATCTGCGACCCAACAACCAGGGAAAGACTTTTATAAAAGAAAACACTCCCCACATCGATTATTGTTCCGCTCTTCTAGTAAACACGCTGTCTGGCCATTGCTTCCCGCATTAAGTCCCTTTTTTATCTTTTTTTCCGCCAGTCAGTGAAGTTTTCAGACACGAGAAGCGCATTAGTTTCTTGCCTCCATTACGCTGCAAAAATAAAGAGTAAAACAGTCCGATAGAGGAAGAGAAAGGAGAGGAGAGGGGGAAAACGCTGCTGAAACTCCCGTCCTTTCCCCTCTCAGCGACTGGAGAGAAAAGGGGGGAGGCGTTGGAAGGAAAGCCCTGTTTCGGTGTGTTTTCCCTTCTTGCTTCACCACCACGTTGTTTTGACCAGTTATTATTTCCTTTGTTGTGTCAGGAAATAAAAAAAAAAAGATTCCGGTTTACTAAAGCGACGTTTTCCCGTCCCGACAGCTTCAGAGCACCGCTGCTGTGTTCTCCTTTCTCATGTTGTTTAAGCCGCTCGCAGGATAAATGTGTGACGTTGTCTTCAAGTCTAGTTTTTTTTCAGCTTCCCAATAATGGCGGACCTTCTCCTGTGGCTCGAGCATCGAGCATCTCCCCTCCTGTTCTCAGAGAGCAGAAAGAGTCTCTCCCAGCGGTTTGAGCACACCATTACAACACACACACCAACCAGCAAGAACAAATGACAGAAATAAAATCATTTACTGGGTGTATTCATGGAAAATGCATCATAAATGTCTCAAATGCTTAAAACATGTTAGTAGTCTTAAAATATAATAATTAAACAAATTAACATGCAAAATTATGTTTCGGCTAAATTAAATTAATTCACAAAAGTCTTAAGTCTCTCCTTATTTGTTCATATCTTGCTTATGCCCTTGTGGACTATTGTTACATTTTTGCATCAAGCCTCTTCTGGTATTGGGGTGGAGGATTAGGATTAGTACCTTCATCACAAACCTGCCATTTCCTGTCCTCTACTGGCCCCTGGTGTAGGTTCTACAGGTGGCAAGGGCCAATTTTATTTATTTATTAAAGCTGCAATACAGAGTTTTCAGGAATGTATGATTTTTTTAGAAATCTGTAAAAGTGATTGTCTTATCATGTACTGTGATATAATGTAGGCAATATGTCTTTTTTTTGTTTTTTTTGCGAGTGCCCCGATGACCACGGGCACCACCGATGTCTTCGCTCTCCAGGCTTTCTCAAGTTTTTCTTTGAGGCCCTGGTACTTATCTAGTTTCTCATGTTCCTTTTTCCTGATGTTGCCGTTCGCCATCACCATTTTGTCGGCCTGGTTCTGAAAGTCCCACAGGATCTTGGCTCGCTTGTTCTCGACCACCTTAGGGGGTGTTTTCCACTATTTTGCACAGTGGCGTCTCTACATTATGATTAGTGGGGTCAAAGCCCACCTCAGTGAACTGCGTCCCCACCCCCTTCCCAAACAATCACTACAGAAAATAAAGATGAAAATATTCATTTAAAACTTCATTCAAAATCAAGAGTTAACAGCCAAAAAGAACAACAAATCTATGTTGGCAAGAAAGAAAGAAAAGGAAATTGAAACTAGCACAGAAAAGCTGATAGGGAAGTTTCACTAGGTTGCATCATTTCATTAACTAGTAATGCTTCTTTTTTCTACCCTTCATTGATAAAAAATTCTATAAAATAAGAAACCAAAGAATACCTGTATCAGAAGTTGTTTTCAGATGGCCAGAATATGACAACGATATAATAAAAGGGCTGTGTCCATATTCAGGTGCTGCTTCCTTTGAAGGACCCATCCTATCTGGTCGACCGTGAAGACCAGAAGTGAGCGGCTGTGAAATTGGACAGTCTAGCCTTCAAAGTTATTTCTACCTCAGCATGTAACCTGTCCCCTAA
Source organism: Aphyosemion australe (assembly GCA_006937985.1). Taxonomy (NCBI): domain Eukaryota; kingdom Metazoa; phylum Chordata; class Actinopteri; order Cyprinodontiformes; family Nothobranchiidae; genus Aphyosemion; species Aphyosemion australe. The sequence continues at coordinate 3,962,699 of SSNS01000006.1, read as the reverse complement.
CACTCGTGACAGCACTAATAAAAAAAGCTTCTGAAAATTGAGCTTGAAATTTTATTGTGTTATTTATTTACCTGTCCTTGAGGAGCTAATTCTTTACCACCTTAAGAGCTCATTTACGATGATTTTTCTTAGCATTTTTGGAAAAAATGCATAATAGCACCACTGCTTAAATTTTTTTATTTAATCCTCTACCGCATCAGCCACCAATATTACAAAAACAAAAATCCACAATGAATCTTGGGGTAGAGTTGACCATAAAGCACACACAAGACCCATCCTTCAAATCCACGGAAAAGAAGGACACACCAGTGGTCCGTATCGGGAGGAGCCTTCAAATTTGGACAGACTTTGTAGCATCGCTGTGATGAAATCACTCATCAAATGCGACCTTCGAAGGATGCTGCCCCTGAACGTGGACACAGCCAAAAACTGCTACAGGTGATTATTTTGTGTGCCACCCCCGAGATTATCATTGGCCCCCATCTGGCCCCATTTTCATGGAGGCACTCCTGTTTTCAGAGATTTCCTTTGGACTTTGTCTGCTTTCTCACTCAGTTTTCAGAGGAATTTTTCTTTTTGTTTGCTTGTTAATCTATTTAAATCTGACGCATGAATCATTCAGACATACCAAAGGCTCCTAAACTCAAAGGATGAATCAGAGTTGTGTCAACACTGAGAATATTTAACAACAACAAGGTGGTTCCCATAGACCTGTCAGCTGAGAACTAGTCTGATCAACTGAAGGATGACGCCTCTCAATGCTGGTTTCAGTTTTTTTCTTTAAAAGACATGAATTTTAGATTCTGTTCATGTGCTGTAAATTACTTTTTAGGCCTGATACTTTTTTCTTCATCCTCCTCTTACTTTGCTAAGCACACACTGCTCAAACAGCTCTTTTCCTACAGCTTTCCCCCACTATAACAGTATTTTAAAGCTATAAAAAGGGATAACCTGACATCCATTCCTTCACAGCTGATCTGTGTTTCATGCACAGATTCAAATATTAGTCATCATCTAATATATTTGAATGTCCCATGGCTGCATCACATATAAAAGATTTGCTGTAAGAACCGAGGACGATGACCTAAAAGCCTCATCCGGCAGCAGAAAGGGGGAATTTTTCCTTCCTGAGAAAATCAATCATCTCAAAGGTTATTCCTAATTACTTGAGTTGTTCTCGGAGTCGTCCACTTGATAAAAGAATTACTATGAAGAGGTTTGCACTCTGATTAGTTCAGCCACTGAATGAATAATTGAATCTTCCGAGGAGGACGGTGGAGCTCTGCTTTCATATTTGAAAAATGTCCGCTGAGTGAGACAATGGGCTTCGAGAGCTCAAATACCAGTTTAATGTCTTGATTCTTGAAACTCTTCACATTTTCCACCTGTTGGTGTTTTCAGGATCCTAGAAAATGAAATGATCTGTACTTCTTGTGGATTTAAAAATCATTTGGATGTTTTGAAATGAAATTAGTCACTTTAGGGGACATATGAGACATGTAGTGTCCCATGTCTTACCTGACAGAATGAAAGATGACTCATCCTAAATAGGAGGCAGGGTTCAAGGTGTGTTGTTTGAATGAATCCATTTGCTTCTGTCCACTGTGCTTTCATAATATTTGCATGACCTCAATCACACAAAGCAAGATTAGCCATGGGTCAAAGTTCCTGCTGGATAATCTGCTTCTGTTTTACATCCCCTTATCCAACCTTTGGTTTTTTTTTTCATTATTTTTATTTATTTTTCTGGGCCTCCTTTACCACCTCATCCCTCTCTGTATAATGAAACACATCGCTGTTTCAGATTTTTTTTTTCTTGCAAAACACAACCACAGTGTTATAAATGTAAGCACAACAAAATTCAAACATAGCTCACAAGCATTACAGAGGGAAAAAACAACTTCCCTTTGTTTACATGCTTTCCCTTTTTCTTCTATTCTTTTCCTTTTGCACCATTTGCAGCTGAAATATCTCTGGGTCCCAAGGGCAGGCACATTCCTTTACACAAGAGTTGTGCAATCCCTGACAATCCCACCCCCCTACCCACACCTCCTCCCACCAGACTCCCTAAACGCCCCGAGCGCTCAAATCCAAGCTGTCTAAACTGTCTGGGCAGTGGTCTGTGGTGAGCTGCCCAGCTAGACCCGTAAACAGATGCTGAGCCCTGATACTGCAGAAATAAAACACAAATGACTTGAAAATTGTGCAGAAATGTGTGACTTTATATTTTTCAGTAACGTCTGTGACAAATTATGTATGACAAACTAATTTAAAAAGGGAAATTTATCAAATATTAAACCCTTTCAGTAATTTTGGTATTTTTTGTCTGAGGGCCAAAAAAAAAATCATTAAAAATAATTTTATAGCAGGAATTTATAACATTTAATCAAGCAGCAAATATGTTCTTACAATTCTTGCTGTGAAAATTGCAATTCTTACTGTCAAATGTTAAAAACAATGTCATAAAAATAATATATATATACATTAGGTTTTACAACTGAGACTGTTTTATAAAACACTTATGTTTAGGACAATTAAAATAGGCTAACTAAAATGCTTGAATAGAAAAATATTTTCTGTGCCCTTGAAATAGTTTCTGAATTATTTATGTTGGTTGGAAAGACAGTCTGAAATAGCTGAAAAGTTTATTTTTTACTAAATGATTGAAAACCACGACTAGCTTGTACCGCTCAATCTAATTATGTGATAAATTGGCTTGCCATACTTGTAATCGGTGACGCCACGTTTGTCTCATGTGATCCAAAAACGTAACCGAACACGATACGTCAAAGAGGACCGCTGGTTGTTGTAGTTTCGTGTGGAATTCCTTGACTTGGCAGGAGAGCCGCGATGACTACGTTTCCCAGAATGCAACATAACTCGGCGTAGTTTTGCACATCCTGTTAGCTTGAGAAGATAGCGGACGAACGGGCGAAAAAAGAAATACCGATGTTTTAATGTAAAAGTGGTGCATTATTGCTCAGGAACGTGATATTCTGGAGTCCCCGAGAAGCCAATTAAGAAGACAAAAATGGTAAATTTATCGTTATTCAGCTTAATCTTGTTTTTATTAGCTGTCGTGTTATGTTAGCATTTAGAAATCGACAGATAAGCTCTCCATTCAGTCTGTAGAAAACGGTAACTAGTGGTTAAATTGAGGTTTTAACCACAGAAATCCTCCACTTAGTTAAAATAGATAGCATGGTATAATTCAGGAAATGTCGAATTTTGCACATTATGTTGTGATAAAAGCTAGGTGTGGTTTAGTAGCGCTACATTTCATACTAGCCAAGCTATCTGTCAGTGGCTTCAGCTACTGTCCGATACATACACAACTCAGCTGGAGTTCTATAGCTGCCAATTTATGTTACATATTATTCCAGTGTGTGGGTTCTTTATGTGGGAAGTTTTGTTGCAGATTACTCTGTTTGATCTCATCCGTTTTCTTTTCTCCCAAAGATCCGCTTTATCCTCATCCAGAACCGAGCAGGGAAGACACGATTGGCTAAATGGTACATGCAGTTCGATGATGACGAAAAGCAGAAACTGATCGAAGAAGTGCATGCTGTGGTTACAGTCAGGGATGCCAAGCACACCAACTTTGTGGAGGTATGGGATTATTAGGTTTATGTATAAATGCTTTAATGTGTGGTAGTTTTTCTGCAACGTTCTAGCATGACATTTCCCCCAAAACCCTTAAGGAGCCTAAATCAACCCAGTTATGATTTCTATTTGGGAGAATGTGTTCACTGAAATCAAATGCACAAATGTATTTCCCCCAAATAAATTCATGTGTGAAGAATTTTTGTAATCTTTAAGAACAAAAGGGTGTTATTTGAATATTTTGCATCACCTAAATAACAGCACCCGTGTCTACACAGACTGCAGGTACATTAAATAAACAGTAGTTAAGATTTATAATTTTAAGTAGAGCTCAATACTCTTGGAGGAGAGGCTGTAAGAGATCACGTGCCATTGATCAATATCTGCACAAAAACCAAAGATTCAAAAGAAATTCTTTTATTTTTGAAGTCTAACTTGGCCCATCTATGAAGATAAAGCCTTAAATACACCCTCAGGTGACTTTTAACATATACAGTAAAAGAAGAGGTTCCCATCTGTTTATTTTTTGTTTGTAGTTGACTTAAATATAATTGGTTTGCAAAGCCTTGATTCGCTCAGATCCCTGGTGAAACTGCTGTTATCACAACACAAACCTAAATTCTTAACTGGATTTCTCTGTTTCGTTCTCACAGTTCAGGAACTTCAAGATCATTTACCGACGTTATGCAGGCCTGTACTTCTGTATTTGTGTGGATGTGACCGATAACAACCTGGCATACCTCGAGGCGATCCACAACTTTGTGGAGGTAAGCAAAGAACACACAAACACACACATGACATCTGTGCTTGTCGTGGTCTGGTGGGGATTAGGAGTGTGTCTTTGTGGCTTTGTTTAGAATGATTTGTTCTGTTATCGTGCAGCTCTTCAATGCCAAACTGGCCGCATTCCTGTGCGGATTAACAATTACTAACATTTAGTGGTCAAATATGATTGTTATTCAGTAATGAAGGCATGGAAGGCATTCATATTAAATGTGTGATTTGGCAATTCAGTGTTCACTTTATATAACAGGAGAAAAGAAATAGATTTATTTAATAATTTAACATTTCTATTTCAGCACCAGTTTGAAACACTTAAGCATCAAATACAACTAAAGACTTTTATTATTCTCACAACAAGTCTGAAACAGAAATGTGTTTTAAACCTCACTAGTCTGATCTTTGTGCTTTTACAATAATAAATAGTTATGCACAAGAAAAGCTGACAATATCCAACCTACAGATTTTTTACAGTCCAAACTTTTCTTTTGAAGTTTTTCTCTGAAATGGAGCACCTCAGGGTTTATTTATTGAGCTATTTAGTTTTTGCATACAGTTGTAGGAAAACGAAAAATTGGATAATTTTTACATTTGTTGCCATGCTGCAACCTTTCTGCCATTTCTCACACAATGGAAAGCAAACAGGCAGCCGTGGAAGCCTGAATAAAGTAGAACAAAATCAATAGTTGACAACAGGTGTCCTTGTTACTGTTAGTGCAATAAAGTAAGAAGCCTACAGCTAAACTAAACCCTGAACAACCGGTTTAAAATGTGATTTTATTTCATTTAAACTAAGTGAATTTGGTATTTTCTGCTCTTATTCTCAACCACCGAGTTCTGCAGAATCATATTTCACTCGTAGGAAGTGTCAGGTCAACACTATATATAAACTTTTGTTATTAAAGTAGCCTCAAAGTTCAACTTTTCTGTTTCTCTCTCCTGGAAGGTGCTGAATGAATACTTTCACAATGTGTGCGAACTGGATCTTGTGTTCAACTTCTACAAGGTGAGGACACAGAGGGATTATTCTTTAGATGTGACACCATCTCTAATATTACATGTATTTTTAGTTGAATCATATTTTGATGACAGAGGGGGAGTTGAGTCATGTTCACATGTGGTTTGTGGTATTTGTGCTCAGCTCAGTATTTGTCCTCTCATCTATTTTGTGTCTGTCTCAAGGTGTACACAGTGGTGGACGAGATGTTCCTGGCAGGAGAGATCAGGGAGACCAGTCAGACCAAGGTCCTCAAGCAGCTCCTCATGCTCCAGTCTCTTGAGTGAAAATCTGTCCTTCCTGTGCTTTTATCTGCTGCCCAACCCAACCTTCACCTTGTCCCTATCACTCTGGAAGAACCACATCATCCCCCCTGCCTCTGCAGAGCCAGCTCTTATCTCCAAGACGAGGGGGGGGGGGGGGGGGGGGTTGTTTTGAATAAAAATACACAATATTGTTTACATATGGATATGAGTTGAGCTGTTTGCCATAGCAGCCCATATGTTGCATTATTCTGATTAACTGCTATAGATGTCATCAACAAGCCTACAGTCTCAGTCGATTTTAACATTTCAAATAACCCTGCCAATGTTCTGATCTGGTAGCTTTGTACGTAACTGCAGAAAAGAGTTGTTTCATGTTTGCGTTTACCCCTGTGCGCTGTGGAAATCAGTGTGAAACTGCTCTGTCCCATTAACCTAAACATTTACCGAATGGCACTACTGTAACTAACCGGCACCGTAAAAATATCCCACCGAGAACCCCCAACAGTTGTTTCTATAAATCTAAACAGTGTTGTGGTGGTTATCTCTGCTGAATCCCATCCCACCAGCAAACTACGAGCTCTTCAGAGCCGTTGACCCAGCAGAGAAAGTTCATCCCAGAATGGAGTGTACTCAGGATGAGGAGCGTTTCAGTGGCGTGTTATGGTGACCTGTGCTGGGTCAGGCATCCTCACGGGTGACGAGAGAGCAGGTTATGTTGGATTTGATCGGCTTTGCTTCCAATTACATCAAATGGTGCTTGTTCCCTCTTAAAACACTTAAATACAAGAAAACCTGGACAGAGTCAGTTTTACATGAAGTGGAACTTTTGCTTTGCGTTGTGTGTGTATATTTGTACATATACACACATGTATATTTAGTGTCTTATGTCCTATACAGTGTAAAAAAGGGTAGCTCCTACTCATCTGAATTGAGATTCATACATTCCTTTGATGTTCCTTTGCATAAAAACAAACATTTTGAAATATTAAATCTGTGCTTTATTAATCTGTTAACGGGGGTTTAATGTTTATGAACTTCCCATACACTAATTTTAACCATATCCAGTCATCTGAAACGATTTTTTTGATTTTTTATGACATAATAGTGACCTATATCCTGTTTCCCTTCTTGTGAGTTTGCTGGTGAGCATGTGTTGCTGTCTATTCAACACCTATTTGTCCAGTTTTGTGTAAATAAACAGATTAAGTGATTCAGCTTTGTCTTTTTTCATTTTTCTCTCCAGACTTTAGCGCCATCTAGTGGTGAAAATAATTTAGTCACAAATCAAGTGAAATGGTTATGAGGTCATTCTGCCAGCCAGCTAGAATCATTGGATCCATCAATATATCCACTCCAGCCACGCCGAACCCCTCTAGTCGTTACTCCATCGACCCGGGAGCGTAAATCCTGACAATTTGACACGGAGGACATTTAGTCGTCATCTCGCCGAGTCCTCTGATATCCTCACCTCGACTGAATGAAATGACTGAAGAGTGACGGAGGAGGAACATCAATCATTTCACTTTCCATCAAGTCAGCCGCCAATAAATCTGGACTGTAGCGGCTTCTCGTTTCTGCACACAACAGGAGGGGATGAGCTGATGTTTTAACACTAATGCATTTTAATAAACGGCAACTTAAAGGCAAAACACACATCAGGGGACGATTAAATAAAAAAACAAGCAGTTTACTGGGAATTGCATAATTACAACAATCACAATAGACAAATCTTATTTACAGGATAGGTTACTTATACAGCAGTTTTCAGGTTGATTATATCACATATTTTACAAAGAACAGCTGTTCATCGAATGATTAAATCCAGACTGGAACATGTGACAAAATTATATATATAGATATATATATAATGGCTATTCTGATGTCTGATTATTACGAACTGTACAATACATACAGATTAATTGCATTTCAACTCTGATTTGACAGTTTTCAACCATTTCACTGATTTAATGAATGCGTATAAAGAGTGACCTGTGAAGAGGAGTGATTAGTTGCTGCCGACAGCCACCTAAAGCTCACAAAGTCCACGTCAGGAGTTTCAACAACAATATTTGTGACAACAGAAACAAGGAAACTGGATCAATAATCTGCTTTGTTTTGAAGTAGGAATAACACCTACACTAAAATCTTTATTACAGTAAATTCTTCAAGTACATCTCTTTAGTTACAGCATATAAACCAAACATTTTAAAAGTAAAAGTGCACTTTGAAAAGAGACGAACCATCACAGAATGAACGTTTTTTTTTTAAAAGCAACATTTCCAACGACTGTCTCTACGCTACGTCCTCTCCACGCCTGAATGTCGTTCCTTCAGTGCGCCGACTCACTCGGGTTTGGCTGCAGGGACACGCCAACGCCGCCGGACAAAAACATGTTTGTTTTGATCCCGTCTCGGGTCAGTCTGAGTTGTTGTCAGAGGTGAGGAACGTAATAATGTGGAACCTCGTGTTCCTCCAGCAGCACCACAAACTATGCTGTCAGTGGTTCAAGGACAGAGAAACACACATTTTTGTGGAAATAGTTCTCCCAAAGTCTGTCTGAGGGAGAAAACCGAAGCAGTTTGCCATTTCTGTGCAAAACAAAGCAAGACAACCAACAGAATCCTGACTTTTATCGCTGAGACTCACAAACAGACAAGACTGAACAATTGCCGAACCTTCAGGGAGGATCTTCGTGAACACGTCCACAAAACAGGCTAAATAATTATGGTCTAGAGATTTCTAACTGAGACTCTGATTAGGATCCTTTGGGATTTTTAGATAATAAAAAGAATTTCTCTTCTTTGTGCTTTAGAAACGTCCCACAGGTTTGCCTCTTTTGGCGTCGTGTGGAGTGACTAAACCATCCTCCGTGACAGTTTAGAGACTATTTGGAATAATTATGCTATAAACTCACAATCAGTAATCACTATATGTAATAAAAGTGCATTTGCAGCTCAAAACCTAGACTGAATAATTCTACATGTTAAGATTCTCTGCTTTTTAAATTCACTAATAAATTAAATTTTAAGATAAAGAAGAATTTCTTGATAAATCCCATAAAAATGGTTCTTTTACTATAATTATAGTTATCAAGCAAATTGTGGTTATTTCTATTGACACTGCTTTTGGTGTAAATTGCAAAGTGACTTCTTTACAACTTGTTTGTCACAAATCATTTACAGGATGAATGACTCCTCATATGATTCAGGAGAGGCTGAAGGAGGAAAATCTGTTCAAGTAAGTCAGCAACGATGTGCAAACGAGGAAATCACCATGGAGTTACTGAAACCAGAGTAAATAAATGAAAAACCCACACAAACAACCCGTGGTTTATCCTGGTAAATAACTGATGGTGGCTCTTCCTTACGAGGGGTTTCCCTGTCCAGAACTGAGCCGCTCCGGTTCAGACGCTTACCAGAAGTCGGGGGTCGCTGTGTCATCCAGGTGATCTAAGGTGAACAAGACTGACGTGAGACAGCTAAAAATGTTATTTCCTTGCATTTCTGTTCCAGCTTGATGTGACGAGCCGTTACCGACCAGTAGGGGGCGTCCTGTCTGTGTGGGCTCAGGTGAGGATGGCGCCTGATCCCTAGCAGTTACACTGCTGCTTGTTCTGTGTTGTGGTGCCTCTCGGCTGCCGCAGCTGCCTCAGCGACGCGTCTCCGTACTGAATTCCTGATCCCATCCTCTCCGGGTCCAGCTCCCCTTTAAGGTGAACCAGAACGTCACCGACACAAGCTACGGACACAGACCTGGTGGTCGGACGCCGACGTTTACCTGAATCGATCTTGTTGAGGATGGTGCGAGCGCATTTCAAAAACGCTTCTTCCACGTTCTCCCCCGTCAGAGCGCTGGTCTCTAGAAACATCAGCTCTGTGGAAAAGTTCAGTCAGAAAAGTGGAATCAAGAGAAGCGAGTGGACGTAAAATCAGACACAGACATGAAACGTGGGACGTTAGCTACCGTTCTCCTGAGCAAAACGAGATGCTTCCAGAAAGGTCACCTCTCTGTCTGCATCCAGGTCCTTCTTGTTCCCGCACAGAATGATAACGATGTTGGGGCTCGCTAGAGTCCTCGCGTCTGTGAGCCAGTTAGTCAGAGCGTTATACGTCTCTCGGCTGTTTGGAGAAAAAGATGGAAGCGTTTAATGTTGGTGAGTGATGATTAAACCCAAACAGACGCTAATAACACTGTTAGCCTGATAGTCACAGAACCTTCAAGGAAACTTTTCTGAGCTGAAGTCACTAGTAGGGCCCCGGCTGCCATGGTAACACGAGGTCAGTGAGGTGAGGAAAAGGGTGTGGGTCCTCACAGGGATGTTTAACAGCTGTTTTCACTAAGCAAAGACTGACGTAACTCTTTGTCCACTTGTAATGAAACAAAACGACTCGAACCGTCGCCTCCTGCTGCCTCTCCAGCAGATGCATCGATCTACAGCGGTTACCACCCTGCTGCCTCTCTGCATTACTGGATTCAGTCCATCTTGATTTCACAACTCCTCAATAACAAGCTGGAGTTTGCCAAATGCATGCGCCCCCCTCCCCCCGTCATTAAATCACACTGCTCGTGGAGGCGGTATGACGCCTTTAGGTCAGAACGACCAACAGGACAGAAACGGCACAAGGGATGGTCGTAAAAACCAGAGAGGGAGTACAATTACAACTATTAGCAGTTTCTGTTTGAGTAAGACTAAATTATATTTTAACAAGTCATTTGAATAGGAGAAATAGCCATAATCTGGAGAATACTTATGCAGAGGCAACAGCTATTTTGTTACAAGAAAGCCAGGATCAGGTCATAAAGCAGGTTTTACCTTGTTATGTCATAAACAAGGAGAGCTCCTGCTGCTCCTCTGTAGTAGCTCCGTGTTACAGAACTGTGAAAAAGACAAAATGCAACATCAGCAGGGAGAAAATGAGCACAGGAGGGTGAAACCAAACCTGTCTGCTCTTATAACTGATCACAAACCCAACACAGCAGCAGGATTTCTCAGAGCCATCCAACCGTGACTCCATTTGGGCTCAATAAAACATGTTTCTGTGAGAGATCGCCAGAAACTTCACAGGAAATATTACGAGCTGTTACCGAAATCGCTCCTGGCCCGCGGTGTCCCAGATCTGCAGTTTGACCGTCTTCCCACCGACGTTGACCACCCTGGAACCAAACTCCACGCCGATGGTGTGGTTGGAGTCCTGCTTAACTGCACAGAAACAAACCAAACAGAAAAGATGAACTGAAAAGCTTTTAGAGAGGGGAAGTTTGATTCATGAGCCATCCTCGGAGCATTAGGTCTTGCTTGACAGTTTTAAAGTTTCACAATTCAAATAATGTGCTATAAAATGCACCCAGAGCCCTGGATGACAGCTTTATTAGATATCCTTCTACAGCCTTGGGAACCAACGCTGGCTCTGTGACGCTCACGATGATCTGTTCTGAAAAATGGGGATTTAACTCCGTTTTAAAGTGTAATTGTTCTCCAACAATATAAAATTACAGCTCAAAATGGGTTCTTTTAATCATAATTTCCTTTTAAAACATGGAAAGTTAAGAGTTGAGTCACTGAGCAGTAGTTTTACAACTCAGAACAGACTTAATCACCTGCTCTAAATGTCAGAAGACCCACATCGTTACGCTTTTATTTCACTCAGCAGTCAGGCACTATTCTTGTGTAACCTAACTGAAGTCTTCATTTTGACACCTTAGAGTGTGTGAGAGAATGAGCACACGAGCTGGGTTGAGACTTACACTTGTTCTCGATGAACTGGTGAAGGAGACAGGATTTCCCCGCCCCGGCACTGCCGATCACCAGGAACTTGAAGAGGAAGTCTGCGAGCAGACGAGAGGAGATGGAACGTCAACACAAACACAGGTGGCAGATCTGCTGCTCTTAGCCCCTCCATCCTCAGATAAACCCTTAATCCCATCAAAGCCACTACTTTCTCCAAACTCAAATTAGCTGGCTAATCGCAGAGTTCCGTAATCATCCGTTATGATTCACGATGTTTGTCTGAGGTGAAATAGGAGAACGCAGCAAAGCAGCCCCAGACCATCACACCTCCTCCACCGTGCTTTACAGCTGGTTTGTTTTGAGATTGTTTAGCCTCCTTCCTGTTGTCGGACAGGATCTAATGAGAGCATTTTCTAATCCCAGGCATGTGTGTGGCTAGGTAATTTAAACTCACCCTTCCAGCGACCTTTTCACACAGGAGCCGTGTTGGTTTGGATAAACTAAATCATCATTTAACAACCGCATTCTGTATTTGCTCTGGTTATTTTTGTCTGTTTTAATGCGTTTGCTGATCTGAAAGCAAAAAAGCAAAACAGAACCAACGAGAAAGAAGTGACTGAGGACTTTGAAAAAGGCTTTTATGCAGCCACCAGGTCAGGTTTATTAATAATAATAAAAAGGTAGAAGCAGGAGTGAGGGTACGTTTATAGGACCATGAGATCAAATTACAATAGCAATGACACCTTCCCTCCTGAGAGTCTGCTTCAGAGAGGAAATAAAGACAAATGGCAGCTGGAGTTTGCGCACAAGCACAGAGGAGAAGGGCTGAATGGGAAAACAGATGCTGACTTTACCCAGCAAAGGGAATATCTCGTTAAGATTTAGCTGCACAGATTGTTCTTCAGCTCCTCCATGACATTTAAACTCATTAAGCCTTGGAGGCACCTCCATCAGCACGCGCACACACACACACACACACACACACACACACACACACACACACACACACACACACACACACACACCAGCAACTAGTGCATCATCCTCTATGGCGGATTTTCTTCAGCAACACAAACTCAGAGGGCAATTTCATGAGACACATTAAAGGCATACTATGCAACATTTTCTATATTTTTAAATCATTTTCTTGAGCCAGTATGTGCTAAAATGACCCTTTGCAGGGTGAATGAAATGTCACTCAGACCCCTCCACCCCTTGTTAGCAGGATACCCCGTTTGCAACTTCAGCCTCTCCTTGACCGCTCCCCTGAAGTCTCACAAAGTCACGCTTTACGGCAATCCATGTTTACACCTCAGAACAGACGAGCTATACCTGGTTAGCATTTATTTTAACGTGTTTATGATGGTGAAGCCTCCAAAGAATCAAAGAAAACATTCATCTGATGAAGCTAAAAAAAATAAAAAGAATGTTCGACCAAATAGGAGTCAAAGAAGAGTCAACATCGGGAGCTCAGAGACATGATTCCTGCATGTTTTAGATCGTGAACACAACTTTGTTTGATTTAGTGATGAACCGCTCCTGTAGACACTAATGAAGGCTGAGGAGACACTTCAGCAGTTAAGCCTTCTTTCCACCGGATGTGAAAGCATCGTGGAATGGCCACGAAACATACGTCGTGGCAATTAGCCGCCGTTATAGTGGACGAGTTCCTTTCCATCGGCAACAAAGTGTAACGTTTTGGACGCGTCATTACGTTTCGAGTTTATTTTTTTCGCGCTAAGCTTCCAAAACACGTCAAACTCTGCAGTTTAGATCAGGCCAGACAGGAAGTCAAACATGAAAGCTGTGTAAAACATCTGGAAACTTTCAAAATAAAAGTCTCATGCAGATAACCGTACGTCATTTCCTGTGAAACCCCTGTAGACAACGTAAACAGAACAGAAAATAAACAACAGACCTTTTTGGATTCATGCAGCCATCTTTCTCCTTGCTTGTTATTGTGTGGACTTCTGAAGTCAAGCGTGGTGTAGAAATTCTACCGTGATTTTGTGACTTTGCAGGACCAGCGGTGTGGACCGCTTTTGCTCCCGTTTTGCATCTCAAAATTTCCCGGTTGGAAGGAAGTTGCGGGTAAAACGCCGCTTTTACATCCGGTGGAAAGGAGGCTTTAGAGTAAGGTGTTAAAAACACTAGCGCACAGCGAGGAGGAGAGTTTCACTTTTGTTTTTACGACACCAAAACGAACACTAGGGGGTGCTAAAAGCAAGCCAAAACTACAAAGTTTCCCTTTACAGTTTTCTTGTGTTTTTAGCCAGCTGAACATCTCAACCACACAGAACAAAATGACAGACTCTGAGGTTAACAGATCTCTTGTCTCAGCTTTTTAGAATCCTCCCAGACATCGAATAAATCCCCCACGAGATCTGCAAACAACCATCCAGCTGTCAATATGTCAGAGCGATGGTGAAAGCAGAAGGCAGCTCTGCCCTCTCCACATGCTGTTGTATTCTTTACACGTCAATATTAAGTAACCCCCCAGAGAACCAAATAACACCATTATTCAGTTAGACTGCGACAACACTTTACCCGCTTCTACCTGGAGGGGAAACGTCTGATTTGCCTTAATAGCTGCGTTTCCAATCAGAAAAACATGAAAACAAACAGTAAGACTGAACTTTTCTTTTTTTTATGATGACATGCAACTACTTACATTTAAAGATAAATGATTAAAAAGCCAATTAAACTGCAGTATCTGATTGTCTACAGTGGAAAAAACCTATCTTTAAAGATTTCTTCATAAAAACACTAATAAACACACCTAATTCTCCCACAAAAGTCACAATTTGCCATTTTACATAACAAATACAAGAAAGCATTTTAATAGGCAAATATCAAATTAATAAAAACTGTAAAAAATATATATGTAACTATTCTACATGTACTTAATGTCTACATGATGCTTTAGCCAATTCCACTACAGGTCCTCCAGAGGAGACGTGTAGGAGACAGAAATCAATAGGAGGCTATTACAGCTACCATTAGCGCTGGCACTTTTCCATATATACGGCCCACATGGATAAAGTTTCATACAAGAAATTTGGGAGAGAGATTACAAGTAGAGGCAGATGGTGAGAGTCTGGGTGTGCAACAGGAGAGGATAATGGTGTGGCATTTTAAAACTTCTGGCTCTGAGGTGTCAGGCTTTTTGTGTCATGTAAAGTAATTTCCTGCAAAACTGTGTCACAAGTCAATGGCAGCAATGACTAATCATGTCAATCCTCACAAACAAGTAAACCTCAAAGCAGTAGAAAGTAGAATGTTTTGTTTTCATGAGACACATTAAAGGCATACCAAGCAACTGGTATGGAAACCTCTGGAGGTTTCTTCCTGTCAAAGGGGAGTTTTTCTCCCCACTGTTGCTACATGCTTGCTTAGTACGGGTTCCTTATGTAGGAAACTTCTACCTAACTGGCATAATGAACTGAACCGAATTGGAATGTTTACTTTGTGTAGTGCCTTGAGACAAATCTTGTCGCGGTTTGGCGCTATATAAATAAACTGAATTGAATTTATAATAATGTATCATTATGTGAAAAGTCGATTGATTGTTCTCAAATACAGTTTTACACACATCATTCAGGAAGTGGAATTTTAATTAAAAAGCATCAGATTATCTTCTGAATCTTGATAAAACCCAAGCAGAAGTGTTGACCTTTGTTTGGATTCAGGGTGCACACATCTAGCAGCTTCTGACAGGTAACTGGGGCATAAAAAACACAAATACTCTCACTTCCTGCCATGGCCTAGACGCTAAAAGCTACCTCATAGATGGAGAGGGATGATATCACGTTGTTTCAGGTTACAAAGGTCACACATTTGGCTTGAATTTCAACAAACTCCGGTTACCTGAGCGTCTGCAAGCATTGTACTCGTGTATCGACAGACTACTTTTGCGTTGCATCAAAAGTTAGGTAAACTTTCACTTGAAATGTGTCACCATCTGTTTACTCGCGTTACAAACTAAAGCGAGGTAATTTAACCCGCCAACGTGAAACAAATGCACTAGTGTAAAACACAAACAAAGCTTTCAAAGTGAGGGTTTATCGAAATAAAATGTCAGCTGCGAGTGTTAAGTAACCCTAATAAAACCCACAGACGTGACAGAATGGGGTGGACTAAACAAGCTAACTAGCAACATAGCTAAGACAAGTCTGTCACAGCACAAGAGGGCAGTGAAGTGTAGCTGTAACGGCTAACTCCGCACAAACATACCGTATGTCTCAGACATGTTGACCCTCGCTGCGGGAAGGACCCTTTTGCGGTTCTTTTGGTGTTGTGACAGCTGTGTTCGCTGGGTCACACCTCTTTAGGGTGTTTATCTACGATGATGATGGAGGCTTCCTTGATCCCTTCCTAGCTTCCTTTGCTCAGACCACAACCAAACACGGCAGCTGCTGCGTGCTACGTCACTGGTGTTCCAGTTGTGTTGTGTTCAGGTGTCAATAGCCGTGTCGGATTTTTGAAAGATAAGCATTGAACATGTGCAAAGAGTTAGTTCGCGGATAGTTATAGGTTAATCTAAATTTTCGTAAATATTTAAAAACAATTGACAGAAAACATCATAATGTTTTACGTTATAGTTTGTATTTTACTTTTCTGACATTTTACTTAAATTAGTTTCTAGAATCCTAAAAATGCAGCATTCAATACACATTATTACTACTCTCAGTGAAGCCATGTTTATTCAGAAAATGCAATACTAGACTAAATGGTTTATTTTTTTTTAAATATTGAGACTGTTACTTGCATACCTGTAAAAGGTAGGATTATTGGCTAAACTGACTTACCAAACCCAGATCCCAAGAGCCTATTAGCCCAGGAAATCATCTGTTTACATTTCAAACTAAAGTGCAGAGCCTATGCTAAAATTATGTTAAAAAGAAGCAAAATAAATGCAATTAAAAGGAGAGAGACATACAGGAGTACTGCAGAGGAAATGGCAGCTAGAGATGCAAATTTGCTGCAAACAGTCCAATGCAGAGATGATATGACAGCAATGAAACTGAATTCATAATAAAAAACCTTAATATGGCCATCAAAATGTGTAGAAGGATGTGTGAGTTCAACACTTAGCCACAAGGTGGCAGAGCAAGGCAACAAAACTGAAACGTGATTAGATTTTTGAGATTGAAACATCCACAAATGTCACAAGTTGATGTAGTGTATTTATTTAATTTCATACTTTGAATGTTGGTCCTTGCTTCCTTGTTCCAAATAATCAGAACATAAGTATGTAGAAAAATCAGTTTGTATTAAAAGGAGCCACACATTAGTGGTGTGTTTGCTTGATGACTTTGTAAGACAACAACTAATGCTTCACACACACACACACACACACAGAGAGAGAGAGAGAGAGAGAGAGAGAGAGAGAGAGAGAGAGAGAGAGAGAGAGAGAGAGAGAGAGAGAGAGAGAGAGCCCGGGGCATGGAGTGCTGGGCCGCCCAAGGGCAACAGGTGATAAATTACAGAGCCTTTCCCCTCTTCTACCATCCCTCAGAGTTCCTCCCTGCCTTTGTTCTTCTTTGGCAGATCCACTCATCCTCCCCAGTCCTGTTAAAAGCTCCTTTCACAAAGATTAAAGACAGAAGGAAACACTAGGCTCAGCATCGTGGGGGGGCACGGATGTTTTCCTAAGGTGGGCTACAAGAAAAGGCTGGCCGCAAAGGTGTGTAGCACGCAGGCTGAAAGAAGAAAGGAGGGGCTTTCCTTCCATTAGGTGCTTTCCTTTCAGTCTTTGTCTCCTTTGTTCTGCCTCTTGTCCTCCTGTCCACTACAGGAGTCATCATCAGAGCAGATATTTGTTTCGACTCCCTTGCAAGCCCAGCATTTGTGTGTGTTTCTGTGGGGGTTGTGTTACTGACAGTTCAGATTAACAGAGACAAGCCCGACGGCTTCACATGCACACACAAACACATGTAAAACACAAATATGACACGGGAGGGGCACAAGAACAGTGATCACGCTGTGCACACAGACAGTTTCAATGTGAGATCAAAACAAACGAGCGCATTAGGGAAGCCTGTGTAAAACCACTCAGCGTGTTTACAGCAAACAGTCGTTTTCCAGGGAAGACTTTAGGTGAATCACTTCTTCAAACAGGTGATCGCCGATGTTGGGAAAGGTTTATGTACATTTAAAAGTGTTTGTCCCATTATGAGTCATTCCTCTGTGGTGTAACACACTGGGATGTGTTGGTGACCTGCTGTTTTACACACGGGAACAAAGGCAGATGACTATGAAGTCAGGGCCGTTGTGACATGACACGGTGTTAACAGACGAAACACATAAACACACTAATGACCTGAAACAGGCGCAATGCCTAAAGCGTTCACCAGAGGAAGGTCTGCGAGAGCAGAGCAGCACATTAGAAAATCAGAATGGAAAAAAATGACATATTTCATGTATGTGGAAACAGATTTAGGAAAAACGTGTTGTAGGTGGCCATGAATGTGTGACGTGGACCTACAGGTGAGGCAACGTTTCAACACTGAGATCAGTGGTCCAGAAAGAACAACTACTGGATCCATAACACCTCACAGGCAGCCACAAGCTAAAGACAAAAGGTTCAGTGTTCATTTCCAAACTAACCTTCACCTGATCCTTCTCTTTGTCAGAAATAACCCTAAAAATCGGTCTGACAGAGATTTGTTTCCACTTGTGAAATTACGTTAGGTAACACTTTACAACAGGGGTCCCCAATCCTGGTCCTGGAGGGCCGCTATCCAGCAGGTTTTGTGGTTTCTCTGCTCAAACACACTTGATTCAGTGGTTGAATCACCTGTGCAGCAGCTCATCAAGCTCTGCTGAAGCCTGCTAATCACTTGCTAATTGAAATCAGGTGTGTTGAAGCAGAGTTACAACTAAAACCTGCTGGATACCGGCCCTTCAGGACCAGGATTGGGGACCCCTGCTTTACAATATGGGTCCCTTTATTAATGTTACATAATGTGTAGTTTTTACCGTTAATCTCTGGAAATATCCATCAAAATGTTGTTGAATATGAATTAAATGATGACAAATTGTTGAAAATATTGGTAGTTTCATAACATATAACCATAAAAATCAGGTCTAAAACACACGGGAGCGGGTCTGTCTCTCTGGGCGACCCAATATTGGATGCCATGTTTCCTTCTACGGAAGCCTGTGAGAACAAAATGCATTTACTTATTTGTAACAAACGGTCACAAAACTTTTGCCATTCATAAACATTGTTGTACACATTAACTTTTTTCACTTGCTGCCAGTGAGGAAAGCAAGTCTGATGTGGTTGTCATTTTGCTGGAGGTTGCACTCCCAGGGATTTTGACCCTAATGGCCTTCCGTTGCTAAGGTCTCACTTAAACACAAAAATACTGCGTGCTTGCAATGATTTAAGTATGTACTGCCCCCTATCGCCAGGGAAAATACACACAGTCACTTTAAACATTAATAAACAAAGGATTCCTTTATTAACGTTCCCGATATTAACTATTAAGTGTCATTAAAGTTAGGATAAAGGGCCGGCGGGGTCTTTAAGCGGAAGCTCTGATCTTCTCCAACAGAAATATCTCCACACTTTATTGCTTCTGGCGTCCGGCTTTTAGCCAAAAAGCAGGAGCAGGTTTCCATCAACATTTTTAAATTCAGTATTTCTGTCTTCGGTTCTTCTTCCATTCAAACATGAAAACAACAAGAAATGACCACGCACCTAGGTTTAAACATTCTTTTTTCTTAGTAACTCACATTAGTCTTTGCATCATTGCTGCATATTTTGTTGAATCATCTTAAAAAAGAGACAGTGAGTAACTTTGGAGAAGGGTGACACATCTGGACCAGCCCGTGTGTTGCAGCATTTCAACAAGTATCAGCTCATCAGCGTCAGAGGACGAACAAAAACTGGGTGTGAATATGATGCACATGAAAAGTGATTTATACTGAGTTTACACAATGATGGTTTTAAAAAGGGAATATACTTTATGTATTTGTGCATAACACAAACAACTTTATCTTTGCTGCATTTATGTTTTACATGATCTTCATCAAATGTTATTTATTACATCTTTAAAAACTGTATTAATGGGTTTCTATGCAGTTGTGGCTTGCTTTTAGCACCCCCTAGTGTCCGTTAGTGAAATCAAAACTGAAACGTAACACCTTAATCTAACTGCTGAAATGTCTCCTCAGCCTTCATTAGTGTCTACAGGAGCGGTTCATCACTAAATCAAACTGTGTTCGTGATCTAAAACATGCAGGAAACATGCTGGAAGCAGACTGCAGCACCAGGTATGTCTGCTGCACTTTACTAAGTCCAACGGAGACTGGACCGGCACTCTGAAGTTGCAAGTGCAGTATTCTGGCCACAGAGGGCGGTGGGGGTCTGAGTGACATTTCATTAACCCTGTAAAGGGTCAGTTTAGCACAAACTGGCTCAAGAAGATGATTTAAAACTATGAAAAAGTTTCATAATATGGCTTTAAGCTTTCTAACATGACTTATTTAGCATTCCCTCTAATTAAACTCAGATTTTGTTGCTTATGAATGTAATGATTTGCCGTCTTGGCTGGTGTTTGTGCTCTTGGCCGTATTACCAGTCACCATTTCTTCTTAGTTTTTTGTGTTCCTGTGGGAAAAAACAAGGTCAAGGCATTGATAGACACCAGATATCATCCCTCTGCATACTCAGTAATTGCACAACGCAAAACGCATTCCACATGAGCTGGCTGGCTGAACTGAGGATTTATGATCCTTTGAAACCAGAGTTAAGAAACGTTGCAGTAAATTAAAACACGAGCTGTGCTCAAAGACATCCAGGCGGCTGCGCGTCTGAANTTTAAAGGAGCAGGAGGCAGGATGATGAAACGAAACTCATTAGCGACGCGCTCGGCGCTGTGAGTAACTGCAGCCCGGCACGAGAGCGCGCATGAACTCTTCACTATGAAAAAAAAAAGTTTCACAGTGATGTACGGCCAGAGCGCGGCTCGATATTATCAAAACAAGGCACCATGTCTAGCGACGAAGTAAGTAACAGTCCTGCTTAGAGGTTGGACTGTAGGTCAAATATGACATATTTCTAATGATTCATCTTCGGTTTGGAAAATGTCCGTTCTCTTCAGTGGTACACAGAAACTGAAGCATGATCACAGCTGAAATGCTACCGCACGCTAGCTCTCTCCGGCTACCGCACTATAGCTATCTCCGACTCATCGGTGAGATCATATCATCAAATCAAGCTCTGTTTACGTTTCTCGTCAGAATAAACGGAGCATCCATTTATCTCAAAAGACAAGTGGTGTCTCGTCCACAAAACGCAGAAGTGATCCGATTACTCCTTAGTTGCATTTAGCTATTTCAAATGGATCAGGAAGCTATATGCTAAGCACCGTTAGCTTCTTGTTTTTTGTTCATCTGCACAAAGATTTGTTAGATTACCTAAACTTGTATTATCTAAATCCATAGATTTTATTTTCTTAGTTTAAATTGCGGAGACCCCGCTCTGATATGTTTACCGATTATTCCTTACCTGGTCACTAGAAAATGAGCCATGTCCGCATCCTTTTTCAGTCCCAGATCAAGTTGAAGCAGTCTCCATTCTTCAATAGCGTATCCAATACATATTCGGGTCCCTGTCCGGCTTTTATCATACTTTCTTTTTGACTCTCGAGATGCCGCTGATAAAACCTTCTTCTTTGTGCCACTCTTTAGTGGGCTTGGAGTTGCGCTTGGTCTTTTGCTGGTTGTAGAATCCATTTCCAGAGTTCGTCCTCTTCTTCTGAGGTTTTAACGCGGCTAGCAAACAACGCATTACCGCCACCTAGCCAGCTTTTTCCTCTTCTTCTTCCAGTTTTGAAGCTTGTCGAGAACGCGCTTGAAGTGTCACATCCGTAAAACAGCGCGGGAAATTCGGGACCGAACTGCATCGCATTTTGCAGCACACAGCCTAGTTAACAAAATGGAATGATAAATGGATTTCATCATTCTTTTTAGTTTAAAATGCTTCATCACCCATTAGCTTCACAAGAATTAACATGTATCCTATTTATTTCTTGTTTTTGGACAAATCCTGCCTCCTGCTCCTTTAAGTGTCCTTAAAGTTAGGATAAAGGNACATGCTCACTTTTTAGAATTAAGAATAAAATTTCAACAGAACAGATCAGCATTAGGCTGGTTCGTTTAAAGATGAAGACAGGAGATGTTGGGAGGAAAAAAAAATCCAGATGACCTCTTTGGTGTCAGATTAGGATCTTCCCTCAGAGCTCCACTAAATCTGCTCCTCGTCCACGTTTCCCGCTGTCAAACCGCAGCCTGGAGGAAGCCAGAGGTTGAATGTGGTCAAGTGTTTGGAGCAACCAAAAGGGGTTCGTGTGGTTTTCTGTTGCTGAGCTGCAACAACAGCTCTTATTTTTTACTTTTTTTCCAACCCATCCATCTATTTTGAACTGTGCTTATCTGAGGTCAGATTGCAGAAGCAGCAGGTCAAGGAGAGCAGCCCAGACATCCCTGGATCTTTCCAGCTCATTCCGGTGGATCCTGAGGCATTCCCAACCCAGAGAGGATACCTGATCCCTTCAGCTGGTTCAGTTTATTCCCCAAAGTCAGATTTCAACAAGCTGATTGAAATCATGATATAAACAAGCTCTGTGTCAGTTTGTAAACAAAATAATATAAAATTAAATGAATGAAAATTAAAACACACTTTCCTAAGAATCTACAAAAGATCAAGTTGATAAAAATTATGGAATATTTCTTGAATTCCTGATTTTGTTAAAACTGAGTGCATCAAATGTTCTGCTATGAACTCCTAATCTAAAAAAAAATGTTATTGCAGAAGTTCATCCGAATTCCATCCATGCACAAATAGCTGCTCTCACACGTTGCATCACTTAGTCGTGTCAAATCTTGGACTTATTACTGCAATCACATCACCACATCGTTTTTCAATTAGCAGCATGCCCTGATGTGTCCCTGTCTTCTTCCCTGTTAAAAAATCAATCACAGCCTCGGAGTGCGTGTATGCTGGATGCAACTTGTTAAGGAATCTTTGCATGATGTCATTCTCCGAGTGTGGAATTCGTCCTGATCGGGAGTGAAGATCGTGTTGCAGATCGCTGGAGGGGAGAGAAGCAGAAGTCGGAGGAGGAACGTCTTCACTTCTTTAACTGTTGTTTGTTCATTTTCCCTCTTGAGAGCTGCAGAAAGATTATTATTTATTTGTTTATGCATCTAAATCTCCTCCATTTGACAGGCGCTTAGCAGAGAAGATCCCACATAACATGCACACACACTTACACATCTCCCTCAGGCTCAACCAAACTCTTTCCTTTCTCTATCGGAAAACTAGGATTTTTCATCCAGATGTGATCCCAGAATAATCAGATCCTTGCATATTGTTATGTTATGCAACTCAAATGAAGATGTGATTGTTTGCGTGCTCCTGCAGGTTATTACTGGCCTGTCCTGCAGCAGGTGTGAGTGAGAGATAACAGGATGATGTCAGAGGGCTTGATGGATGACACAACACCCACAAATCAATAACACGATTCAGATTTTTGTTTCTGGAGACATTAGACAAAATCTAAAGGCGTCACTCACCCCCAGAGTGTTTGTGGATCCGTTTCTGACTTGTTAGTTGTTGTTTAAATCACTGCAAAAATTATGCAACTTTATTGGAACATCCAAAGAAATTAAATCAAAGATAAAATTTGTGCAAAGTGCAAAAGAGCTGCTGAGGAAGGAGGATGGTTTGAGGGGACACCTAAAGGTGTAGGTGTTCAACATCTGGACGTTTGTGGGTTTTCTCACGCAGGTGATCATGTGGCTGATTCTCACCCTCTTCCTAAACCTCTCATCTCCTCCTGCTGACCTCCTTTAAGCTCCTCTGACTGCATTTTCAGCCCACATCCCTCTGAAAAACTCCAAAAACGATCCACCTCATGCAACTCCAATATACTTCACACCACATGTCAGTGTAAGAATTTAAACAGTTACAGACGACTTTTAAATGCATATATTAATTGTGCAAAAATACCTCACAAAACACAAAAGAATGTTTTCACCCTGAGAGAAATTGATACCAATCAAGAAAATGAGATAAAAGCAGAACAAAAGCAAAGAAATAAAAGCCTAAATCTTCCTATTTTAGCACATAAACCTATGGACAGCAGAATAAGATTGCACCAAAAAACAAACATGACAATAGTTACTTAACAGCAATAGATGTGAACTGAAACTCTGAACTCAACAGAACTGATCTGTCCAGAAAGTAAAAGGACGTCTAACTGAGACCAAAGCCATTGATCATCTTCTGCAGGTCAGATGAGGACAATAAACCTTATTTTGGTGAAGTTTAACCCAGCAGCTCTGTCTTTACTTCCTCTCTCCTGTCATCTTCCCTCACCTCAAATCACAGCCTCTGCATAAACAAACAGGATCTTGCTTCTATTGGGCGTGTGTTTCATCAT
The DNA here is from genome assembly GCA_006937985.1 of Aphyosemion australe. Taxonomy (NCBI): domain Eukaryota; kingdom Metazoa; phylum Chordata; class Actinopteri; order Cyprinodontiformes; family Nothobranchiidae; genus Aphyosemion; species Aphyosemion australe. Next base: position 3,938,867 of record SSNS01000006.1, on the reverse strand, counting down.
CTCCTCATGTCCCTGATGCAAACAGGAGACATTTGTCACCTTGTTTTAATTAAAAAGAGTAAACCTGAATCACCCGCTCCGCTGCTGAGTCCGCCTAACGTCAATGTTTACTTGATCACTGTAGAAATAAAAAAGTCATCACTATGTTCTTCTTGGTGGTTTAGGTTGGTATTTATTTACTCATTTTTTGTATTATTATTCATTTGAAATTCATTTTTGTTGTGATGCTACAGGAACATTTTTACTGAGACCCAGTGAGGGAGAGGAAGGCGGTCTAGAGATCTCACCCTGGAAAGGGGCAATTAGGTGAATCCTCTCTTTTGCTGACAGCAGTGTAAGCATGCATCACTTTATAATCTCCTCCACCCCTCACCATCATTTCTCCCTACTTTCAGACACTTCTCTTGTGAACTTTGACAGATTAACCTGCTCATCTCCTGAAACAAAGGCAGGCCCTTTAGGCTGTGACAGCTTTTCCATGAGCTCCCACGCCACCAGAGCACCCAGTCCCCTTCCCCTAATCACCCCCGCCATACCTCAGGGCACAAACAAACAACCTCTGCTGTTGTTTCTCAGCAGGAGACCTCAGGAGTGCAGAAGTGCGGATCACATTCCCGTGTCCAGCAGTTGATGGCGAGAGAGAGATGAACCTTTTGGTGTTCCTCCTCTTTAAGTGCGACTCGGAGTAAACAACGCACATGGATATCGTTTGAAGTGCGCCTCACATGATGTTTGCTTTTGTTGCCTCACGTGCAAAGGAAGGTTTTCAGTGAAAGCACAACAGCTCTTCCGTGTGAGTCTGGATTTGATTAAAGAGTGAGCAGATTTCGCCCTGATGTTGTGTTTGCAGTGCCCCCCCCCTTTAATCACTACAGATGTAAGTAATACTAAAAGAACACGGCGCTCAGAGCTGACAGTGGTGGAGAAATGTTGCTCCAGCAGCAAACGTCAGATCAGGACGGTGCTCCCAGGAGGAATTCAAGTGTCGAGCGTGAAAGATGAACCGCAGTTTTTAGGGAAACGGGATGGCAGCATCCTTTTGATGTGTGTCTGAATTGCTTCTGTGTATGAATAAAGTAGGGGTGGGGCTCGATTAAAATAATTAATCTAATTAATTAGAGGTTTTGTAATTAATTAATCTTGATTAATTGCGTTTTAATCATTCAAGACAATTTGCTCCAAGCAATTATTTTTAATCAATAATGTTAGCGAGGCACCAACACTTTAATGAGTATATTTCTGTAACCACAAGGTCTATTTGATTACTTTGGTCTCATTGTAAAGGTAACCATTGTGGGATTTGTTGGGATGTGTAAATATTAGTATATGTGTTATTGATGACGTGTAAATGGACATGGAATATTGTAAATGTTGTGTACTGAACTGAACACTAGGTGGCAGCAGAGCACTGCTACTATATATAGAGGTGTAGTGTAGAGTTCAGGGGAAGTTCTGCTGAGGGTTATAGCTGTGTGAATGCTTGTCCCTCCTGCTGTAACAAAGTTCATATGGATAAAGTTACTGCCTGCCTGATTTCTACCAACTAGAAAACATAATGGTAAGAAAGTAGATTTTTTTTCTTCCTTTCTTTTCCTCATGAAGAGCGATTTGTCATGATTCATTTAATTGTAGTTTTAGTTGTGTTTGGAGCTCGTAAACAACGTTTACCATATATGGTCTTGTAGTCCAGACTCTGCTGTTTTGTTAGATGTGCAGCTTGATGATTATTGATTTATAGGACATGGGGGGAACTTGGGCTCAAAGGGGTAAAATTTTAACGCATTATTTTTTTCTAATTAATTGTAATTAACCTGCGTTAAATTCCCACCCCTAAAATAAATAAATAAAGCTGAATGGATGTCGGAGCGGAGGAGGATTATTTGGGATTTGTTTGCCCCGTAGCCGTGTTGAGTCAGCGACCGTCCACACCTGAGTCAGACCTGCAGGTGACGGCCAGCCGGGACAGGAAACCCTGACTCCACCTGACTTCCTTTACCTCATAGAGACTAACACTGACTCACACACACCTTCTCCAGACATCCAGGCAAGATGTCACCAACCCACCTAAGAACAACTAACACCAAGTTCATAAACATTAATAACAACATTATGGTTTGCACAGAGTTTTAGTCCAGTGGATGGAGGAGAGTTGGTGCGTGAGATGGAGATGTCATCTGACTAAAGTTCAAACCGACGCACATTCATGGGGGCGGTGCTGCCTCAAGTCTCACGTAACATCTTTCTATTTTTAAGTGTTTGTTGTTGTGGGCTTCCATAAAGACAAAGGGAGCAGGAGAAACTCAGGAAGTTTATTCTGGACTCCCAACAATTGATTGAGATTCTGTTCAAGGAGATAATGACGGGTTGAGTCGTCCATTTGCCATCTGATCATTACTTTTTTTAGGGTTTTTGAAAGTATTTTGGTACTTTTTCCACTCATTTTCATTCCAGAATACCTGAACATTTTCATAAAGTTATGAATTCAGGCAAGAAAAAGTCCCCAAACTCAAGAAATGTCTATATTTACCAAAACAAGTTGACCTATTTAATCTTTAAATATGATTTGTCAATAAATGTGTAGAAAAGCCATCATTTGCAAAGCGTTGGAAGGTTTTCCAGGACAGCTACTACAGGTACCTCCTGCCAGCCAGACTTGTTCTCCTCCACTGGACTGAATCAAGGCCATCGTCTCCAAAATACACAACAATTTTCAGCTAAAATAAGCAGCTTTTACACTCGCGCCTCCAATAAATCAGTCTAAGCTCCTCTGACACTGTACCGGCTAGACGGGTCCTAATAAATGCTTCAAGCGAACACACACTCAGCGAGGGATCTAAGTTGCCACAAACACACACACACACACACACACATCAGACACAATTGTACACATGAGCGCATGAGCAAGCCCCTCCGCCCTTTATCCTGTACGGCGTCTCTCTTGATCCCCTCAGCCTACACAAGTCTGCTCCGGCTGCCTCCCAACCCAAACAAGTTTGCGTTTGGGGAAGAAATTGGTCCAATAAATCAAAACTGTAACCGACACCAGCACCAACACCAGTGTTTCTCTGTCCCACTGACCCCAGAGTCCCATTAGCTGGTGCAGGGAGGAAACAGGGTAGCCTGAACTCCTTCCTCTCCTCCCTGCCTCGCCCGGCAAAGCACACGGCACAGCACGTTTCCCACACATTGTCAGGGCTCACCTCTGACTTCTGACCCTCAAAAAAGGAGGAGGGGGGATGGATTGGAAAGGGGGGTTGGGGGAGGGGAGACCACCCAGTCAAGAGGGGGCCCCTGTGGATGGGGCGGCTAAAGAAGTGTGGGGCTGACTTGGGAGATGTGTTATTGTGGGTTACGGAAGGGAAGAGAAGATCAGAGACACCTATTTGTTGGTGGTGGAGGTCTTTAGGTTGAGTGGAGGATGGGGAAACGCACCAAAGGAGGGGTGAAAGGGGCTTTAAACTTTGGGGATAAGTGTTGGGGTCACTTTAGTTCTGCTGTAAATGACCAGAGAGCCAACAAGAAGCACTGACATCTGGGAAAATACGCTTTTATTCCACCTTAGAGTGGGAAATGTTGGATTTATCTTCTTGTTCTCTGATTTGGGTCATTTACAGGCGGTGCCTGAGGGTGAAGTGATAAGATTAGTGCAGGAGTGAGTGTGATGTGTGTGTGAGCTTTGATTTACAGAGTAAATCTGGGACGCATTGCTGACCGGACGCTGGTGATGCACCACTCTTATCTTATTAGCTCACATCCTGCATGCAGCTACTATCTTGTCGCCCTGACCGTGTTTTAGGTGGACGGAGGCAGGTCACGTGTGCACAGAGCATGACGGATGAGGCACACGGGGAACACGGGAAGAGACGAGCGCTCAAACAAGGTAATAAAGACAGAGTGACAGAAGGAAGCAAAACAACAAAGGTTTAACAGCGACAGGGCAAGAATGTGCCGGCAGGTAGAGCTGGGGCCCAGGAAGCAGTGGGAAGCAGAGACAATGGGGGGGTGGGGGGTGCAGGAGAGCCCAGGGGTAGGTGGGTTTTCCCACCGCTGCTTACCTGCTCAACACGCAGGAGCAGACCTCAAAGGAGGAAACCTCAATGGCTGCTATTCATCTCCACGCAGGAATGTTTGCATGTGTGCGCTCACGTCTCTGAGCATGTCCTCAAAACACACCAGCTGGTGATTAATTCACGCTGAGATGAAGACGAGGAGGAAACCTTTCAGACGTTTGTCACCTGCATCCTCAAACACAACTCATCTGTTATTGTTGGTGAAAGTCAATTTTATATTTTTAATCTTTCAAATAAAACGACTTAAATCCGACAAAAAAGGACATCATGAGAGGAATCGCTGCAAAAATACACCAACTCATGCAGGTGATGAGGAAGACTTGGTGCCTCGTGAGTGAGTCTGTGGTTTCCCCAAACTAAAGGAGGGAGTTTGTTTCACGGGGATTTTCCTAAAGAAACAAAGAGAAGTTTGGAGGATAATCTGACAGATTAGATTTTGTTTCCTGTTTCTTTCATTTTTCTTATGGACTTCCTGTCACGAGGATAACTGAATCCATTATATGTTGTCCCAACAGCTGTAATAACAGGTCTCATTGTTCCAAGTGATTTTTTTCCTTTGCCAATAAACAAAAGAGCAAAAACAAAATGAAACAAGCGTGACAATAACATCTAATCCAGAAGCAAGACGAGGAATATAAAGCTCTGTCTGTTACATCTAAATATATATTTTATTATTTGACCTTTTGCTCAATATAATAAAAATAATTTTAGCACAAAGTTAAAAAGCAATCATTCTTGATTATATTAGTAGACAATAATGCCATGACCTCCATATCTGCAGGTCAAGCAAAACAAATTATTATTATTATTATTGTTGCAGAAGCAAAAGTGAAACTTATCTCCTCGCTGTGCGTTCATCTTTTTAGCACCTTAATCTAACTGCTGAAATGTCTCCTCAGCCTTCATTAGTGTCTACAGGAGCGGTTCATCACTAAATCAAACTAATCAGCTGTGTTCACGATCTAAAACATGCAGGAAACATGCTGGAAGCAGACTGCAGCGCCAGGCGTGTCAGGTCAATTTTTGTCAGTCCAACAGGGACTGGCCCGCCACTCTGAAGTTGCAAGTGCGGTTTTCTGGCCACAGAGGGCGGTGGAGGTCTGAGTGACATTTCATTAACCCTGTAGGGTAATTTTAGCACATACTGGCTCGAGAAAATGATGTAAAAATGTGAAAAAGTTGCATAGTATGGCTTTAATGCATCAAATAATTACTTACAACTAAACACAACAGATAAATTAATATTTCGACAATCAGCAGCAAGATCTGAATTATGTAAATCAACATAACCTGATAAAAAGATCTGGAGGGTTTTTTTAACTTTTAAACCAGGAAATTGCCCCATTTGTTTGCATGAAGGGGGCGGGACTTTAAAATATACTGCAGCTGTCCACTAGAGGGCGATCGTCTCGTTTCAGTTTGAATATCTGGTGAATGTTCAACGTTCAAACATGGAAAGTAATTAATACTGTAAAATTCACTAAAGTTTACTAATAAAAACTGATAAACCTGCAAGTTCATAAACACAATTTTATCTTTTGTAAAAATGTATCATAGGTTTAATTGAAATGGTATTATTTACTCTCCATTGAAGGCTCTTTGTAGCAGTTTAATGAAATTAGCAATTAAAATATTTTTATCATTATTTATAATGATTAATTGTGGGTACTGTTGGAACATAGTTTGACTGTTTTGGCCAAAATTAAATGGAGTAGAATTTATTTTATTTCAAATGTTGTGGCAACAATTTTTGGAAAAGAAACCAGTTCTTTTTTTTAATTTTACATAAGAAAAAACAAAGATAGATTGTTTTCCCAGTTTATTGTGGGGAGAACATTAACTGGTCCAGATCTGCAACTTAGCCAACACCTATGAGATGCATTGCATCAGACATTAATGGCCAGCATCTTAGGCCAACTTTAACTTTAATGATTCTCCTGTGGAAACAAATCCCTGCAAGAAACCCATGAATCTGGTGGAAAAGTCCACAAATTATATAGATCCTGGTCTCTTTATACCATCCTGGTGTTTTTATTTGCTTTGGACGATTCTCAGCTCAGAAGACTCACTTTGCACAGAAATGATCTGAAAGGTATCACCAGTTTGTTTAACAAAACTGGGTCACATTGAGGTGTGTGTGTGTGTGTGTGTGTGTGTGTGTGTGTGTGTGTGTGTGTGTGTGTGTGTGTGTGTGTGTGTGTGTGTGTGTGTGTGTAAAACAGTTGCGGCAGATGTTTGAAAGTAACCGGAGAGGAGATCTGGTTTTCTCTCCAACATTAAGAGACCAGGGTCAGTCTGATGAAGTCATGTGACCCACAGCAGCTGGAGCAGCATGGTGTGTGTGTGTGTGTGTGTGTGTGTGTGTGTGTTTCATCATATGTTACATAGTTTTTCTGACAGAGACGAAACTTGGCAGAGGTAATCTGTATTAATCATTTGTTTAAAACTTGCACGAAGGTTTCCAAACGCGATAATCAAATTCCTTTTCTCTGTGAAATCTGAACTAAATGATCAGAGACAGAAAATAAAAACGACAAAGACAGAAAGAAACATTTTCTCTCCAAACAGAGCTCATCTATGCTGTCATCGCCACGCTTTAGAGACACAAATATTTAATTACCCATCTGCCTCCTGCTGTCCTCCTCCTCCTCCTCCTCCTCATGCGTGCGATCAACTCGTGGCCATGTTCTTGTGTTTCCGTAAACTCTAAAGTCCGTATGAAAAGGTCACGTTGCAAACAGGAAGATGCTGACGTTGTTTTCCAAACCGTGCCGTCACACGATAAATAATAGAATAATGGAGACTTGAGTGTGACTGAACAAATGCATAATATTTTATACTTTTATTGTTTTTGAACAAAAACACTCTTTTGGCTCAAATCAGGAACTCATCAGAGTCTAAGCTAAACAAACGGAAGCCTATGTGGGACATTTAGGGTTTTACCACTTAGAGCCCATATAAATAGCAAAATATGGATAAAAGAGACTGAAACATATATTTAGTAATATTTGGCATGATTTATATTAGGGTTAAAGCTGTGGGATAAACCTGAGATTAGCAGGACTCTGCTCTCAGTAGTGGAATATTCCATTTATTTGCCCTCATGCCCAGCAGGGGTAAATAATCCCTCCCTTTTATCCTTGACTATGCTGTTTCAATTAAGATGGCTACTCTAGTGGCTAAGTCTGCTTATGTTCATTTGTTTCAACCAAAATGAGACACAAACCGATCTTTTCAGAGTTTTGGCTCCATGTAAACTAATACAGTGTTTGTGTTCCCTAATGACCCAATAAGCCTCAACAACTGGACCATAGGACCTGATGCTGGTCCAGACATGAGCTCCAGCAACAGACACGTGGAGTTAGATTATTTTAGAAACGTCATGGACCCCTGGGTCGTCTCTGTCTCTCACCGTTTGGTAATAAAGTCGTCCTGATTCTAATTTTGTAGCGGCGTTTAGTCCCTGACCTGCAGCAGCAGAAGTCATGTGACATCGTGTGAATAATTCTTGGATGAACTGAACATGACATCATGTTTAGCTGCTTTTAGCTCTGGGTATTTACGCTCTGCTGAGCACGCTACTGAAAACTCCTTATGACATCACTGCATGGTCACCGGACACCGAAGTCTCACCGTGCACCCATCGGTGTTCTAGCAACGTCTCCATGATGAGGCTGCAAAGAAGAGCAATTAAGCGTTTAGCTTTTAGAGATCGCCCTGTTCACTTATTCACCAGAGTTCTGCAGCTGCATCTTTGCCAACTTTGCCAAATTCAGATTTCAACACAAACCTTTTAAATGAGTTTTGCACGCTTCACTGCTCCTGCTGCTGTAATAACTGGAACACACGAACGCAGAACCATTTCCTTTGGTCACAGGTGGGTGAGCCCAGCAGCCAGCTCGAGGTGAACGGCATCACCACACCTCTGTGGTCGCTCAGGTGTGTTTAAACACACAAAAAGGCTCCTACCAACATTCCAGAGCTGTTTAGGGTACATGGTCTCATGATCACAATGACACACAGGCCTCTCTGGTCTTATCTCTAGTGCTGGAAGGGCCTTCCTCTGTCCGCCAGGAGAACAAAGTCCCCTAGCTCTGCTATCACGACTCTTTAGAGAGAGAGAGCCTTCCAGTAAATGCTCTTTTCTGTTTTTTTCCTGTAGCAGCTACGGTAAGCAGGTGTCCTTTGTTAGGCTTAATCCTCCTCAAACTTTTTCCTCCAAAGCCGGCCTGATATTTACTGTTCTCACTCTTTCTGAGAGGCTCTGACGTCAAAGCTGCAGAATCCTGACAGGACTGGAGAGTTTATTTCACAGCAATTAATTCTGAGGACGGGTTTTACAATCTTTGTGTCTTTCACTTGCAGATTTACGATTATAACTCCCTCTGCCCTTTCCCCATTCTCAACTCTCTCAGCCCAACAGTCCAACTCTTGTCTCTTTTTCTCCGTCTCACCTCCTTATCCTTATCCCCCGTCCCCTCTTTCCTGTCCTCTCCCTGCCTTGTACCTTCTTCCGTCTCCTTTTCCACCCCTGAGCTCACCGTGTCATGCCTGGAGTTGCACCGCTGTACCCATCATTTACCTTTTCTACATCCCCCCAGTTATGTCATCCCTTCTGTCTGGCCTGGAGGCTTCTGTCAATCAACAGGCTGTAAAGCAGCACTCTTCACATCCTGCCCACTTTCCATCAGCTCAGAGGCACAAAAACACACATTAACCCCCCCATTCACACAGAGATCACAATGTACCACTGCAGCGCAGGGCCTCCTTGTGTTGTAGTCGCAGGTCTTTGACCAAAAAGAGGCGCCAAATCGGTGCACGTCTGGGAGAAAACGTTCACCGAGGAAGGCAGAGGTATCACGGTGCTCCTCTGACCTATTTTCTATATTTTCTTTTATAGTAACCGAGAAGCTGACGTAGCTGCAGCTCTAGTTTCAGACGATGAGGCGAGACAGACGTAGCATCAGCTTCTCAAATAGGCCACTAGCTTTATATAAGTGAGGAGTTTCACCTAGCAGCTTGTCAGCTCTGTTTATCTTTCTATATTTATGTTACCGGGACTTTCTAGAGTTTGCATTGCTCTTCGGTCAGTGGGTCTGCAGCAGCTGAGTTTGCAGTTAAAACATTTAGAGTGAAATCTGGACCAAATTCCTCTGGTTAAAGATGCATTTTAGGCTTTTGTCTTCAAAATTCAGGCGTTGTTTGCCCAGGTCATTGTTCATTGTTCAGCTGTGTGTGTGTGTGTGTGTGTGTTATCAGGGCAGACGTACAGTACCATGTCTCACCACGCTGGGGCATGTTGAGAGAAGGCTGTCTCTTGTGTATCTGTAGCTCCACTCACACAACTCATCAATAAGGCTCTTTGACGGAGACACAGATACACTTTATGTCATCGGTCAGCGGACTTCTAACTCCCACCAACCGGGCTCCGAACACTCCCATGAGCTGCATCCCACCAACATTCGAGAATGCAGACACACTGAATGCAACAAAAATCAAAATCCTGAGCTGGATTCTTCTCCGTCAAATTTGATCCAAAACTGGTTGCTTCGAGCACAGCGTTCAAAATGAAAGGTTTAGGATTGCTTCAAGGAATGCTAGGTGTTCTATTCCGTGAAATAATTATCGTATGTGGAGAAATAATAGAGGTAGAGTCAAACATTGAACATAGCTTTGGGCACAATCTCATGCAACACCTTCTGCAGTCTGTCAGGACTCACTGCCAGTGTTGTGAAAGACTCTCAGCTCATAACTCTGGAGCTGTTAAACTCAGTCTTTGTCATTTTGTGTTTCCTAATGAATCAAGTTTAATAAACAATTTATGAAAGTTGTATTGAAATCTATTGATCATTGGATGAGAATTTTGGCTAAAACATACACACGCGCACGTACGCACGCACGCAGAAATTCTGGCGACGTGGAGGCTGACGAGATACGTTTGTGTGATAAAGTCACATGGTTATTCATGCACTTCCAGATGGAAAAGCAGACAGGTGTTGTTATGACAACGCTGTTCAAACAGATGTGAGGCATCACCTGGACTCAGGTTTTCCATGAATAACAGAGCTGCAGATGGACTTCATCTCATGGAAACGTGATACAAAAACAGGCCAGGTTACTATGGTAACTGATGTATACCGTGTAAAAATGTGTAAAAATGTGTTTTACGCGTCTCTGACCTGCTGAGTGATTAAAAAAAGTGCGTTTTTAAATCTAAATTTGATGTATTTTATATGCTTCCTGTTTGGAAAGTGTGTGATTTTTTAGCACACACACTCACCTGCGTCTGTTGGTCCTTTGAGACGTTTCTGCAGCAGCCGGGAGTCAACAGGCAAACATTCATTTTCTGCAACAGACTGGTACACAGAGTACCAGGATGTGGTAATGAGAGAGGAGTCGACATGAGAGGTGTGTTCTTGGTGAGTGACGGAGGGAAGGAAACCTGGAGGATGGTCTGTGTGAGCCGTGGACCTCCAGCTCACGATTTAAAGGAATAATTACATTTAGTTGTGAGATTTCACTTCATTTCTGATGATCGTCATGTTCCATCTTAGGAACTTTGGCCACAATCCCACTTTTGACTGAAGGAACAAGAACAAACAAGATCTGGATATTAGGAAAGGTGGATGGATTTCCTGGTCTGGGAGGATGTTGATTGTTTGGTTGCAGAATCTTTGTTCACCTTGAGTTTAAAAAAAGGCCAAAGCTGCAGTTTTGGAGATAAAACCTGGTTGTGTTTGAGCAGAGCTGCTAACTCTTTTACCTTCTCTTCCATCAAGCAAATATTCTCTGTGTCTGAGGAGATGAAACATTAAATTCCTACAACTCCTTGACTGAATGCATCAAAGAGTCAGATTGCTGTGCCGGCCATCTTGAATTGGGCTGACTTTAAGAATGAACCCAAAGATCACAATCAGGGAGGTGACACCATGGGTCTATATTTCAAACATCACCAGGAAGTTTTCCAGTAATCTGACCAATCAGGAGGCTGCTGCAAAGCTGGATTCAGTCTTTCTGTGTCTCTGAAAAACTAGCAGACAAAAAGCTTCATCACCTTCTCACTGAAAACCATAAAAACAATAAATAAGACGTGTTCATGGACATGGCTGCAGCTGTCATGTGGTTCTTTTCCCACAGCTGAGTAGAAACTGTAGCCATCCTGTCCCGGCCTTCCTCCACTCCCTGTTTGTCTTCGGTTCACTCCCATCAGCCTGGAGGTTCATCACCACGTTCACTGTGTGATCTGTCCTCCAAACATCAGCCAGATCACCTCATGAACCAGTCAGAGCAGACGTCAAACACGATTTAATACACCTACATTCTTACTTTAGTTAATTTGAACCTAAAACTTTCCATAAATGCTAAAAAAGCCCTTTATGCCTCGATAGGAACATTTTCTAAAGCTAAAGTTTATTAGAACAACGCGTTATTGAACCGTGGTTAGTCAGGTTTTAGTTCTCAATCTTCTTGAGGCCAAAGCAGCTTTCCTGTTGACACACACCAGACGTCATGACCCTGATCCAAACATGTCCAAACGGCCTCCCTGCTTTTACCAGCTGAGCTCTTCCAAGCGGTTTGTTGGCTGACGCTCCGCAGACCAACAAAGAAAAGGATCAGAAGTCCAAAATGAAAAGAGAATCGGACAAAACGCCTCAGCGGAAAGCATCAAAGCCATTCTCTGAGCTCAATGGAGGAAAGTTGGCCGGACTGGTGCGGTTTGACTGGTTTTTACTGGTGCACTCGGAGAAAAGCTTTAGCTAAACAGAGACACAAAAGCAAATGGATGATGTGGATTCGCATTGACAACACAAAGGCGGCGTGCTCTGATAAACTTTACTGAATAAAGTGACTGAATGGGGTCATAAAGTCAAAGAAGGGAAAGGGTCAAAAATGGCAGGAGAAAGGACGGATTTAAATCCAGACGAATACAGAATAAAAGAAGTTGGAGGAAGAAAACTATATGTGGAAGAAGAACGGGTCTGGGATAAGGTAAATGAGGTGAAATCAGCACAATACGTCACAAAAAATGAGCTCAGATCCACGAGAAGTCACATTTAACAATTATCTGAACAACTTCCATTCTCTTGTCAGGCTCTGCCTTCAGGTTCCCATCAGGCAGATCCAGACACTCAGTCTGGACAGTGTCTGGGGTCAAGGCCCCCCTACCGAGCTCCTCTCTGAGGTCACATCCTGTCCGAAGGGGGAGCAGAAAAAGAGCTCCTCCTGCCGTGGGAGGTGGGAGGCTGGAGGTCAGAGTTCAGGGCGACATTCTCGGGTTTCAAAGTTAGCTGCAGGGCTGGGGTCGCGGGGTCACACTGGGAGGTAGCTCAGCTCTAGTTAGAGCCACCGTCTCCTGGATCACAGTAATGGTTTCCGCAATTAAACACTAAAAATGGAAGCAGTTACGTCCTTTTGTTGAAGGAAGGGGACTGTCGGGGTTATTTTGGTCCGTCCTGTGATACGTCTCTGGGGTCTCTGTTCCTGTCGAGCGCTGTAACAATGATTTTAAATCTGTGTTGTTTTTGTGGGATTATTCAGCAATCAATCATCAGGCGTTTGACTTCAGTGGACAAACACGGCCTTTAGTGTGAGCTCACTTTGGAGAATAAAGGGCTACGTCAGGCGGAATAAGGAGTGTGTCCATGCATGAGTGAAGGGGCTCATGGGAGGTCGGTACCTGAAAGCGTTTCGGTTCTAGTGGCTAATTTGAGTAAAAATAAAAGGAATAATGTGAGAAATAACTTTTATGAACTTGGAGGAGGAGAAGGAACAAAGCAAATGTTTACATGGAAGAGCAGAGAGAGGAGAAGGTAAAGGTCATCCTACTGGTCCGTGGCGGATGAATGGGGCATTGTTTTTGCTTTTTCAATAGGAAAAAAAATCAATGCAGATATTCACAAGTGGGACAAAGGAGAACTCTGGAGGAAGAGTTGAGATGTGGGAGTAAAAGAACATGCAGAAAGAAGAGAATGTGCATCAGGGTACAAAGGGTACAAGTCAAAGAACTTGCAACAAAGCGGCAGAGTACAAAAAGTACGTCAAAAGCACAAGTCGAATCCTGCTGCTGCTTCCAGCGAGCTGTGAAGCTCTCTGCAGCGGGGACAGAGAAGTGGAGCACTTCTGCAGGTGTTATCTCAGTTGCTGATAAAAAGCTTTAAACACAGCGTGGCACGAGGAAAGAAACGCTCGGCTGCATGGGGAGAGAGGGACGGGCTTACGTAAGCAGTCCCACATAACTGCCAACAGCTGGATTGGTCTGAGCTTGCAGCAATAAAGCCTCCATGGTTCCTGATCCAGATCTCGTGTTGTATCAGCGAGTGCGTTAGAGCGGAGAAAAGGAACAGAGTGTCCACGGCCGTGAGAGGTTCTGTTTCCCGTCAAGATGAGCGGGACAGCATATGTGTTGATCGGCTGCCAAACACTTGAAAAAGAGATCAGTTGCTTTAGATGCGCTCATGTCCACTTATTCATTTAAACAGTTGGAGGGCTGTTTCAGCCTCCGGTCCTGATTAGACACAGAAAAATGCTACTTCAGATAAACTGTATATCTTTGGTGATTCACTGCAGAAAGGAGGATGTGAGGAAAGCTGGAAGGAAGAAAAGACTCCCAAAAATCCACCGTTGTGACCAGGAACTCAGATTATTACGCCGAGTTTAACCGTAGACCTCATTTAGTCATAGTTTGAATATCTCGGGCTAAATTTAGACCAAAATCTTTATGAGTAATTTACATTCCACACAAAATCCACCAAAAATCATCCCAATGATGAAGGAAATGGTTGATGCTCACATTTAAAGGTTCGCATAAATCATTGCATCGAAGGGAAGGTCAAGACCCTAAAAACTTCAACTTTTGCACCAAGTACAGAACTTTTGAGACTTTGTTTTCCACAAACTTTCACGACATTCTTTAGATTTTCTAGTCAAGACAAACACAAGACCAACATTGTCGTGCATAATGTGACTCAGGGCGTCTTTGCACAAGATGAAAACTTCACATCAGCTAGAACTTGGATGGTCTTTGCACAGTTCTGGTGAGGTCTTCATAAGAAAGCATTCCTACTACTGCAAAGTATTGATTAAACAAGTGAACCACACCTTTAAAAAACTAAAATTTGAATCTTTTGCCTCGTGGATGCGTTGCAGTAATTTTTCCTCATGAAAACACATTCAGCGTCACTCTTTAAAACAAATTTATGAGCACAACCTCAGTCCTGCATATGTGGAACAACTCTGTCCATGTTCGCCCGGCAACAAGGAGCACTTTGGTCCTGCTGAGCCACTAATGAGTCACAGAGGCAGGTAAATAATCCACTCGTAAATAATCAGTGACTACCATTTGTTTATTCTGGAAGCAAATGTTCGTTTCTGTTTCGGAAATGTCTGATAAGGTCGTGTGATCGTTATAAATCGATCTGATGCTATCAAGCATAGATATGATTGAACCAATCGAACCAGTGGGAAATCATAATAAACACCCAGGCCAGAGAAAATAGGCCATAAATGTGTGTGTGTAGGCTTATGGACGTACACACAAACACACACACACACGTCTAGTTCTCTTATCTGTCCAGCATGAGAGATCAAAGCCCCACAGGCTGTCAGCCATTATGTGGCGAAAGAGGGAACGCTCAGAAAATGGGTTGATAAGAACATAATAGAAGCAAGAGATAGAAGAAGGAAGCAGAGGATGGAGTGATACAAACAATAGACAAAGAAGAAGAGATAGAAGCGTTTTCACTCCTGTCCTGGAGTAAAGGAGGTCACTACACCCATCAGCCATTTGTACACACAGAAAACAATGTGTGTGTTTTTGGAGTCCAATCAGATAACATCAGCTGAGTGGGCAGCAGCTGTGAGCCAATCCCAGCCACTGTCGGTGACATCAGCGGGATTCAAACAGGGAATACGATCAACTGAGAAAAACCGTGCCTCTTGGAAAACCCGAGCTTATTGAATTAAACCTCCAAAGTCCGAACGCCGGCGCTCCACTTTAATCAGCGATATCACTTTCGTCGTAGGACTACTTTTCATGCCCCAGATAAAATTTGGCACTAAGCACCGAAACCGAGTACAGCAGGCAACCTGAGACACTCGGAAAGCAGCAGATGTTCTGCTCATAAAGAAGCATCTGGTCGGTGACTGAACTGCAGAGGACATAAATCCAAAATGTTTGTCTCTCAGGTTTTTTGTGACAACAAATGAAGCTCTGACATAACTGGAGTCATTTATTACCAGCAGCCCTTTGATGGGAGAAGTTTCCAGAACTGCAGATAAGGAACAGATCGCCTCATCTTACCTGAAACGGGTTAATTATCTTCTCAACGGTGCGTTCAGCCATAAACAGTGAAATTACACAACCATCTTCTCTCTTTAAGAGGCGTTTTATGTGAACATTTATATACCGGCAACTATAATGCTGAATGATGTCATCAAACTTTGTGGATTCTTTGGATTTTGATACCATGAAGTTTTATAAAATGTTGCAATTTAATTATTTTTAGAGGACTTTGACCCAAAGTGTGACCTGAAACAGTCAAGAGATCATAAACAGTAAAGGCAAATGTGTAATTCAGTATAAATCATCCTGTTTGAACATGCCGCCATGTTGCTTTTTTGGATCCAGAGTCTGAGAAGATGGGATAAAGGGTTGTCACCTGCAAATATCACTGATGTTTTTGTACGCTTAAAGCCACAGTGTGTCATATTTTTACTTGTTTACTCTCAAATTCTGTGTATCCGTTCACAAACTTGTCCTTTTTCTTTTATTTTTCTCACCAATGTCTATTCTCAGTACTCCTATTAGCTTAAAATTGATCATTTTTATATACAAGAAGTTGTGGTGGTTCTCTTTCTGCCTCTGACTATTGTGGGGGATGGCGCCGGTTCTGTCCGAGGCAACCTTGCTGGTTTGGGAAAAATCTGCTCCTTCCATTTAGAAACATATACAAAAGAACAAACCTGATCGCTGGGTTGAAAGATGGATGACATACCGTATTGCCTTTTCGATGTGTGTGAGCTACTGTAGAGGCAAAACCTACTCTGAACTGTGTGGCGCTAAAGAGACATTTTTTTTCATACACTGGGTCTTTGGAATAACTGAAAGCATTAGAAAGCTAATATTTAAACCTAGTGAGCTCGACACACGGGAGGCGTCAAACAACCGCAATCAGCAAAACTCATCGCTATCGCTTTGATGACCTGACACACGGGAGGTGACATGCAGCAGCGGCAAAAGCCAGCGATGCGCTCTGTTCCAGGGCGAATAGGGAGTCTTCCGGTATTTTGATTGGCTGTCAGATTGGAGGGAAATTTGGGTTATTAAAGCAGTTCAGAGTTGAAAAATTGGTAGATATGAAGCCTCACAAGGGTTTGCTAGAGCTAAGTGAAACCTTACTTCTGACTTTACTATATAAACCTACTATATAATATTAACTTTTCCTCCATGTTTGCCCGGAGATGTACTGAGAAGCATCCTGTCCGCTCATTGGTCAGTCAATGAAACCTCCACTGATTGGTCCTTGTCCGAGCGACAGCAATGAAAAGTTGAAATTTTCCAACTCTCTGGGATCGCCTTGCTGGCTCGCCTGTGCACGACACATGCACAAGCCCAAAATTTCAGTAAAGTAAGAAACGTGTTTATCAAAGAAACTAAAAACCTGGAAAAGAATATCAAAAGTATATTGTTAGTTTTAATCAGAACAATAGGAGTGTCTCCATTTCTCAGGCGGAAAAGGACCTTTTTTCCGGGTCATTTCAGTGACCAACCAAATACCCGAACAAGGGTCTGTACTCGGAAAGAGCGTGGTAGAGTCTGGGTGGAACTAGTGGTAAACTCACGCTGACTGGTGGTAACTCAGTGGAAAATTATATCAGCAAAAGTCACCAAAACAACAGTTATTTGTAAAATTGGAAAGGTTGCTGAAGAAGCAGAAAAGAAGGGAGAGAAAATAAGCCTTGATGCTGCTTTAAAATCACTGTTTCTAAACTCACAATGCTGAAAAACGTGGTGGACATCCCCCACAACGCCGTGATGTACGACGCTTTGTCGTCTCACAGAATACAACAAAAAACAACGCTTCTTCTGGTCATTGAACGCTGCTTTTTACATCACACACCCAAATAGATTAAATTACGGCATACTTAATGAAACGTTTAATGTTATTAACATCAATGGACGCCTTTTTGCGCTGATCAGTGACGTCGCTCACGGCCGAAACGGTCGCGATATGCTGAAGTCTTAGGAAAGTCCAGAAAGAGTCGACTTTGAATGGAGACAGAACAGCTGAGCGGATCGAGCCATCACATTTTCCTGTCACTTTCCCTCCTTCCAGAAATTTCCCAGAACTACTATATTGGAAACATGGCTACTGTGCCATTGATTTCTATGGAGGGGGCGGGACTTTAACCTTGTCATGCAGCCAGCCACTAGGGGGCTTTCCATTTTGCACATTGATTATAGAAACCAAAGCTGCTTGGTGAGTAGGATTCGTAGCCTAGGAGCTCAAACTCAAACCCAGCAGCGACATATTTCAATGTGGAATTTCATGCTGATAGCTTGGCTAAAAACAAGACATAAACAAACACAAAAGAAACCAAAACACAAGCGAGTCATGCAGAGAAGAGAGACTCGAGGACAAGAAGCTAAGGGTTTGCTGGTAAATAATCAAAGTAATCAGTGATTTTTCTTACATCTCTCCCAGATATGTGGATACCAGCAGCAGGTGAAGCACCTTTTAATCTGTTTACACAGTGCAAGCGCACAAACGTGCAAATCAGAGTGGTTTGCCTCAGAGGAAGACACATGTTACCCAGAACCACAGGACAGATGTTGTAGAGCCAGAGCTGGGCCCCTTCATGGCAAAACAGCGAGCTGTTCAAAGAGGCCCCGCTGACCCCGGGACAGAGCGACTCAATTAGCTTCCCATAATGAGACTGCGCTGTGGGGGGTGTTTATATAAGCTTATTAAAACATAATCCTGCTTGTTCTGCCATACTGTAACATGCCAGACAGGCCACCCCTGCAACCTCAGAGTTAGCTAACAGCAGGTTGTGGCTTCAGTCCATTAAAGCTGCAGTAAGAGATTAAGTTTTTTTTTCTTTTTTCCATAAATCTGCAGTGGTTTTATCCATCGCTGCTCAGGTTCTGCATGTTGTGTAAGAATCCTATTTATGGGATTTAATAAGATATTTTTTCTACCGTTGGTTGTTGTGCAAAGGTTTGCAAAAACACAATCACTTGCTAAAGCAACAGTTAAAAACAGGCGTTTTAAGATTTGAATTAAAGGCAACAAAAGATTAAAAGTGGTTTTTACCTGTTTAGATCTTTGCAAATGTAAAGGAAAGCTACTTGAACATGTGAGAAGGGACGGTTTTAATGTATAATTCCAAACTTTAAATGGGGTTTACCTCTCAAGCTGCACTGCAATTAAAGCAAACCTAAACCTCTTGGGTTCTGTGACATTTCTGAAAAACAGCAGCAACATCATTTGTTAAATCAGTGAATAAAAAACCTTTCTCAGCTGGGCTGAAGTCTCATGGGTCCATTTGTCATCATTTTCATGTTTTTGTAAGGGTCACCCCACCACCTCCATCTGTAGTTTTACTGAAAAGCATCAAAGACATTGTGATTGATTTTGAACACTTCTTTTTATGAATGTGGCACAAATATTCTTCCTCCAGCTCACTAAACGGGCTGATGTTTGACCTGGACTTGCATGAACTTATAAAACTTCAGAGTAGGCAGAAAAAAATATCTTTTTCAACTTTATGACTTTAAATGGAGGATGCTCTTCCTTATCTACAGTCTGGAGGACTTTGCACAAAGCAAAGTTTTCAGCTTATTGAGCGAAGCAGAAATCTCACAGACGTCCTCATCGAATAAAATTCACATGTGAGTTTGTTTGATCCACTAAATGCCTAAACATCAAGATTCCTTTAAAAAAATCTCATTTTAAGTCAATTAAAGGTCAACTTTACTCATATTTTTAATACATTTGCAGTGGTCTCCAGTAGGAATATTAACGTCTTGTAAGTCGTTCTCTGGGGCATAAAAGGAGGAGAAAGTAGCTTCAGAAAAAGTAGCTTTGGAGTCTTATTTCCTGATATTTGGACATCTCACCTCTGATTGGCTAACAGCAACATGACTCTACCACTGACTCTGTTTACTCTGCAACGTTGATGTTTTATCTCCACAAATAACACAAGCCTGAAGGAGTTCTGTCGTGCTGCTAATGCTAACGGTTAGCTTCTACTAGCCGAGATGTTATCTGCTGGACGTTAAACCAACAACAGCCTTCCCCGTCATGAGTCAAGATGGGTGAGTCCATGAATGTTAAGTGACAGTGTGACGTAGATCTGTCAGGATTTTCTAATCCTAGCGTTTGACCGTCTATTTTCTATCAGAAGCTAATGCAGGAGATTGGTTTAGGAGACTATTTTCATGTTTAGCCTGCATGCAAAACTCAGAGTAACTGATCATTTTCAAAAATAATAAGTAAAAATGACTTCTCAGTGAACCTGCTCTTCAAGCAAACCCTTATTGCCACCTTTGTTTTATTTTTGTTTCATAAATAAAAATCAGACTCTTTCATCTGAATTCTTTGGTATCTTGAATATTTATTTGGCAGATTCTGTCAGGAATAATGAACTGAAACTCATAAATGTATGGATGCATCTCAACCAGGGCCCCAGACATATTGCATCGTATTACAAGCGCTTGAGCAACTCTTAATCCCTGAGACAATGTACAAAGTGGACCACAAGTCCGCTGGTTGGATCCCTCCCCGACCCACAGGCCCGTTTAGCACAGTTTAACGTTCGTCAGTAATCCCACCCCGAGGGCCGAGCTCAGGGTCATTACGCTGGTAATTATCTGGCGGGTACCAGAAAAATCCTTCATCAACTTCTAGACATCAAAACTGACTTCAGCAGTGCTCTTTCATGTGGGGTCAGAGGTCACTTGTTACCTAAAACGATTCTCAGACGTTATGTAAGAAAGTGTTTATGAGACAGGAAAGTTCAATGACCACTGGAGGTTTTACAGATGAAGAAGGCTGCAGCTGACTGGGCCACCCAGTTCTCAGCATAATAATAATAATATAATCAGTAGTGTTACTGTTAAATAACGAGGTTTATGGAGTACATTTTAAAAGTAAAATTGTGTTTTAGGCTCTTGTGATTTTGTAGAGGAGGAATTGGAGGAAATTCCCCAACTAGAGTTAAACCTTTGATCAAACCAACTATTTTCCTTTTATTTGACAAAAAGCAACTGGAATGTCACATTTTTATTGTAAAGAGACGATTCATACATCATTAAGATTTGTAGAACTCTGAGATTAATTGCTGCTAACTAGTGGAGTTACGTAAGATTAATTAGAATTTTAGACATAGCCAGTTTTTACATGTAAGAAACAAAGGTGGTTTGGATCTTCTGGTGTCTTTTTCTGTGAAAAGGGTATGCAACATTATTACATTACCTACAGGTGGTAGACCCCAGTTTGGAGAAACAGAGATGAGATGTGACCGGACTGATGAGCTAACGGCTAGGCTAAGGGTGGTGATTCTGTGGAGCTAGCTCTAATAGCACTTCTGGCAAAAGACATTGATTAAAATTCTGATGACAACATTTTGGGGGCAATCTAAAGGTTATGAAATATTGTTTGTAGGGGTGTCAAATTATCGCATTAATTGAGATTAATTAATTACAGCCACATTTAGTGCACTATATTTTTTAATTGTGTTAATCTCATTTTTAATCTATAACTTTACTAGGACTTTTCTAGCCTACCTTTTGGGATTTTTAATTACATTTTTTTTATTATTTTAAGTAATTATATTTATATTTAACTATCATGCCATATCACGTCAGAAGTGAGAGAGTAAGTTCTTTTTCAGCATTTTATTTTGTGATAAACTGTCAGTTTTGATGTGCTAACTTACATCACTGTAATTTACAGGTCTATTTTAATTTTAAATAAATGTTTTAGTAACAAGTTCTGTGATCACTATTTGCATTGCTCAAAAAAGTGTTCCTTGATGTGTTAACTTGATTATTCTATATGGACCCCGTGGTAAATGGCCTGTATTTGTATAGCGCCTTCTTAGGGTTCTACAACCCCCCAAGGCGCTTCACAACACAATCAGTCATCCACCCATTCACACACTGGTGGGGATGAGCTATATCGTAGCTACAGCTGCCCTGGGGCGCACTGACAGGGGCGAGGCCTGCCGTACACTGGCGCCACCGGTCCCTCTGACCACCACCAGCAGGCAATGTGGGTTAAGTGTCTTGTCTTACACTGTCTTGAGGGCTTTTCTCAGCCATTAGTAGGTGAGATTAAAAAAGAGATTAATTAGATTAATTAACTACAGGTCATAATTAATCTAAAAAAAAAATAATCTCATGACAGCACTAATTGTTTGCATATCTTTTTTTTAGATTGGACTAGTTTGACGATACTTGACTGACTGGCCCAACTGTGATTAGTTTCTAGGTTGTTTTATGGATCAGAGCTAATCCCTAATCTAATCTATGAACTAATCTCCTGGAACTGTTAGGTGAGATATTAGTTAAACACAGCCTGAAGGTATATCACTGAGAAAATAATCATTTTTGGTTGTTTATGTTACCTGATAACCACGATACAATGCTCTATAGGGTCAGAACATTATTTTTATAATTCAGAAATCCAAACACACATACGTAGAGTAACTCCTTAATTTCAGAGACTGTTTTGATTATTTTTGAGTGAATCAAAATCTAAAGCAACAGAAAGGCTTCTAATTGGAGACTGAGTGAAATAAATCTTCCTTCATCAGTAAAAGATCTGTGGCCCGCTGATGCGTATACACATCCTGTTTGTTAGTTTCATGTCTGACAGACGAGGAAT
Organism: Aphyosemion australe; assembly: GCA_006937985.1. Taxonomy (NCBI): domain Eukaryota; kingdom Metazoa; phylum Chordata; class Actinopteri; order Cyprinodontiformes; family Nothobranchiidae; genus Aphyosemion; species Aphyosemion australe. The sequence goes on along the minus strand of SSNS01000006.1, from coordinate 3,916,906 downwards.
CCGACCAGACGGTAACCTGCTCTTCTAGCAGACAGGCAGGTATTACAGTCAATCACACAAACCACAATCCTAAATCACAAGGCATTTGGCAAGATGGCAGCCCTGCCGAGACACAACAATGGGGTTTTCCTGCAAAAATATTGGTGGAAAGTGGAGTCATCTAGACTCTTATAATTAAACCGCTTGGCACGACTCACACCTTAGTTTCATCCACTCTGAGGCTGGACAGGATGTCCCGCCAGGCAGCCAGACGCTAGACGTCTAACCTATTATTAGCACTGCTAAACAATAACACAAGACGACTGTAGTTCTCTGCCTTTTGTTTGTGTTCTGCGGTGTCGACGTGCAGCTATGAAAAGGAAAGGCCCTATTTTAAGCAATTACAATCATCTGATCAGACACAGTTAGAAGCCTAGGGGCCGACGAGCGGAGATCACGTTTGACTGTAACTTGATCAGAATGTGGATTTCAGGTTTTTCTTTATTCCACCCCAAAGTGAAATTTAGTCTGTTGCCATATCCTCCAGAGTTAGATAAATTGGGAAAAGCATTTTGTAACCAACCCAGTCATTCTCCTAATCTGGCAATATTTTGTTATCTTTAGCTTAGCATAAACAATGTAAGTGAATGGTAACAACTAGCATTTCTTACAAAAGTCAAGAAAATGATTCAATAATGATCTTAATCTTTCTTGGTGACCTCAATAATCATATCAACTGAAAATTAAAATAATAACAAACATGGAGAAATTACAGGAGCCAAATTTGACTTGGGACTATATTACGACAAAGCACAGCTGTAAGCCGTCACTGCAACAAGGCACAAGGACACGATGCAGTGGCAGCACAACTCACCGTTTACTGTCATTAGAGTGAAATGTTGTAAATGTTATACAGCAAATTCGGAAGTGACGATATCTGCCAGAATTCACGCCGCTGCGTCCTGTCCTTGTGCCTTGCAGTGGCGGCTTACAGCAGTGCTAGTTGTTACCATTCAGTTACATTGTTTATGCTAAGCTAAAGCTAACAGAATACTGTCAGATTAGGAGAATGGCTAGACTGGTTACAAAATGCGTTTACTTCTGGGGAAAATGGCAACAGACAGTATCCCTTTAAGATGAAACAATATCTACTTTAAATTTAGCAAAAGTAATTTCTTCAGTGTTTTTGAAACCTGTTAATCAACCATGGAGTCAAATGAGCTGTTAGAGCTGAGAGACATCTAAAACATGCATTGATTTAGTTCTCACCTGTGAGATCAGCGGTACAGCTTTTCTTGATGCTGAAATTTAATTGTACAATTGGTAAATTATTGCAATTTTTTTTACTTGGTGACAGTTTAATTAGTTAAATTTTGCAAGATTACATTTAAAAATGCTGAATAAAATAGGGAATTGTGTAAATTTGACTCATCAATGTCAGAAAAACAAACGTATGCGTCATATAAACAGAAGTGAAGCCTAAAGCACGTTCCCTTTAGTCTCTAGTAAAATATATTTATTAAATAAACAGAATAAAACAAATTTAATATTTCACATTTGATTTATTTTCACTCGTTTACCTGAACAAACTCTCTCATGTCAGAGTTGGACACTGAAACTGGAACTTCTCAGTACCACTTAGAAATTGACCAAGTCACTTATGTAGATTTATTATAGTGACACCACAGATTTATCATGGCGAGATCACAGATTTATCATAGTGACACCACAGATTTATCATGGCGAGATCAAAGATTTATCATGGTGATATCACAGATTTATCATAGTGACATCACAGATTTATCACAGTGACACCACAGATTTATCACGGTGAGATCACAGATTTATCATGGTGATATCACAGATTTATCATGGTGAGATCACAGATTTATCATGGTGATATCACAGATTTATCATGGTGAGATCACAGATTTATCATGGTGATATCACAGATTTATCATGGTGAGATCACAGATTTATCATGGTGATATCACAGATTTATCATAGTGACATCACAGATTTATCACAGTGACACCACAGATTTATCATAGTGACATCACAGATTTATCATGGTGAGATCACAGATTTATCATGGTGAGATCACAGATTTATCAAGGTGATATCACAGATTTATCATGGTGAGATCACAGATTTATCATAGTGACATCACAGATTTATCAAGGTGATATCACAGATTTATCATAGTGACATCACAGATTTATCATGGTGAGATCACAGATTTATCAAGGTGATATCACAGATTTATCATGGTGAGATCACAGATTTATCATGGCGATATCACAGATGCATCATGGTGACATCACAATCATCTGGAGCATACATACGCTTTGTTTTTTTCTTATTTTTTTATCTAACATCTGTTTTTGGCCTCGATAAATAAACAGAGTGGAACAACGGGCTTCTGAACAATAAGAAGCAATCAAAGTCTCTTTGGTTATTTCACCCATTTTTTGTGTTTAATCTCAAAAGAGGAGAATTCTGCTCTTCAAAACAAGCTTCACCTGCTCTCACGCTCGTGTTTATTAAAGGATTTAGGTCCAAAGGTGGAACCTCAGTGTTGACATGGGCTCCACCTGTGTGTTCCTGCTGTGGAGCAACAGCAATAAAAACCTCACACACACACACCGAGTCAACCACTGAAACGTTTTAGAATACAAGAATTTCAAATTAAGATTTCCAATCCGAACATTTTGGAGGTCAATAAAGAAGCCAGGAACAAGCTTTGACTTGTACAAACGTGACTTTGACAAAATGAGGCATATTAATACTCATTTACATACATTTGATTGGAAAGATAATTAACCAGTGTAAATCTGGTACCACTAGAATAAAACTACCTTTATAAATTATTAGTTTATTTAATAACCAGTTAAAATTTATTAAATAAAAAGGACAATAACCTATTAGCTAAATATGGAGTCTGCTTAAAGTGTTTATTATAAACTTTATAAGATACTGGCAAATTTATCAACTGCAATATCAAAAGATCCTTTATAAGGGTAGTCTTATTGTAAAGCGGTACCAATTTATTTCTTATTTTTGGACTTTGATCAAACTAAAAATGTGCAAAAATGTCTCTTTTAACATCAAAATAATTATATCTTTGATCCCGTCTCTTACATTTGCATCAACTTCCTGTTTTGTGAAAATTGGTCACCATAGGTTACATGGACCATATAGATTTAATAAAAAGAAACCAGAGGAGATGAAATGGACTTTCAGAAGACCTCTTCTCCTCTCCATGTTGGCTCATTTTCCTTTGGATGAATCCAGTTTGATCTCCAGTCCGTGTGCCACATCAGCACCAGTGTTTTTGGTTAAATGCTGGTCTCAGTCTTTTTATAGAAGCAGCCGTCTTTCAGCATCAACAAGCGGCCTTTTTTTGGTCAAACTCAACCTGAATCAGACAGGATCTCAGCCTCCTCTAACCACTTTCTCCAACTTATCAAAGTCTTTCACACCAGCTCATCTCAATTAGTCCACCTGGGTGTTAAAAACAACAATGTCCTCATAAATTGAGTCGGTCTTTTCAGTTCCAGGACGTTTTTTCTCCTCCCTACTGGACGCACACATACTTCTTCCACCAGGACTTTGACAGCATCTTCATCTTGTCGGCCGTGCTGCGGACCTTCCTCTCCCGGCGCGCCCTCCTGTCAGAGTGCCGCAGCCCCATGGAGATGGCTGCGTCGAACACCTCCTTCAGGTTCTTCTGCGTCAGAGCCGAGCACTCCACATACGTGACGGCCCCGACCTTTTCCGCCAGCGCTCGGGCATCCTCCTCGAGCACGGGCCTCTCCCTCCTCCTCGCCAGCTCGATCAACACCTTGACGTCCTGCCGCAGGTCGCACTGCGTGCCCACAAGTAGCATCGGGGTGAGGGGGCAGCGGCGGCGGATTTCTGGGACCCACTTCTCCCAGACGTTCTGGAAGGAGGCGGGGCTGACCACGCTGAAGCAGAGCAGCAAGGCGTCGGTGCGGCTGTAGCAGAAGTGGCGGAGTTTGTCGAACTCATCCTGATGGAGACAGTTTGGGTTTAATACACAACACAGACTCATCCTGCCATCTCATAGATAACAGCTACAGTAAATCTATGAAAGACACAGCTCTGACAGAAATGGCCCTCCCACGCAGTGGCGCCCCCAGAAAAGTTTCATAGGGGTGGCCATGGGGCCTGAGAAAATTTTGGGGTGGCACACCAAATTGAGCCTCATGGTAACTCTGTGAAGGTTTAGCCTGTGGTGAAGTACTAAATTCTCCTTTATTCATTTTCATTAAAAAAGCAAAACAAAAACAATATATGTCCAACACACTTTTTTTTTTTAAAATGGTGAGCAGCAGAAATTCTGATTATTTATTCATTAAATGTATAATTTTTATTGGGTTTTACACGCCTTCATGTGTGAAAATTTATATGACTTATTAAAGATCACTGGTCTTCCCTGGAGTGGCCAGTGGGGTGGCCAGCAATTTTCTAGGGGTGGCCATGGCCACCCCTGGCCACCCCTTGGGGACACCACTGCTCCCACACCCCTGAGTACAGGAACCTGATCCTTAACCAACTTCATCTAATCTCCAAACCCAACAGAGATCAACGCACACCAAAGCAGCGGATGAAAAGCTGATGACGTGAGCAGAACATCAACCTCAACGCTGTCATCATCCACCTTCTCATCTCTGCGTCGCTGGCACACCCAGATTCATTTATGGCACCAGCATTTCCCCACCACCACCTCAGGAAAGTTGCATCAATCCAGCGACTGTTTGTCGATTCTGATCTACCCTCATGTGCCCCAGCTTGCCTGCGTGTGAAGTCTTAACGCCGCGTACAGCTCGCAGCATACCGTGAGGTTTTACACGTATTTAGGGTTTCGTTCCAAGAGCCAAAATGACTGAGAGTCTGTGTAGAGAACCAGTGGCGCCCTCGCAGCTTTCCTGAATGTTAAATATGCTGCTCACAGGGCTGGGTGCTTAGAAAAAACCCTTCCACGCCCTAGAAATTAAAAAATTATGTTTTACAACCTCTGGTACCTGGCGAACGTTGTGCATGTTTATGTTCTTTACGGTTGAGTTTTATTGAATAAACAAATAAAACTAAATTGATTTATGTTTGGAGGCCAGAAACTTAGAAATGTCTGATTATGATTATTAAAATTTTTGAAAACAACCCAGGTTGGGCGCTTCGAGCGCCACACAGATGAAATGACAAAAGTCCAGAAATGGTTTGCAAATAAAAGATAAACGTGTCCAGTTTAGTGTCCAATTGTGTATTTTTCATGCATTTGATCAATTTTCTGGTTTCTTTGAAATCATTTTTCTCTTCAGATTCACAAATTCAGTTCAGATTTTTTAAGAGTTCTGCAGAAAAGTAAAGAACCATTAAAAAGTCACCAGTCGTGATTTTACAGCAGTTCATGCAAACTCTATTATAAACCTTGACATTGGAATTAATTTAGCATTATGGTGCAGCCTGGGGCACCTAACGTGAAATTGGTTTGCATGTAAAGGTTGATAAAATCGTGATTGCATAAACTACAGAATTTTTTTTTCAAGCATCCACATTAGTACACTTTAAAGGGATATTCCACCCAAATTGGACATTTTGTCTGTTGATATGTTTGCCAGAGTTAGATAAGTGGGAAAAACAATTAGCCCAGTCATTCTCCTGACCCGGCTGTACTCTTTTAGCTTTAGCTTAGCATAAAACACAGTAAGTGAATGGATCCAACTAGCATTGTGAGTAAAAAAAGTCCCTAAAATCCCTTCAATTCTGCTTGGTGACCTAAATAATCATACTGGTTGCAAGTGAAAATAATTAGTAATATGAAGGAATCACAGGCACCATTTTAGACTTGGGACTACTTTATGACAAAGCACAGCTGTAAGCCTCCACTGAGAATGACTGGGCTGGTTAAAAATTGTTTTTTCCCCACTTATCTAACTCTGACAAATATATCAACAAACAAAACTTCAATTTTGGGTGGAATATCCCTTTAAGAAAGAAAATATTTAATGTACTTAACCAAGACATATCCGCTGGTTCCACTAAACCTATTTGCTTTACTGTAAAGAGTTATAAACATTTACTTTTAACATGGCAACAAATATTAATGTATAACTAGGTTTAGTGGAACCAGTTGACATAACTTGGTTAAGTCAATTCAACTTTTCCTTTCTCACAGCGTTCTGACCCACCTACGACAGGTAAGATGTTAATTGTTCGTAAACTTTTCAAAGACTCACGCTAAACAATCTTAAATGTGACTTTAGGAGATTAAAGTCAGTTTATGACAACAATACCAGCCAAACACGCCCACTTTAACCTGTGTGAGGGTTTACACTCTGATCCAGATTAAAGGTAACCTGATACGTGTGTGTGTGTGTGTGTGTGTACAGTGCTCACCTGTCCTGCAGTGTCACACAGCTGCAGCCTCACTGGGCTCCCGTCCACCTGAACCACAGCTGCAGAAACACAAACAGACACTTCAGCCCCACACACAGCGTGTAACCAACACGAACATTATTCTCTACAGTAAACCAAAGTCAGACGGTTAAAAACATAAAGACAGACCCCCTGCTCTGCCTTCCACCCAGCGGACGGCCCCGCTCCATCTCGCCCACCCACCCTGCCTATTACCGTTGAGGCCATATAACACTTGACTTTGTTCTCTGTGTTTTGGCAGATTCCTCCAACAGAGGAGCGTAAAAGCAAAGCAGATTTTGTTTATCCAGAAACTCGTCTTCAATAGGCCTCATTTCCAGATTGGAAAAGTGGATGAGTCATCTTACAGCCAGCTCCATTACAGGGCCATTTATTCTTTTCAGATGACTGAACACCAAAAGCAAAGCAGCGGGCACATGGAAGCGTTTACAACACTCCCAGAAAAAGAGAGAGGGAGCGAGAGCCACCTGATCAAAAAGTTTGCTGGGAACATGTCATGCAGTAGGACAGCTCCCTGTTCTCAGTGAGAAGATAAAGGAGAAAAAACCCAGGGAGGGTAATCATTTTCTAATACCTAACATATGATACTCCTTTGATTTTCTGCAGCAGGAACCCCCCTTCTCCCCTTTTGTCCTGCATCCCTGCCACCTGTGGGATTGCATAACCGCTCAGAAGTCCACTTTCAAACTCTGATTCCTGGCTCTGAGAAATGACATCACTATTAAGGGCCCCAACTGCACAATCACTCTCTGTCAGTCCCAGAGAGAGAGACAATCTCTGCCTCAGATGAGCCCATTCCAGTGTGGGGATGATGAGGGCTCACGGGTCAAGGCTGACAACAAAGGGCTGAGTTGTGCAACTGAAAACCTCTGACCCACAGCAGCAGCTCTCAGGGCGGTGTGTGGATGAGGTTTCTGCAAGCTTAGGGGGAAGTTATTTTGCAGAAATGCTCCAGTCAGATAATTCAGCGTATCTTTTTGGCAAACAGAGCAGTGTCAGTTTGCACATGTGATCATGAGTCAATACAAGGTGAAGGCTCTGGTGTTTCAGTGCATGCACTGATAAGTGCAGGAGTGCATAAACAAGAGCTTGCAGGGGCTAGTCAGAGGAGGGGTGCCAAATGGAAACCTGGCTACATCAGGGAGGATACCTTTCATCAGCATTAGATAACAGGAAACACGTCAGAGGAGTGACAGAGAGGATTTGGGTGGTGTGGAAAGAAACTGGATGAAGTTTATTCTAAGAGAAATTATAGCTCAGTTAAAAACAAACAGAATATTTCATTATCTTACCTGAAAAGTTATCAAAAGCAGTGGGGACATATTTGGTCGGGTATCCGTTGGTGGTGTAGCTGACCACCAGGCTGGTTTTACCCACCGCTCCGTCACCGAGCAGGACGCACTTCAGCAGCCGCTCCTGCGCCTGTCCCGGCCGGGCGGGTTGGGGTTTGTGCGGCGGCACCGGAGGGGCCATGATAGTCCGTCCGTGATCCATCGAGTCTGCGGGTGACATTCAAACCACCGCGACCTCATCCACGGGCAGATAAAAGCGAACCAGCATGAGAACTCCTGATCGGGACTCGAACCTGCAACCTTCCAGCGCCGCTGTCAAATCCAGTATCAGAGCACCGCTCCTACATCCTGCAGCTTTCAACCAGACCAGAGGCTGGGTCACTACTCATTTATACTCCCATTCATTTGACTAAGCCCACCCACTACACCTCCCAGCAGCAGAGACCTCCTGACTGATTTTAAACTCAGATCTGAGCCTCGGAGGAGCAGTTTGAGTATAACTACATATAAAAGTTGAGCAGAATACTACATAAGTACTTTATTTTTTACATTACAGCTTAATTAGCCCTGGAATAACTAACTATGACATAAAAACTGCCCTTATGGTATTTTAATGAACCTTGACGTTTGTCGCCACCTTGTGGTGGAAGAAGAAACAACAACACAAATCCACCAAACTTATCAAATCTGTTTTTTAATAGCAGCTCATAAAATCTTTTAATCAAAAACTGCTAAAAAAATTAAAATAAAGTAATAAAAATGTTCCTGTAAATAATTGGAAGTTTAAAAAACGTGATTTCCTTTTTAATCGTTTAAAAGTTACAAATAGATTTATTCTCTTGATGACCAACTTTATTCAGATCAAACAGAACATGTGTCTATTTTTAAATCCAGGAATGTTTTCTACTATTATGTAGATCGAGAATTTCCAAATGTGGAATTCATGCAACAAATTATGGAGGTTTCTTTCTTAATGATCAAAAAATATTAAATAAAAAAACATTTTAAGGGTTTTAAACAAAACACACTATACACTTGTTTTTCCATCATTTATTTTTTCCAAGGATAAAAGTCTAGCTGCTTTCCAGAATACAAAACAATCGGTGTACCGCTATAATGCATAACCCTGTATCCAAAAGAGTAGTGTTGTCAATAAAAACAGATTTTATTTCAATCTTTATGTTTAGTTTCAAATAATAAAAACCAAACCAGTGAAATGTAAAAATGACTGACTTTCTTGATTTGGATGGCAGCAACAAAAAGCTGCAGTAACCCAGCGTCAGTGAACACATCACGCTGCTGCACAAATAAATAAAAACTCTTTTGAGACAGGACCAAATAAATAAAAAGAGAATCTAAAACGATGCGATCTTCTTGAATTAGAGTTCCTCTAAGGGGAAATGGCATTGCTAGTTTCACGTGTTGTGAAATAATCCATGCCACAAAAAATCTAATCTAAAACTGTTAAGCAGCTGAAATTTTATCCACCAATAGATCACATTTTGTTTTTAAAACTACAAATGGGTTTTTCCAAATAGATCAGACCTCAATCCCTGACCCACTTTTCAGAAACATATTGCTGTCATCTGATTTAAAATAAACTGTTTGACAGATTTGGAATCTGTTATTCTTTTCATTTCCATACTGATTTGTGTTTTGTCCTTACAGCAATTATAAAAAGACCCTAAATACCTGATAGTCTAGAGTTATTTCTAATAGATGAGTCTGATTTACCAGCAGCAGAGTTTAAATACAACTTTACGATACAGGTGCTAATGAATACATGCCGATCCATGACGATACGGTAAATACGGTTAGAAATGTCTCCATTCTCCTCAGTGAAGCTCAAGATTCTGGTTAGTAGAAATAAAAATAAGCACACAAAGGCTGAGGGAGGTGTTTGTGCAGCGACCGAGAGTCCATTAAAGGCATCACAATAACATCTGAGGCCAACATGCCGTCATGATTATGGTTCAACAATAAAGCAGGAACAAAACAGCTGAAAGCACGACGACAGGAAATTTAAAAAGCTGAAGGATCCTGGATTATTTCATCATTCCTGAAACTGATTTTCTTACAATTATCTATAAGATGCCTTGGTCACATGTTCCCTACACAGAAATCACCGTTCTCTGGTGAGACGAAGGTCAGGTAAGAGTCAGGAGTGGTGCGTTCAGGGACGTCCACTTTAACCTGCAGTTACAAAGGCACCTGCTGGATCTCAGTGTTCCCACAGCTGGAGATAAAAAATATAACTTAGAGGAAATTCATCCCACTAAAATGCATCCTATCAGAACTTGTGATCCATCCACCGTTTTCCGATCTTATTGCAGGACTATTTAGCCTTTCCATGAATTATTTACACCCTAAAATGAGAGAAAGCAGCATCTGCTAGTGGATTTAAATCAAACGAATGTGTGAAGAAGAAGGTGTGACAGCTAAATAAAACAGGAAGAAGTCTTTTTAGTGTTTGTGGGGTGCAGTTTTGTTCCATCACACACACACACACACACACACACACACACACACACACGCACATACACACACCTGTTCCTGTCCTCTCACCAGTTCTCAGGTGTGTCCCCATCAGTATGAGTGTTGGACCACATTTGGACTGCAGCTCTATCTAAGACACTCTGAGTTTTATGTTTAACGTTATTAATGACGTTCCCCTCTGACATCAGCACCGAGAGTTCCACTCATCCTTTAACTTCAGTGCATTCAGAGTAAACATGCATGAGCCTCATCATAACTTCCCTTTAACGCTCTGGTGTCTCTGGAGCTGCACGAGTCTCCGAGGACAGACCGCTGCTGTGTGAGACACCCGAGTGTCCGTCCGTAACTCTGCTAGCGTCTCTTTTAAGTTGTCGTCAAGTGTTTACTGGGCTTTGGGTTTGGCTCCACCGGGAGTTGGGTCAGGAGGAGGGCCTCCACCCTGGGCAAGTCTCTGCAGACTACACGAGGAAGACAAAATGGGGTCAGAAATGCTGCAAATTTAACAAATTGCATTGCTAAAAAATCAGTTTTGAGCTAAATCATTAGTAGAAATACAAAAAAATTAAACAAACATATCCAGCTAAATAAATACTGTTAATGTCAATAATGAGCAGCTAGGTGGCGCCACACTCACACATCCTTGATGCTGTCAACCCGAGCATGGATCTTTGCAATAAAGCCATCCACCTCCTCCTGTAAAGTCACATCCAGGACACGAACACGCTTTAATTCTTCCTAAAGAATTCATTAATTAGTTGACGTGAAAGTCTAAAACATCTTTACCTGATGTTGTTGATAGAAAAGCGGCAAAGAAAAGACGGCAATCAGAGCTGGAAGGGACGAAAATGAGAGAACGAGCGGTTGGTTGGTAAAACAAATCACGTATGTAGATTTCACATATCTGCTGTTTTTTTTAAAGTCTCTTACAGATGATGAGAAAAGTAAGGCCATTGCACAGGTCTCCCAGGTACGTCACCAGGTACATCAGTAACAGGAACTAAGACCAGAAATACACAACTGCAGGGAGTTAGTTTAGCCTCCATCAAACTTCCATAAAACCCTTTCTAATGTAGTTCAAATTCGTTTTAGACTGTTAGTGTCTCAGATGCTGCAAATGAGATCCAGCTGCCCTGATATGAGATACCTCTGTGTCAGACAGAAACGGACTCCGGCTCATCCTGGTTGTCACATAGTGACGAGGTCAGGGTTGATTCTGTCTGTGATTCATAATGTAGGGAGAAACTGCTAAAACGTTACAGACCCTGACATTGTAAATAATCAACAATCACAAGTTTAACTAAAGGGTATCAGTGCTGTCACATTCATCAAACAAAAAGCAGCAAAGCATCAGGAAATAAAAGCGATCAGAGTGCTGCAAGAACCTGCAGAACTCAAAAGAGAGGAGGGGTTAAACGATGGGAGGAAAATGAAAAAGCAGAGTCAGACCTCGGTCAATGAAAAAGCAGCTGAACACATTAATGCAAACACACGCTAACACGGTTAGCTCACCTTAAGAGATTCAAAAAGGTTTCCTACAAAAAACAGCCTCTTCAGAGATTCAGCAGCAGACAGCGTCAGAACGATGGCCCTCTGCATGAAAAGGTCAGCCTGTTCTCCACTGAAGCTGATGTCCTGCTGCAGGTAGGATCTGATGAAACACAAAAACAAGACAGAAGATGTTGCAACTCCTAGACACGAACCGTCATAACTGATGACACATAAACACTAGAGCTGGTGCAAAGCAACTCAACCAGCAGCAGAGAGCAAACATGGATGAAGCTTTAATGCTGGGACTTTTTGCTTCTTGGGTTTAAAACTTTACCAAGTCAGTAAAAATATTCTTTAACACCAGAATAGATTCTAATTTCTGTTGCTGCAATAAAACATGGTGGGATGCTGATTTACTTCACATTTCTATTGTAAGGCCATCTTATTCACACGCTCAGCAAAGTGCACCAAGCTGCAGGAGGATTTTTGCTACATGCAGCTCCGACCTGCTACAGCTTTATCTCTTGTTGGGCAGAAAAGTGCAGGGAACTGAGAATCGTAGGCTAAAAATAATATAAAACAAAGAATAATGAAGAAGAAATAAAGCTTACCCTCATGCATCTCGTAGTTTTTTATGCAAACACTGTTTTATAAACAGTTACACAACTTATCTATTCTGTGCAATCAGAGCAATCAATAAATAAGGTTTGAATTGTTCATAAACATCCCACAGAAACCCACTTCAGGAGATTTCCTGGCTCTTTAAGACAGTTTTCTTAGTCATTTATCATAAATGATTACAATTTAAACCACAGTGCAACGTTACAATGACGTCTCAAAATGTATAAAGATGTGGAACAAAATCAGAACAAACGTAATCTCAAGAAACACTAAAACATCTAAATTGACCTTTGCAGATCAAGTTCGTCACAGAAAATCTGGCTCCAGAAAACGTGAAATAAAAGCCTCGTACTTGAAGGGATGTTCTCCATCGCCCCAGCTGAGGACGTAGAGTAACTGGTAGTAGACGCGGACTGAGATGGTGAAGCACACGACAGCCAGGGAGACCGTGGAGATGACGGTGATGATGCTGAGCTGGAACAGGGATAACAAGCCCACTACTAGCCCAGTCAGCACCATGCCGGTCCGCTCCGTGTCCTTCCAGTAGATTAGGTCCATCACTGAGGAAAAGGTTAACAAAACAGTGGAACAGAGCCAAGAAATGAAATTTTCAGTGAAAGTATGAAAACATTTAAGAATTTATAAGTTCAAAAACTTTCTAGCAGGCTTTATTAAAGGGATATGATGCAGCTTTGGCTTGCTTTTAGCACCCCCTAGTGTCTGAGTGACGTTTCATTAACCCAGTAAAGGGTCATTTTAGCACATACTGGCTCAAGAAAATGATTTAAAAATATGAAAAAGTTGTATAGTATGGCTTTAACGTGGATATTTTCTTCATCTAAAAGTCAAAATCTAAAATTAAAATGTAAATTTCTGCACACTTCAGCAGCTGCTGAGTCACATTAACTCACCAGCTCTGATATTTTAGAGAAGTCTGATGAGGCAGAGTAAAAGAACATTCAGTGTTTGTGCCGTGGGGTTAGGATGGAGACGAGCGTCCAGAGAGGAGAAGGGAAGAAGGGATTTCCATCTTCAAGCCTGAGAGGTCAGAGGTCACAGGGATGCGTCAGGCTCCGGCCTCGGCTAAACTTAGACTCTAAACGCAGCCTTCAGCAGCACCTGCTGTCAGACATCAGGCTGTCAGCAGACATTTCTCCACACCCTGTTGGTTTCCTCTCTGTCGCCTGGCAACAGCTGCCGTGGAGACGGAGGCGTCCTCAGAGGCTTGTTGAAACACAATTTAACCTTTACCAAACACTAAAAGTGTTCACGAACCACTAAACAGCACTTCAGCGTAAAGATCTGAACACCTTTTCATCACAGGGAAGCCTTTCTGATCAGACTTATTTAAAAGCATCGCGTTTAACACCCACCTGTCTGGGTTTGTTTGTGCCACAGCCATTGTTAGACGGGAATCCTCGGCACGCGGACGCTCAGCAGGCGACCAATTTAATATAAGCTCAAATGCTGGAAGCATCCATATTCAGTGCTTCATTTCAGGACAAAGTTTGACATTTTAGAGGAGAAATCCAGGATGCAGGTCTGCAGGGAGCAGCTGTGGTTTATTTTAGCTCCTGTTCAAAGGTGAAAGGTGGCAGAAACTTCTGCCTGTTTAAAGCTTGTTAGGATGATTGGTTTGTGTCATCTGCACCAACATGCAGGAATCCTTCTGTAGAGATGTTTTACATCAATATGCAGATTAAACACACCACACAGTGCCTTTTGCATTCAGTGTGTTAGTTCATTCATTTACTAGCTTTAAGTTGCATGCAGCTTTCATCATAAATAATAACGTCTGCCAGGTGGAAGGGTTTTCCCATACCTACAACAAAAGAAAGCTGCTTCATTCATCTTCAGTGTGACCACAACTGAACATTTTGTTATCTGTCAGGACTGTATGCATCATAAACTGGTGCTCTGTGTTAAACAGAAAAGAGATAGGATGTTCTAGTCCCTAACCCATCTCCAAAACAATAATGTCAACAAACCAATAAGAACCTGAATGCTAAAGTGTATTTGTGCTGTCTCTGATCCACGGTGGCACCATTTTATTCTAAGCAAAGGTCTTTGGCCCCTTTGGTCCCTCCAGCTGAATCAAACATCTAAAAATGTCACTGAGATGCCTCTACACACACCGGCTGTTTGAGCTTACTCCAAAGGCAAATGAATAAAAGCCGATTCTACTCAGCTATCAGAGCAGCTGTTGGGTTTAAAGTCCAGCAGACCTGCAGCTCATGGAGGCTGTAAAATGATCAGAGAGGAGAGAATCAGCTCCAGCTTCAGTCGCGCCACAGTCTGACTTTTAAACCAAAACAACTAAGCTGAAGATGAGAAAATACAGAAATCTGCTGCTTCGCTTGAGTTTCTCCTGTTACATTTGAATCCATCACACATTTGTTTGCCCACACACACAACTTATGCAGTTTAATTAAAAATGTCTCACCTTTACTCGTCATTTTGACTGCTGTTTGAGTGTTTCTACACACTCGGTCCCTTCCTGCCGAACTCCCCTCGCCCCTTTCAGCTGTTTCTGGATCAGCGGGTCAAAGGCCCGAGAGCCCAAAATAATCCTGTCCACAGCGCCGCCCACCTCCCTTCAACACCAGCAGGGCGTCACACACACAGAGACGACTCAGCCTTAAACTACAAACTAGATCATCTGTTGATATGGGTAAAAATACCATTAGGATTTGATGAAAACCATTTAATTCATTTAAAATCAGACTTGTGGTAATATTAGAGTCGCTGAACACCCAGAGCTTTGGTTATTTATGCCGCCGAAGCTGAAAGGAAACAGCAGAAGTGTTTTGGGAAAAGCCACATTTTGGGAATTAAAATGTTATTTAAACTCAAAAGCACAAAAAAGTCCTAATAAAGACTCACTGTTGCTGATAAAACTTTTCTCTTAATTAAGTGTAATTAGTTGGAAACTGTATTTGTGAGCTATTTATACCCAACCCGAACCTCCAGAGCTCTGACCGCTGAAGTGCCTTGAAGACAGAATCTTATCTCTCCCACTGCACCCAGAGGACATTCCCTTTTCCTCTCACCCTTTGTTGTTTCTACAATTGGCCAAAATCCCAGGAGACGGTTGCTATGGAGACACATGGGACAGCCAGGACTTGTGACGCTGTGCCTTCTCCTGTCTGCTCTTCAAGGTGGACGCTGAAAGCGAAATCTGATCTTTTCTTTGATGAAGTTATTGATCTATGAGCTGAGTGGCAGTGAGACATGTGTGTGGAGGAAGTGGGCCGATAATCAGACGCTAACGGCTGAGCGGGGATGTCGTACCTGCCCACACGGTCGGCTCCTCGGTTAGGTTAAGAGCTGAAAACCACTGATCTGTGACCAGCTGTTCCTGAGAGTTGAGGCCCACGGCAGCCGGCGACGATCCCACTTGGTCTGCAGGTCGCCCAGATGTGAGCAGCTTGACCGAAACAGTTTCCATGGTGACAGGAGACTCTGGCTCGGATGATGCTGCTTCTGCTGCTGGGAAACAAGAGATGATGTTACTGTTGTAATGACATCACTAAATGTCACTTTTATAATAAACTAACAAAATACTGCTTCTCCAAGTCATCTAGACTTGTTTATGAGTTTATTTCACCCCAGATGCGTACAGTATATTTAATGTATTGTGCCTAGAGTGACATCAGAGGAAAGTAACTTGTCATTTCTGAACATTTACAACATTCCTCAGCAGGAAACATAAAATTCCTTTGGGTGCTTTTGGATTTGTCATTTGTGTCACATGGGATTATGTAGGCCTGAGGAGAAACGACAAAAGGTCATCATAAAGTCATCGTGTGACCGGCTCGTGGCACATAAGAGTTTGATAGAAACGATGGCAGACAGCAGGAAGGAACTGGAGGCCTAAAGTGCTGAGAAAAAAAACTTGAGAACATTCAATAATAATGAGGCTGAACTAAATTTAGATGCATCTTTTTAGTGTGTTTTGCTTTATTCTGAAACTCTTTCTGAGGATCTCACCCTGAACCGTGTGAGAGGGGCTGTGCTGGATCAGGGAGGAAGGCTGGACAGTCTCTCTTTGGACTCTTCCTTGAGTCTCTGTGTCCACATTCTGGGTACTAGGCTGATTTGTTACAGTTCCACTCTGCTCCCTGTCCCTCCTTCTGAAAGGACTCGCTGTCCTGGGTTCAGGGCTCTCCTGGTCTCTCCTCTCCAACATCCTCTCCTCTTCCTCCTGATCGAGGAAGACCTGAGGGTCCCAGTCCACATCGGGGGAGTCCAACAGCATTTCCAGAGTGTCCGTTTGGATCAAAGGAGTGCGACTTCCCCGATGGCCGCCCCTGCGCCGCTCACGATGCTGCCGTGAGACTCCGACCGCCTCGGCCTCGGCGATGGCGATGTAAGAGAAGGTCAGCTCAAAAGAGTTCTGGCGAGGCGTTCCCCAGATGGACGGAGATGAAGCCTGTCCTTCGTCATCATCAGGATCTGCCGTCTCCTCATCGTCTGACCACTCTCTGGCTGTTTGCAGCTCATATATTTCTGACTCCTCGTTTCCACCTGGATGGAGGTAACAACAATTCAATTCAGTTTGATTGTACAGCGCCATTTCACAGGAGTCGTCTCAAGGCACTTTACAAAGTCAACATTCCAACTGGACCACTGAGCTCAGTTCATTATTTCAATTGATTAAGTTTCCTGTGTAAGAAAACCCAGAAAATTGTCAGAGACTTTACAGCAATCCTCATACTAAGCAAGCATGTAGCGACAGTGGAGAGGAAAACTCCCTTTTAACAGGAAGAAACCTTTAACAAAAAAGGCAGAAATGTGCAAAAGTCTCGAGTCAAACCACATCAGAAACTGGACGTTCTTGTGGTCTTTTAGACTTTTTGAAGATCTTGGGGCCTAAAAAGGCTTAAAAACCCTGAAAGACATTCAGAACGCCAGGAAAACAATACATCGTAATCATTTTTGAATGTTTTGTTGGATGAAAGCATCCAAGTTTCGTTCAATTTAGAAGAAAGAAAGAAAACTGATGCTATCAATGAAAAGTAGAAAGAAATCTTCGTACAGGTGCCTTTTCACGTGGATCTTCATCATAAGGAAGATATTTAACATCTGGAGAGATGAATGGATGAGTGTTTCTTACCATCGGTGCATGGAGGCGTTGAGTCTGGAGTGGAAGCCACAGAGCCATATTCCTCTGGAAGAAAACAAGTTCACATATGAACATTATTCCTGCTGCTGATCTGTACGTTTCAGATAAATGACAACAAACAAGCCTCAGCAGATGCTGCAGCAGCAACATGAGCAGGATTATGGTTCCACGTGATTTATTTCACATCATAATGGACCAGCTTCTGTAATATTAATGCTTTTAAAAGTTCAGACCCGTAAACAAACAGACTTTAGGCTGCAGACTGAGTTATTCTGGCCTTCCCTACAAACGAGACAGCCAGCTTGATATTAATGTAGAAATCCAACAGGCTGTGCAAACAAATGCAGATATTCTCTTCAGCAGATGTGTGAACACAAGCACACACTCAACCGCTTTCATTTGTCAGATCAGCTGCACGCTGTGACAAAAAAAAGATGTAATGAAGCAGAAAAGAACAACAGAAGCTTTCAGGGAGACACAACTAGCAGTTCTAACATGCCTGCATGCAAATGGAATACCTGCAAATCAAGATGACGGCAACAAAAACAGGCTGCAGGCATCTGCTCAGTTCGGCGTTTATTAAAGGTGGAAACAGGAGAGAGGAAGGAGCCGGGAGCTAACACATGGACGATGCTCAGAGCAGTTAGCAAAGAGAAAAGATGCTGAGCTGGATGGAAGAAGAGGATGATGGAGCAAACCAGATCACACATGGAAACAAACCAGAACCAGACTTACGGCAGTGGGAGAATCCTAAAACCTGGCCCATGCTCCATCAAGGCATTGCTGGGCCCATCCAGTCCCCCCCTCCCTCATCTGCTGCCAGCTCTCACGTTCAGTGGATATACTCTCCTCCTCCTCCTCCTCCCTCAGTTTCCTGCTCAGCTTCCTCCTTCTCCTGCCTGTGTTTCTCACATAGCCCCGCCCTGCCTCACTCCCCCACCCTCCGACTGTGCTCCCTCCACTCGTCGTCTCCTTTTGCATCGTTGTGACTGCAGCAGGAGGAGCGTGCACTACAGCAGAGGGTATCTGAGCTGGCTCTTCATCATCACGTGGTCACAGCTCAAGGTTTTATCAGTCATTAATAATGTAAAACGTGAGAAAACACACACACACACACACACACAGAACAAAGCATAAGATCACCCAGCGTGTGACGTCTGCTTCTCTCGTTTTCTGTATTCTTACTGAACAGCATCGTTATCTACAGATTAGATCAGATTGAGAGCAACAGGTAGGGGGCAGTGTTGAGTGAGAGTGAAACTGGTGCTGCTAAATGTAAATTAATTATAAAGAAAGCATTCAAAAAAACTAAAAGTGTTGCAAAAAGAGTCTTTGTTACATTTCAACATAAATAGTTCAACTGTGATAGATAATGTGTTCTGTTGAGTGGAAACAAAACTTGATTTTAAATATTAAATTTAAAAATAGTTAGAATAATAACAAGAAATTGTTTAATTGTTTGTTATTTTACAAAAACATATTGTACAGTAGCCTGGTAAGCCATCCTATATGTGTGAATATACGCTCTATAGGCTAATTGTACAGCAGCCATTAATTCAACTTTTGCACAAAGAAAGACAATATAGTGCAAAATGAATTGTTATGGATTGCTTTATAGGTTTTATTGTGCAGCACTTTGGTGCAACTCTTGTTTGTTTCTATAAACTCTTTAGGAGTAAAACATATATTTTGCATAAATCTACATGACATTTGCATAGATACCTGCAGAAATGATGAGATGCTGCTCTAGAGCCCAGAGAAATGAAGATCAGGCAGAAAAAAAAGCATAAAATGAAGACCTGAAGAAGAAATCTGTCTAATTAAGATGATTTACACCAGTCAGTGACATGGTTATGAAGTGGGCACCGGCACCCACATGGTTTAACCCCTTAATGCAGAGTGTCGCGAATTCGCATCAAACCACTTAAACTCCAAATGCAACCATACTGTCCATAATTCTCCACTGCCCAGTTATTTCCAACACATTCCTGTATTTTTGTCAATTTGTTTTCACAACTTTATTTAGCATCTACTTGAAAGCAAAAACACAACTGAATATTTTTTTTCCACATTTGGAAATAAATTCAGGCGTTAATGGTTTAAGGCAGCCTCTATCGATCACAAGCCTTCCTTTACCATCAGCTTAGTTAGTTTTTTTGTTAAAAACACACATTATAACAGCAGTGTGTTACTGCTGGTTGTGTGTTCAGTTGAATTAAAGCAACACTTTTAACGCGATGAACTTCTGGCAGAGAGAAACATAAGTTGATAAAAGGTTTAGTTGTATTTATAGCTGGATAAGAGGAGTGTCACACAGTTCTTAATGCCACTTAAAAAGGTCAGTAAACACAAATAAACAAATGTTAACAGGATTCAAACAAGAGAACACACACGCACACACACACGTTAGGATAAAAGGATAAAAGAAATAAAAAAACTAATGTAAGATATACAGAGTTTATTCGTGTCACCTTCACTGACTAATGAGTGCAGGAATTCTAAGTTCTCGGTTCAGTCTGAACGGGCTGATGCATCAGATAGAAGCACAATGTCAGATGATAAATCTGTGTGCCCGGCTGCTGTTTTTTAGATTTACATCAGATAATGTGTTGTCAGGAGCTCGTGTTTCATCTTTAGTTTCAAATAAAGGAACTAAATAAACAGACATTAGATTATTTCTGAACTCACGTGAGATAAAAATGGTAAAATGACATTACTGCAGTGGAAAATTTAATTTATGCAAGCATATTGTAAATATTAAAGTAGCTAAAAGTGACTGAAAATAAATGAATGAATGCAACCATGAGTTAAAATACGTCGTATCAAGGATCCTGATGCATGCATGCACAACAGATAATGGGATTTCTTTTCATTGCGTAATTTGTCCCGTCAATAATCCAAGTGATCCAAGTGTGTGTGAGTGTGTGTGTGTTGGAAGACGCAGGTCATTAGTGGTCAGGAGATTACCCAGAAGTGATACCCAGAGAGGAGAGGCAGTGATGAGGGGAGGAACACGTCACAAACAGATTAACAAACAGAAAAACACGACAGAACGAGGCAGGAAGAAGAGAAAGACGGTGAACTAAGAGACAGAGAGGAAGCCCTAAATGTGACAAGATAAAATGATCTTAAATGATGGAATTTCTACAAGTCAGTTTTAGGATGAATAAAGAGGCTTGATACTCTTATTTGAATCCTTCTTTTTCTCTTATCAGGATTCTTTTTGACGTCTTTTACTTTTTACCTGCTAAGGCTGGCACAGACAAGCTGTTGCCCTGGACCTGCTGAGGAGAACCCACAGCCGGAGGAGAGGCACCGGCAGGAGACTCGCCGCTGCCCGGTCCAGCAGGAAGCTTGAGCTTAGGCTCCGCGGGGTCATGAGGACAGCCAGGCGCGCGAGTAACGTGGAGGTGCCCTCCTTCCTCCGACAGCTGGTCAAGGAGACAGAGAAGATGGTGACTTTCTTCTTCAAAGGGGGACCCAGCGAAAGAGTCCCAGGAGAGGAGGAAAACCTAAACGAGGACGACACAATGCAGAGCCCCTACCTGGAACGTCCCATCCTGGAGAAGCACGTGTCCGAGGGAGGGTCTCATTTGGGGTTGAACTATGCTGTGGCGAGCATGCAGGGCTGGAGGGCTCAGATGGAGGACGCTCACACCTGTATGCCCCAGCTGAAAGGAGAGCTGGAGGACTGGGCTTACTTTGCTGTTTTTGATGGACATGCAGGCATCACGGTGGCCCAGTACTGCTCCAGAAACCTGCTGGATCACATCCTGACAACAGGTTATTAAAGATAACATTAACCCAAAACAAGTCATGCACCTAAATAATCGTCGCTGAGATCAAATTGTTTCAATGCTTTAAAGCCACCCTGGTGGCCATTTTGAGATTGTGAGTTTATCTTAAATCTAAGATCTTGTTTCCATCAGGTGGGATAAAAGCAAACGAAGACCCTGAGCAGGTGAAGGAAGGAATCCGTGAAGGCTTCCTGGACATCGATCGCCACATGCACAAAATGGCTCGCCAGGACAACTGGGACAGGAGTGGCTCCACGGCAGCGGCGGTCATGGTCTCACCACACCACATTTACTTCATCAACTGTGGGGACTCGCGCACTCTGCTGTGCCACGACAGCCAGGTGGTCTTCTACACAGAAGACCACAAGCCATTCAACCCCAGAGAGAAAGAGAGGATCCAAAACGCCGGCGGCATGGTGACCCTGCAGAGAATCAACGGCTCGCTGGCCGTTTCCAGAGCGCTGGGAGACTTTGACTTCAAGGAGGTGGATTGGAGGCCGGAGACGGAGCAGCTGGTGTCCCCAGAGCCAGAGGTGTTCGAGCTGGAGCGCACGCCTGAGGATGAGTTCCTTATTCTGGCGTGTGATGGAGTGTGGGACGCCATTGGGAATGAGGAGCTGTGTGCGTTTGTGCGCAACCGTCTGCAGGTGTGCGATGACCTGAGAGACATTTGTGCACAAGTCATTGACCTGTGCCTCTATAAGGTAACCACAACACACACAGGAAAAAATAGTGAAATTCTTAATTCATGTGAATTTTCAAGTGAACTATTCTAACACAATAGGTCTTAACGACATCAACCACTCGTGGGAAGGTAAGAAGGAGGGGTATTCATAGGTAGTTTCAGCTCGTTAAGCAACAACAGACAACTACAGTTTATAAGAAAGACTCTTTATGTTCTAGTCAGGATTGACAAAGCTACTCGGATGAGAAGCGAAACGTCTCACACTTTTTTTTAAATCAAAGCCATCTGACCAGTGGGAGGATATTCAGCTAGGCTATATTTTAACAATTCATTTGGTTCCCTTTTTTAAACAAAAGGCATCCAAGTTTACACCAAAATTGAACAGTTTGCTGTAAAAGTAAACGAGGATGTGTCCATTTGTCTCTTGTAAATGTTAAATATCTCAAACCTCTGAATGGGTAGCCTGTTACTCAGAAAGATTGGATAAACCTATACGGGGATCATCCTCATCCATGATGGCCGCCTAAGCTAATCAACGTTAGCAAACACAAACATGGCTACAACTAGAGAGCTCAGATCTCACGTGGAAGCAGCCGAGCGTCATTCACAACATGCGGTGGTTAAAACCAAAATATCGCATCAAAATGAAGATTTGTGTGTTTAAATGAGTAAAATATTAAAAAGCAGAATAAAATCAGCATCTTGACAGAAAAAATCTAAACAGATTCACAAACACGTCTGTTATGAGTCAGTTTCTGTTGGAAAACAACAATAAAACAAAACCACATAAAGTCCCAAACAATGAGTGCAAATAAACATCATGCTTTGTGCAACAGTGAAACTTAACCGTGCATCATAAACTTTCATTACAAACACAGATTTGCTCACAAAACTATAAGAGAAGCATCCACAGAGCTGCTTAAATCAGAACACACGTCCCTGGTGGTTTTTACTCATTAAACTAATCCACCAGGACTCAATGCTACAGCAGGTTTCTTCTATGTGACGAGGTATTGTTACGTAACCAGATTATGCTGCCGGTCTTATCAACAGTTTTAGCAACTGTGCATCTTAACGCTAACAAGCTCTTTTCCAGACCTATGAATAGCTGCACTGAAACTTCCTGGGACATGAGATTGGTGAGGGAAAACCTGCACATGGGTGGGATTAGAGCTGAGTGTGGGAGATTAGCATTACGGCTCAACACAGATCTTTTCAGAGGCCTAATCCAGACCGCCCAGACCTGTAGCTGCTGATAGACTGCATGTTCCAGTACGCTCTGACCTGAACATGTGCACGATCCAAAAGCCAGAGGCTGCAGAAACATGAATTTAGATGTAAATCTGATTAAAACGATCAGAAATTATTTTTTATGGTACACCTGGTAAATTAGTAATCTTTGATTAAAACACTAGCTTGTATATGGATCAAAGGTGTGTCGTCTCCCTCTGCAGGGCAGCTTGGACAACATCAGCATCATCATCGTGTGCTTCCCTGGAGCCCCCCAGGTGTCCCGGGAGGCGCTGCAGCAGGAGGCAGAGCTGGAGCAGCACATTGACATGAAAGTGGAAGGTGATTGACTTTAAACTCAGTTATTATAGATTTACGACTTTTATCACCCAGGAAGAATAAATAAATGCATTCTCTTATCAGAAATCATCCAGATGATGAGGTCCAAAGCTGAGGACCCAGACCTTCTGTATGTGATCAAATTCCTGGCAGAAGAAGAGATGCCAGGGCTTCCACCAGGGGGCGGCATCACAAGCAAGTGAGTCAGTTTATCTCACAGCAGATGGTCAGAGATGAGACCAAAGCTGAACTTCTGTGTATCTTTGCAGGAGAGACTGCATCATATCAGCTTATCAGAAACACATTGCAGCCCTTCGAACTCATGAGCCTATGGTAAGACTTAAAGAAATGCTCAGGTTTGATTAGAAGATTAAAATAGTGTGTCTTTTCTAATAGTGACACTAACTAATCCTCTTGTTATCTTTCAGGACATCGAAGGATCAGAGGAGGACTCAACCTAATGCTGTAACCAAGGAAACCAAAACAACACCAGCTTCAATAATAATTTTAGATTTCTTTCTGTAATTTGTTGTTTTTAATCACGTCTCAGACATCTGCTTTCTGTTAAACGGAAATAAAATTTGGATTAAACACCTTCTGTGTGGATTTTTAAGACTACATGTTTCCTTAAAAGCCATGCGTGCAATTTTGATTAAAAAGACATCTAATAGATCCAAAACCACTGCATTTTTTCCTCTCTTGAAAACATTTTTTAAACAGCGCTGGATGGAAAGTTTGAGTGGTTTAACAAGCTTTGACCATGTTTTTACCTCTTATGTTTGTTCACAACATTGGGTTTTGTTTTCATGGTACTCAGCAAATTATGTTGTGCTCACAAACAGTAAAAGTCAACATCACAGCACCTAAAACTTTAATTTCCAATACCATGACCAGCTTTATTTGTAAAAGTGCTTTGAAATGCAACAGCAAGGATGCACAAAGCGCTGCACTCGGCATCTTGATTCATGTGTGACAAGAATTTATATTAAATTTTAACAAAAACCGTCAAGCTCTCGCAAAGTTATAAACATTTTCAAAATCTGTTATAATAAATAATATTAACCAGTGATTGAATAAACTCACCATTGGAATACTGCTGCTCATTATTTGACTAGAAGCTGGTTAGTAGACTTACACTGCCCTCTACTGGCCACTATCCAGAACTTCCACAGGACCTTTTTTCACTTAAGATGTTTTTATGAATTTGTTTTTAATCTAAGCACGAAGCACAAAACCATCAATATTAGCAAACAACAACATTTACTTAAGGATATGTAATAGCAGCATTAATATTTAATTTTTAGGTAAAACGGAAGAAAGAAGTGAACTATAAAAACTATGGCTAATTCTGGGTTGCTCTACACTTTTTAGACAATTTAGGAGAAAGAAGACACTAAAATGAAGCAAAACAAAAACAAACAATGGTCTGTCTCAAGATGAGAGTATTTTTAGAGCTTTCAAAGATATGGACAGGGGCGGTTTTTAGTGGGGGCCAGAGTGGGCCACCCTATCCCCACCCAGCCCCCCTGTGGACCCCCTGCTGAGGTAGAACACCCGAACTCGTCCAGAAACGGAAGGAGGAGTGGCCTGGGTCAGAAGTGGAGAACCAGGCAGGATTCTTCTTTAAATGTATGTTTCCAGCTTAGCAGCTAACCGAATAAAACATGGCCTCTTCATTAGTGTGCATACGTCACTGTACGCGCTCTCCCAAGTGCAGCCTGAGGTGGTACCGGCCTGAACCGCTTCAAGATAAAGGAAACTATGCAATCGTGACAAAAAGTACTAAATTCAATTGTATGGTTAAGAGATGAAAAAACTGGATACAGATTTAAAAAATGGTTTTATTTTAACAAAAATAGAAGAAGAAGAAGAAGAAGAAGAAGAAGAAGAAGAAGAAGAAGAAGAAGAAGAAGAAGAAAGGATTTTTCTATAATGCACCTCTCAAGATAAAAATCACGAGGCGCTTTACAAGAAACAATAAAAAAAAGATTTTAAAAGATCATAATAAAAAATGGGGCAAAAATTTAAAATTAAGATAAGAAAAAAAGAGTGAGAACAAAAAAAAAGCATTTCATAAAATATAAATAAAGCTTTAAGGTCTGCTAAGAAAATGGTTTCTTATTACTCTGAAGCCAATTCAGTGTATATTTTCTTTTAGAATATATTTTGGAGTAAAAAAAATATCTGAATGAAACATCTTTGTTACGTGTCATGGGGCCCTTGAAGTGTTTGGGGGGCCAAGGTAATCTCCTGCCCTTGTCTAAGTCCGCCTCTGTTCAAATGTGAAAATGTACATTTAGGGTTAAATGGGGCTCCGTATTGTAACTTAGTGGCAGCTCTTCTTACCTGCACAGTTAACTATTACCTCATATCTACTAGGAGTTAAGACGAACCATTTCCTGACATTTCTACAGTTTGGGAGAGAAATCAGTAACTGTTCCTCATATTTAATGACTGATGAAACACTGAGAGATATTTAACAAGATTCTGGCTCAGGCAGAAATAAATAATCTGACTCAACTCGATCTCAAGCAACAGCAATCATAACTAAGACAAGAATTTTCACCCCCAAAAATAAATACACTCTCCTGTTTATCTCTGTAAAAAAACTAGTTTGCACAATGTTGACATGGAACAAAGGTGATGGGGATAAAAGGGACTTGCTGAAGCGACAGAAATGTTTGTGCACTGTAAGAGAAGACAGGTGAGACACAAAGGGGAGAAAGAGAGTCAGAGAAGGAGATTAATCAGAGGAAAGGTTGCATGAGTCGTTTCCAGGAATTAGTAAACACTGTAAAAATGTAACTCATCATGACACTTCAGCGGGGATTTTGGATTCTGAGACGGTCTGTCAAATTGTGCAATGACTCTGCAGAAAAACATGAGCAAAACACATCTCTGCATTCTGTCAAAGCTCTGTGAGCAAACAGAGGTCAATTATGAACTTACACTGACATCTATTATGTAAAAAGACAACTAATATTTATTTTTAAAAAACAGATGTCCCTTCTATAGTCAGTAATTAACAGTTTATTCAATTAATTATTTATTAAGCAAGAAAAAGAGACATAAACATCAAAATATTCTGCAAAATAGCACTTAAACACTGTCCTCTCAACCAAATGGCTATTTTAACTGGTTTGCACATTCAAACAAATAAACCACCCCAAAAGAAAATAATCCTAAAATAATAAAAATGAACTTTAAATTTGGCCTTTTTCAATCTATTTGTAAAAAACATAAATAAATATGAGCCCTATCTATAGCAGTCATGGGTTCTGCAGAATGTGTTGCAGTGGTGTTGTGAGCTTCTGCACCTCTGTATTAATTGACCCAGAAGCTCCTCCTTAAGTCTGACTTCAGACGTTCAGCTCAGCTGCAGACACTCGACGGGAAGCAAACGCGGTGGAACCAAAGAAAAGAACCAGAGGGAGAAGGAGAATGTGAGTATTGACTAAATTTGTGTTCTTTAGAACTGCAGCAGACGTGCAGATCAGCTGCTGTTGCATCACGTCAGGAAGGTTTTGCTTCTGAGCCTCAGCTAAACAGATACGTAAAGTCTCAGCTCAATTTTCTCACAGTTCACAGAGTTCTGTTGGACTGAGGACATTTTCAAACTAACACACACCTTACATTTGTGTAACATTTTCATTTTAAAGAGAGAAAATACAGATTTCTGATTTTCACACAGCTCTGACCTGCTGCAGTACCACTTCTGTTTATCTGTTTTTTAACTTCCACATGGAAGATGATGTATGAATTAGCAGTCATGTGGAGATCATGGACCGTGTAAACTGGTCTGTGTGCAGTCCTCAGGAAAAAACATTATAAAATGAGAAAAAAGATGCTTTGAATAATTATTCTGATTAAATTAAGCGATGATAGAACATTTCTTTCAACACAAAGTGAGTTCCACCTAGTGTTGGTGAAAGAATGACTCCAGTAAACAAGACCAGCTCGTTTTCATTTACTGTAAAAATCTGATAAAGCTAATCCTGTTATCTTTACAATGCTTCTAACCCGTCTCACTCAATGTTTCACTTTGTTAAAGCTTAAAAGTTCAGACAGTGATCCTTAATGTTATGGTTAAATATAATTCCCTCTTGGTTACTCCTGCTAAAAAAAATAAATAAATAAAGATGAATTTTGGGTATTTGAAAAGAAAAGTTTTAAAAATATATCTTTAGCTTTTAATTAGCAATAAGGTTATAATAAATAATATTAATGTCACAATGCTGTAAAGTAATAAATATTTAACCTTGAACTCTACATTGTACTGTTTTTAGAATTTTTTATTAGGGTTTATATATATATATATATATATATATATATATATATATATATATATATATATATATATATATATATATAGCCTATATATATATTTTTTTTGATGTATGGCTGCTGTGAAATATGGTTTTGTTGCTGTTAAGAAGCTGAAGCTCTGTTTAAATTTAGAAGATAGTTTGAGACCTCGTTTGAAACTCTACTAACACTCGGTAGAAACAGGAAGCCTTGATTGATGCTGAGAATTGGAGAAAACGAGGCGAGAAACTTGATTGATTTTTGTGTCACGTGACCAGCGGTTGATTAGGAGAGTAAACACCTGTGCACGTCAGAGGAGTCCTGAACAGCAGCGTAAGGAGAAGAGAGCGCGCGCTCACCTCAGCCCTCTTCCCGTTTCTTCCAGCCGGGCTCCGGATGCCTCTGAACGCAGGAAACTCCTACGACCCGGTCCAGGGGAAAGGTCTGGCGGCCGCTGAGGAAGCCTCGGAGACGACTCCTCTGCTCCCGTCGGCGTCCGTCTCCTCATGGCAGCCCCTGACCAAACAGGAGCTGGAGGCCGCAGCGGGAGGTCCCGGATGGAGGGCGGCGCGTGATTACCTGGTGCTGGCGTTCTGGCTCACCTGGGTGGCCATGCTGGCCGCCGCCTGCACCATAGTGGTGTTCAGTCCGCGGCCGGTTCCGACCTGTCTCAAATGGTGGCAGAAGAGCCTGTTCTACCGGCTGCCGCCGGAGCTGTTCCTGAGGTCAGAGGGCAACAACGGTCAGTTCATCTGAAGATCAATGTGATTCTGAGTGAATGAAAAAGTCATGCACAATTTCCTGGATGTTGATCTGGAGCATTATCCTTTGGTAAATTGTTATAAAATCCCATCAGCATCTGTGATGGAGCACTGGTCTAAGTCCAAAGGAGTTCAAATGAAGGCAACTGGACTTCTTTGGTTTCTTGAAGCTGTTTTGCTTCTCATCAGAGGAGCTTTGAAAATTACATTTTGTCAAACCTCCTCAGATGAGAAGCGAAACGCCTTCAAGAAACCAAAAAAGTCCAGTTGCCTTCATTCAAAACCTTTTGGATTACCTGATGACTGAGAACCTTCACCAGCACATTCCTAGTCTAAAGTCACCTCAGGAGTCCCTGAGTTGACCCTGAACTCCTGATTATTCTAGGGTCAGAGGTGAGACCCTCTAGACCGGCGGTGTCCAATCCTGGCGGTCGAGGGGTCCGAAATTAAGCACGTTTTAGGTTTTTCTGCTTTAGCACCTGATTTTGACCCGTAGATGATTACCAGTCTTCTGCAGAGTTTAATGAAATGCTAGAGAGGTAATTGAATCATTAAATTAAAACATGCTGGATAGTGGCCCACTGGGGTTGGACACCCCTGATCCAGGCTTTAGTAACAGGACAATGATTCCTAACACAGCAGTGAATCTATAACAGAATTTCAGTGAGAAAATCAAAGTGTTGCCAAGGCCCGGTCAAAGTCCAGGGTTCTGTCTAAATCCCATCAACCCCAGTCAGTGCGTTTACATGCACATCAGAAAACCGAACTTTTGCCCTAAAAAGACTAACATCGGTTTTTTTAAATGCATGTAAACGCGTTAGTCTGGCTGAAAGTGAACTTCTTCTAGTCGGGCTGAAGCACCCAGATAATGCGGTAGTTATCTGACTTCCTTCTGCATGTAAACGGGTCAGCCGAGCTGAACTGACTAGACGCTCGCGTTCCGGAAGTGACGCGGCCCGCAGTAGCGCTCATCCAACGTAACACGCGTAGCGCAGTACGTACCAATAAGCTGTTCTGCAGCATTGTTGTTGTCCATTCTTTCATCCGCGGTGCATATTCTGTTTCAATTCCGTCTCATTTACTCCCGCCAGCGTTTGTTTACACGTTGTGTTGCTACAAGCTAACCGGAAGTGACGCGGCCACAGTAGCGCTCGTCTGATCACCGCCACAACGTAACACGCGTAACATTTAACAGCGCAGTACGTACCAATAAGCTGTGCTGCAGCGTTGTTGTTGTCCATTCTTTCATCCACGGTGTATTTCCTGTTTCAATTCCGTCTCATTTACTGCCGCCAGCGTTTGTTTACAAGTTGTGTTGCTACAAGCTAACCGGAACAATGCCCGACATGAAAGGGTGCATGTCGCCACCTACTGTACCGGAGTGGAACGAACTCCATTTGAGAGGTCGGTTTTCTAAAGCGCATGTAAACAAGGATAAAGACTCGCAGCTTATTATCATAAATTCGACCTGGATCGACTTAGATGTTGATACTGCCCATGTAAACGCACTGAGTGACCCGTGGCTCTGTGGGGCCTCTAAATGTAAGACAATGATGTCACACAGGAGATGATTACTTCAAGATACTGCTGCTCCTGTTGTAAATCAGAAGTAGGCATTAATCTAATGTCATTAATCAAACGTAAACAATCACAATCTGATTCCCGTTGATGTTTCTAAGCAGTGAGTGATCACCTGCCCCACCTGCGGTCTTTGGGTATCGGAGCGCTGATCCTGGAGGGTGCGTTTCATAAAAAAGCATCTCTAACGAACCTCAGCACTGAGAACCTGGCGGCGCTGGCTCAGATCCAACACCTGTTCACGGAGAGTAAAAAAGCAGGCGAGTAAAGACGTACCCACACTGCAACTTATTGTTTATTTATGCAGAGACTTTTTTCTTTTCCAATTGTCTTAAAAATCACATTTGGGCCACTTTTTCATTTGTTTTGTATCTGGATTTCCCTGCTTTAACACTAATTTGGACCTTTAGACCTCAGAGTGGTGTTGGATCTTTGTAAAGTGACTTTGATGGAGCTCGAAGAAGCAGCGTGGAACTCAGACAGGCTGTCAAATGATTCCTCTGCAGAAAAGGTCGAACACATTCTGGTAAAGCAGTCATGACTCTGAAGCTCTGAGCCTTGATTGTGTTCTTTTGCTCTGCAGCATGCATTAAGGGTCTGGTTGGAGCAAGGTGTAGCAGGGTTTGTCATCTGTGACACTGATGAAGCGTATTCAGAAGAGGTAAACGCACCGATCTTCATACGGACATGTCACATTTTTGTCTAATTGTGCTACAAGTTGTTTACCTTTGCCAACTTTTCAGACTCTGTTGGAGTGGAGAGGTGTACTGGAGGAATTCAGCCATTGGGGTGTCAAAAGGTTCAATTTAATAGATGTTTTTATTTAAAATCAGTTTTTCAGTCTGAATCTGTGCACATTCATGTGTCCGTGCATCTCTCTCTGCAGGATTATAGTGGTGAAACAGACATCAGGTGTTCTGCGTCCATTGCATGGCTCCAACAACGTTACGCTTGTGAACATGGTCCTGAAGTCCATCTTACCAAAATCACATCACCATCTGTCTGCTGATGAAGTGCTTCATGCTCTAGAAGCACGGCTGCAAACGAGCCCAGAGGAGACGTGGCCAGGCTGGAGTGTAAGATGTGATTTATGTTATAAAGGATTATTGTTTTCCCCAAATAGGTCCGAAAAAATAAAACGATCTATTGCAAAATAGAAATGTAAAAAAGCGGCTGCATGGAGAGCAGATTTCTATTTTGTTTTGCATTTTTGAATCCATCTAAAATTGATCTGATGTCACGTTAACTTTACACCAGCCTGTCTAAATGCCACAAAACTGCATTCAGGAAAAAAGTTTATAAAGAAGGGTAAATGTGTGTGTTTCATGTAAATCTGAGTTTAGGATTAACCACTAGATTACGGTGTTGTGAACTGTGATGTTTCCTGCAGATTGGAGGTAAAGTGTCTCGTGAGCTGAAGCGGTTACTGCTCGTGTTGATGATGACTCTGCCTGGATCACCTGCTCTCCAGCATAAGGATGTTATCCACCTAGCAGAGATCAACCAGACAAAGGTGAAGCTTCGTTCACACAAACAAATTAAACCTCTTCTTCATTCTTACTGGATTATTTAATAAGATGCAGCAGTGTTAATCCTCTACCATCCCTCCTTCAGAGTGAGAAGACGGAACACTCAGCCGTCTCTCTCTTCACCGCTCTCAGCCGCGCCAAAGCCAGAGAAGAAGCTCTCCTTTACGGCAGCTTCACCTTCCTCCCCTTCAACGCCTCCTCCAACTCCTCTTCCTCCCCCACTCCCGTCGTGGCCTTCCTGCGCTCATGGGGCTGCGTTCAGTTCCTCGTTCTGCTGAACTTCGGCTCTGATTCTTACTCTCTGGATCCCGCTTTGGCCTTGAGTCTGCCTGAAAAGGGCGTATTTGTGGCGAGCACGGGGATGAACCGCTTGGGCTCGATATCTCTAAACTCGTTCAGTCTGCAGCCTCGTGAAGCCATCGTGGCTAAACTGTTCAAGGCTGGAAGCTACTCGTAAAGCTGCTGGGTAAACGAGTCGTCTTCTCAAAGACATAAAAACCTGGGAGTCATTTTTAAAGTTCTCACTTGTGTTCTGAAAATAAATTGTTGCATCATTTCCCGTCTAAAGGTCCTTCTGTTTTAATATTTATGGGATGAAATGGAACAAAAGTTTTGTGATTGTTTCCTCCATGTATAGAAACAAAAACACAATGGTTCTCCAGAAGTGCTTTGGTTCCAGTGAGGGGTCTGGGACGGGTTGTAGCGGGTCGGGATGCTACCTTTGTCTGTCTGTTGTAAAAGCGGGTCGCAGTTGTACGTCCGTAGGACGATGGAGCGGTATGGATAGGGCAGAGTGGCCGGCGTCACACAACGTAGTTCGATTGGGGAGCAGAAAAACGTCTTTCTTGCTATTGTTTGTATTATTTGTACACAGATGTGAGAAGAGGTCAGCAAGTGGTAGAAAAGTTTGGTCGGCTTCAGAACTACAAACATACCTCACTATTGTCAGCGATGGCCACATACGGAATGGTACACATTTAGGTTTAACCCCGCCTCCTGAAATCGCTGTCCTATACCGGCCCAAGCAGACCTGCTCCGACCTATCCTGGACCCCTCACTGGAACCAAAGCATTACGGGTGCACCAATGTGAAAATGTGGGCCAATATTAATAATTCTGTTATTGCCAAGAACCAATATTTACCAATACTATAAGATTTATATTTCTGAGATGATTGCTATCACTGTCACATGACCATTTCTCCCCCATCCCATAACAAATACATAAATGGACACTAGATGTAAAAAATCAGCCCAGTTTTACTCATCGGACCAATTCTGATATGTAAACATCAGCCATTATTGATGCAGATATATTGTACATCCTTAGTTACTATGCAAATAACTAATTGATCCATAAAAACATGTAAACATAAATGCAGTGGAACTATTTTGCCCTCTTGAGGGAATAGAGGTAAAATAGGGAAATGTTTATGAAAATGATCCAATCTGTGATAAAAATTTCTCATCTGGTTAATTGTTGATGAATCCAGTTCTCTGAACATCTATCCTGTTACTTGAATAAAGCACACACACACACACACACACACACACACACTCGTGCCCTTGGCAGTAGTTTAGCAGTTTTTTACTCCAGCTGCTCATAAAACAAACAGCCACATCCTCACCGCTCTTGCATCTCAGACGTTATTGCTCTGAACCATCCACGGCGTGTCAAGTTGACGCCATAAAGTTGGAAGCAATTGCGGGTTTGTGATGATTTATGTCAGATTTTTGTCATTTTCAAAGGAGCATAAATGAGAACATATTTGCACCAGCTGCTGCAAATTACTTTTGAATGCATTAAGCAGCCACAAGGTGGTGCTGGAGAGCCACACAGCTCTACTACTCATGCTATTTATGCTGCTGTAATACCAGATTATTTTTAAAACATAAGGTTTTGTTTAACTTTTGGATGCATTTAGTGTAAAAATGACAAATACTCTGACATTAACACCATCAATTAAATTCAGATCCATCACTTCAATTATTTTATTTCTTATTTTAAACCCTAGTTAATTTTTTTGCATTTATGATGCTTTAACTAGTAAAAAACTATATGTTGAGCACAAAGTCTTAAATTGTGCAGAAAAAGAGCTGTCACATCAACAAACCTGCAGGAGATTAAAAAAAGCACAATCTGTTGCAAAATGTCTTAGTTATACATTTTGTTTTAATTTTGTATTTCACATAAATTGTGTACCACAGATGACAATGTAATTTATCCTTTCATTTATTTATACTGAAGAGCTAAAACCTTCATCCTCTCAGAAGAAGATGTGCAGGTCTGGATCGTGTTTGAATCGTACCGTTTTATTATGAACTGAGCCTAAAACAACAGAGTGAAGAAAGCAGCTCATCAAAATAAGCATTCCCAACATTATGGAACAGTGAAAAACCACAAATAGAAGTAAAACACATAGAAGTTCACACATTTTACATTCTTGCAGTGCAGCAGAAGCTGTTCAAAGCAAAATGCCCTCAAACATATCCAGTCATTAAAGGTAGTTTAGAAATCAGTGACAAGAGGAGAAAGTAAATGTTTAAATATAAAACATGCACTGGACTTCTAATCTGACTACATAGGGTCATTTTAAATAGAAACTAATCTAAACATGATCCTTTAACAAAGGTTTGGTATTTCACATTTATCCTTTGAACGTATTTAGAATGCAATTAATTCTGTTTTTAATTTAATAAAATAAAATCTGCGGTCTGTCCTGCACATGTTAAAAATGTCAGAGTGAAACTAAGCAACACTACAAAATAAAAGTCTAAATTTAAAATGTGATTTAGAAAACCACCTAAAGCTTCTATTGTTGGTTAACTTGACTTTTGCAAATGTTTAAATATTTAATGGACATTAGAAACTTTTCCAGAAATTGAGACTTCTTGGAAATTTGTACCTAAGGTTTACATGAAGGTGCGTGGCCTAAAACTCATGCTACAGCCAGCCACTAGGAGGCACTCATCCTATTTCAGCTTCACCTCCTGTGTTACATTCATAATGAACATACATTTCAAGAATACATCTTGTACAGCCGTGTTTCTATGGAAAGCCAGAAAGGACAAACCAACAAAGAGCTTTTTGTATTTCTGTTTGCTCTGACTGGAAAACTAAGAAGGAAGATCTCCTAATAAGACATAATTTATTTTAAATTAGCTCATCATTTACACACCATAAAGGTTGAATATGGAACACGGACACTCTGGCGAACTCTAGTGTTCATAGGTGATATTGCAAGAACAAATTTTCCAGCTGTCGGGATGTTGGTTCACTGCTGATACGAGAATTGACCAGCCAGCACCATGTCCAGTGACGGATCGTACAGGGGAAGGACTAATTTCTACTAAGAAGTTTAGTATTTACCGTTAGAACATCTTCTGGGCTCAGAATCAGCTGCTTGACTTGTCGAGTCCACCATTTTTCACAGCCCCAGCCTCGCCTTGCAGAGCAGACGTTTTACCACAACAGTGCCCTCTAGTGGCTGGTAGATGTAAACATAAACCCAGTGTTGTGCCCGTCAAAATAAAATTTTGATAATTTATTTTTTTAAATATATTTTTTAAAGGAAAAACTGTACATTCATTCTGCATACCTCTAAACGCCCCGTGGAGGTATTATTTTTTTAAAATATAGCTTTTTATTAAAATGTTCCATATTCCACCTTTAATGCTCAACAAAGTGTAATTTCATAAACATATGTTCATTTTTTTATAATTCAGTCTGAATTGCTCCATTTTAGGCCCCAGATTCAATCAAACAGAACCCATTGAAAACACAGACCTTCTTTATAAACACAAAATCACCCTCTGAAATGGAGAAAATAACAGCTGGGTAGATTTTTATAAACATTTATAAACTCATGTTGTAAATTTGGCAACTAAATGTGGTAACTAAAAAGACTCGTGACGAAATGTATGAGGAGGTTTCTGAATGCTGGATGCGTCCTGCAGATGTGCAAACGGAGCTTTTGAAAATACGACAGAGAGAAGAAACAGAAGAATACATTCATGCATGTTAAACAGCCATCTAGCTCCTTCTGAGTGCACATTCATATGTTACAGTAAATTATCCATGAACATATGATTTCACCCTTTCTTTCTCAGTCACAGTGCTTCACTTTATGGCACGACTCCTATTGGAATATTGAAACTGGCTCCATAAAAGTCAGTCAGGATACAGAAGAACACTTCTTTGTGTTTGAATATAAATTAAGAGTTCAGGGACCCCACGCTGTAATGGCTTTTTAAGTTCTGGGATTTCCTCCAGTGTTTTTCTGACAGGACGGTCTCAGTGCCTGGAGTCCTTCGTCCTTCACAACCAACGGTTTCGTTGGGTTTCTGTAGGTCTGTGGATGCGTCACAGTCAAGGGTTGTGTGGTAGAACATTGTCAAGTGGTTGCGACAAAGCGCAGTGTGTCGTTGCCTTCACAGCCTGTTTGCCGAAGTGACAGTTCAACAGAGAGCACAGGTGACAGAACACAGACTTGCGGAAGATGATGAAAACCCAGGGATCCAAGATGGGGTTCATGGAGTAAAAGCGGAAAGCTGCCAAGTTCTCGCTGTCGCCACGAAATGGATGAATGGCGTTGATAAAGCCTGCAATCTGAAGAGAAGAGAAGGGTGTGATTAGATTAAGATCAATGCAAGAATCACCTAAATACAAACCCTTAAAGGGATACTATGTCGTTTTGGCTTGCTTTTAGCACCCCCTAGTGTCCGTTAGTGAATCCAAAAGTGAAACTTATCTTCTCGCTGTGCGTTCGTCTTTTTAACACCTTAATCTAACTGCTGAAATGTCTCCTCAGCCTTCATTAGTGTCTACAGGAGCGGTTCATCACTAAATCAAACAAATTCACTGTTCATGATCTAAAACATGCAGGAAACATGCTGGAAGCAACTCCACTTTACTAAGGGACCAGACCGGAACTCTGAAGTTGCAAGTGTGGTATTCTGGCCACAGAGGGCGGTGGGGGGTCTGAGTGACATTTCATTAACCATGTAAAGGGTCATTTTAGCACATACTGGCTCAAGAAAATGATTAAAAAAAAACATTAAAAAGTTGCATAGTATGGCTTTAAAGCAGACATCTGAAGTTTTTTCTCAGAGGGCACCATCTAGAGGTGGAAAAATGTATTGCACCTTTAAGCTCGTCTCCCTACTTCTGTTATTAGGGCTGGAAGCCACGCCTCTCACTCATGAACGCGCACCTCTAGACGAGCAACACATTGTTCTACAATGATTATTTTCACGTTATGCTGTTTATTCATATATATCCTTTAAAAATAAATGTGTTGCCTACATTATATCACAGTTCAGGGTCAGACAGATAAAAAAAAATCATACATGATTCCTAAAAGGGGGAAAACTCCAGTTTGCTGCATCAAGATGAGGATTCTTCTGTCCAGATATTTTTCAGATGCTCTCTGAATGTCAAATAAAATTTATTTTGGAAACTTTAGATTTAAAAATGTGTCATTTTACATTTGAAGCAGCTTCTCTAGACCAGGGGTTCTCAATCCTGGCCCTGGAAGGTCGATTTCCAGGATGTTTTAGTTGTTATTCTACTTCAATGTGCTTAACAGGCTTCTGCAGAGCCTGATGAGCTGCTGAGCGGATGATTCAACCACTGAATCAGGTGAGTTGGAGCAGAGAAACAACCAAAACATGCTGGATACCGGCCCTCCTGCTCTGTCTCCAGAGTGTTATTTAAGAGGAGATCTGGATTATTCAATCTGAGGCAGAAAGAGTAATGAAGACAGGAAGACCCAGCTTGTTGATTTAAATAAAAACCAGGAGATCCATGAAATGAGACGTTTTCAAGCAACATTTAATGTCTGCCCTCAGATAGTGAAATAATATATTTATAATAGTTCACAGAGCCGATCCGACAAGGACACTACCTAGCTGCAGCAGTGGAAATGATCAGACTGCTGCAGCTATGTCACCAAGTTTTATTCCTCCATCTTTTTTAGCAAAAATCATTCTGACTAATTCTGTTTTTACAGTCAACAACACAACAACCCTTTCTGTTTTTGAACTGGTCTGTTCGTGGCCCTCCAGCTTTTGCAACTCTGTTGTGTTTCCAAATTTAGATCATTTTTACTTAAATGATGTGAAAGCATTCATTATTTCTATCATTACGCTGAGTAAAATGTAAAATATTCTAATTTTAGGACTAAATTAAACAATGTGTTCTGGTTGGGGCTGAGTCGAACTGATTCTGGCTTCTGTAGATGCAAACCTCTGTTGAGCTGTGCTGACGAACACCCGTGCATGCTCAACATCAGTGTCAGCCGGGACTCAGGTTCGCCTGGCTTACATTGACCACATCAGCAAAAATATGCATCTGCAACATGCACCGCAAATCGTCCTGAATTCAGACCAGCAAGAGTTTACGTGAGAAAACAAATGTGTTGTTTTTCTTGCATTGACCTTTAAAGTAGAACAGTCTGCAGACAGCCGGCTGGGCAGGGAGAGGAGCAGCAGCTGGCTCAGAAGCTCATCACCTGTTCTCTATCAACAATTCTCCATTTTCTTTATGAAATATCCAACAAACAGTAGCCTAATTAATGGCTTGTGGTGACTGAGTGGCTTTGTCCATTGGTGTAAATGTTTTCTTGTTGCTAGGGCCTGCGCTGAAATCTAATAAGGTGCGAGGGGCCAAAGGGAACGACTACAGAGCTGGGAGAAATGAAAGTACCGGAGGGACGAGACACAGACCTGATTACATCCTCTCCCAAGCTCACACGTAGTCGGTCGTTCACCTATTGATCCACGGATGCACCGACTCAAAGCCAGCAGGGAAAAGTCTCATGATAAACGGGCGTTTAACAACAAAAACAACGTGATTTTATTTCAGCTGGGAGACGAAACCCTGAAACAGTCACCGATTACACCAGCAGGACGTGGTTAAAACAATTTGGATAGATCTGAATAAAGATTGCTCGGGTGGGACGCAGTCCAGCCTGGAATATTTCATTTCGTCGCTGATCCAGAACTGGATTCGGATCAGGAATGTTTCCTTGTTCAGTCTTGGCTGGGAGCTCGAACACGAGTCAGGAACAAACAAACGTGCAGATGTTTCTGACTTTTTAGGAACTAATCGTGTTTTCTACACTTTCTTTAATTGCACAACTCTGATTGTGCAACTTGGACATTTATTTAATGAATAAAAGCTAAAACATGCAACATCTTTTTTAAAGGAAGATTAGAAACATGCATGGTCAAAAATAACTTATAGCACCAAAATTCTCTGGTTGACCTGTAAATGAAATATAACTAATAAAAC
The DNA here is from genome assembly GCA_006937985.1 of Aphyosemion australe. Taxonomy (NCBI): domain Eukaryota; kingdom Metazoa; phylum Chordata; class Actinopteri; order Cyprinodontiformes; family Nothobranchiidae; genus Aphyosemion; species Aphyosemion australe. The sequence goes on along the minus strand of SSNS01000006.1, from coordinate 3,877,930 downwards.
TCATTCTATAACTTTTTTATCAAGGTAAAGTAAAATTCCAACTATGTAGTTAGCATTAAAGGAATACCTATTCAGTTTTGGCTGGCTTTTAGCACCCCCTAGTGTCCATTAGTGAAAGCACAAATGAAATTGATCTCTTCACGTTGCGTTCGTCTTTTTAACACCTTAAGCCGGGCGTACATTGTGCGACTTTTTCACTTTTTTGAGCTGATTTTCCTCTCGTGCGAAAATCTACAAGATCGGGGCGAGTTTTGCGCTGAGCGTCGTGTAGTATACAGGGGGTTACGAGAGGCGATTAATACCCATGACCAGCTACTGATGATCAGCAATCGTAAGCTTGCATGAATTTATGGCGTATTAGATATTTTGCTCGTCCCTTGTGGGGCTATCGCACTGTTGAAGCAGCGCTGCGACCGGCTGTGACCCAAAAAGTACCAGAACCGCTCACGGCGCATGTGTCAACACGGCTCGCCAGCTATATTCATATCAACACACGTCGTTTCTTTTTCTTTTTACAGTTTTCTCCACACATAATGACTAGGATTGCTAAGAAAGCGTGTTTGTCGTGTTTAAGTCAAATTAAACTGATCCCAAAAACATTGTTTTACTTTCTTTTTTTCTATCTTTCTCCTCCAACCCCCATAAACCCGTGGACTAAACCTTAGATTCCAAGGCCAACCTGCATATGAGAGTAATGCTGGATCCTGATGGAGCTCTTATGGGATTATGGAGTAAAATTTGTGTAAAAAGAGTTATCTTCAAAAACACGACCTGTGGGAGAAAGAGAAGGACTGAGCTTATTTCACCCCCTAATATCAGCTGTAGAGAAAAAACATTGCCTAAGAGTACTTTGGGACTTAAATCTTGCTGTAATTTCTCTAAAATGTGATGCATGGGCTCAGAAAAAAAGCTCCAGTTTGTGATTTATCTTTTCTTAAACGTAAACGTTCTCAAAAATAAAGATGATCCCTTCACTCTCTTGGCTTTGGATCAAGAACCGAGCTACCAGCAACAATGTGTTCCTTCAACACAAAGTTATGACGCCTTTAATTCATCATGCAGCATTGCCAGAAACCTTTCCAACAGACATATAAACTCACGCGCCGTGCCACGATTGTCTCCATTGCTGACTCACTCCACAGTACCACCCTCAACTTGCACCGATGCGCCAACATGCCACCCTGCCTCTTATGGTGCTCTCAGCTGAACTTACGTTCTGCAGAAAGGGAAACAAATCACGAGCCGCTCTCTCCAAGCACTCCAGACTGCGGGGCCAAAATTGATGACGTGTCGGGATCTCCTTAAACAGGAGCATAATAATATATCAGTGTATAGTTATAGAGCAGACGCAGGAGAACAGGGTCGTGAAGGTGCAGAAAGCTTCAAGGGTCCATTGCATTGTCTCTAAAGGTTGTACATACAGAAGCAAATTTACTAAATTTATGTTAATTGTCCCCTTCATAAAATCTCACCAAGGTAGCTTTTGTTGCTTCAAGCTAGTTTGGGTATGATTAGGTTGATTTTGATTTAAAGCACAGCTAGGTCTTGTGCATGGGCTGCAGCTGGGGACTATGATGATGAACGCACAAGGGCATGCAGGGTTGTATGCACATGTTGTGCAAGTGGTATATGCATGAGCTCAAAGTGGTGTGCATTTCGTAATGTGCTGGTTTAAAGCTGTGAAACCACTATTTCTAGCAAATACTTCACTTAAGTAAGTACAGCTTTATTGTCATCCCAACCAGACATATAGTACATAGTGAGACAAAAAATCATCCTCTTGGACCATAGGTGCAACATAAAACCCAACAGATCAACAGTGACGGTAAAATCTATATTTAGAAATGCTTAAATTAAAAAATAAAATATTATAAAATACCATGGGGGGACATTTATTATGTTTTTGGGGGTAGAGCAGGGTGTGGTTTAGTCATTTCAGTATGAGAGGGGCAGCATGATGTTCAGGAGCCAGATTGCATGGGGGAAGAAGCTATTGCAAAGCCTAGCGAACCTTCTGATGCTGTTAAGTTGTCTAACAGCTGGGAGGGGGGTAGACAGTTGCAAGGGGTGGTGGGGGTCCTCCACAATGCTGGTGGCCTTATGGATGCAGTGGGAGGTGAAAATATCCTGCAGATCTGGTAGACGGCTGCCGATGATGCATTCAGTACCCGCACAATCCTCTGGAGAGCTCTGAGGTCAGAGACGTGGCAGTTTCCATACCAGACTGTGATACAGCTGGTCAGGACCACTCTACATGTTGCCTCTGTAGAAGGTAGTGACTAGTGAGAGTTGGTTTGGGGGGGTGCACCTTGCTCAACCGTGCAGGAGCTGCTGGGCTTTTTATAGCCAGGGAAACGGTGAGAGGCCCTCTGTAATGTGCACTTCCTTTGTCTTTCCTGCCAAAATAGCTTTTCAGTTGCAAGTAGAGCATTAAATAATTTGTTTGCATTTCTTCTGCAATTTGTTCAGTCTTTATTATTTGATGTTATTTTTTTTTTTTATTAAAAAACAAATATTGACCCCTGATTTCTTCCACAACCAAAGCTAACAGCTACCACCTCAGCAAATGACTTTACTTAGCACTTTGGGATAATGAGAGGCTTGTGTCTGTGGGTCCAGCTTGTCTGGTGTAAATGAGTGCATCCTGTCAGCGACACAATTTGCGGCTGATAACTGCAGCGTGTTTCAGGAAACAGACCACATAATGGATGCCTACATTTTGCGACCCATAATTTTCCATCTAGTGGTCCTGGTGGACTCTTCCGAACCCTCCTTTCCTGATCCCGTTTCAGTGCCAGATTACACGGAGATGATCGGAGGCAGGAGTGTGATTACTGATCTATCAGAGAAGACAGCAGTGAGTGAGGAAGGAGAGAAACGAATCAGAGATGGTGGATGACTTGTCTTGTAAGATCGATTTTAATCTTACGTGTGTGAGCGTGTGTTTAGTCTACTAATAGAAAAACTGCTTTAACAAAAACAACACAATATAGTCATCAATCAGTCCATGTACCACTAAGGTAAAGCCAAATGGTGCTGGATGAGTAACATATGCTGCTGGACTTCTAAAAATAAGAGGACTTTTAAGCCAAAACAGAGGAACTCTAACAGTCTGGTGGTCATTCAGTGATTGTCTTATGACACCGTTATCACGGCACAAGCAGAACTCGTTTGGCTCATTTACACACAACTTGGTTATGAAGACAGCTAGGGAAGTTGGTACAAGATTACACAAAGATCACAGTCATCTGTACATCATGTCAACCACCAAAAATGACAAATATCTGCCATTTTTAAACTGATGATGTTTTATGCTAATGTTTCTGAAGACAAAAGGTAAATCTGGATAGTAATATTGTCGGTTCATAACTCCAAATCATGTTTTGAGAGAAAATTCAAACTATATTCTGCACATAACTAACCAGAATGTCTCTAAGCAGCAAAATCTTCCTGCATACCTGGTGTTTATACCTCAAAGAACCAAAATACAGAAAAGACACCAACTAGTCTCACATTGTTCTAAGTGCCTGCAGTGCCTCATAAACAAAAGTAAATATACTGGACATAAAAGACTCTGAAGAGCCAGAGCACCGATCTCCATCATGGTCACTTTAACCAGTTGGTTTAAAACTCTTTAACTCTTGAGATGCAGTGTTATTATATGACAGCATTTGTTATATTTAGATTTTTGTGCTTTTTTCTAAACTATACATAAAATATTTTGCAAACTTGATGATGGACCCCAAATTCCTTTTAAATCCAAACATTAGCAAGACAAAAACAAATATAGAACAGAAGTTGAAAACGTTTCACATGTAGACATTTTCTCCTGTGTGGAACAATAATGCAGCATTTTAAAGCTGCAGTACTCCAAATTAAATCATTTAAAGAAACAACAGATAATTTTTTAAACTTTAAGCTAGAGTTTTAACATTGATCTCAGTGATTGTTGGGTTAGAAACTTGACCAGTTTAATTTCTGACACCACTCTGCAGCCACGCTAGATAGTTTTGTGGAGCGGGTAGGTGTTCTAGTGGGTGTTCTTATACCTGCATTACGGCTATTAGCTGTAATGCTAGCGGTTAGCATTTTCAGTTCGCCGATCTTCAATGAAAAGCACAAGAAGAATAAAAAGAAGTTTGCTTTTTTCTGTTGGCATCATGGCAGAGCTTGAAAGCAAAAGTAACAGAGTCTTTGGAGTTGAAGCAACACTAGTTTGGAGCTAAGCTAGCTAGCTCCAAAATCTCGGACTGATGGTGACCTGGCTTTGTTGCTACTGGACTTGTAAGTAGTATTTTTTGTCCAGCAGTGTGGATCTTTTTACTTCGTGGCTTATTTTAGTATTAGTTGGCTCATGTTAGTGTTAGCTCGTTGTTAGCACAGCTACAGAAGGCTGCAGCAGGGTTGTTTAGTTGTAATTCCACTTTCAACCAGTAGGGCGGAGGAGCAGGAAACTCCTCGGTGTTACTTTAAGGGACAATTGTTCTTAAAATTCTGACATATTCCTCAGAACGTTGCACCACTGAGTCAAAACCTAAGTGGAATTTCACTACTTATCGTTAGAAAAAGGAAGTCACTGAAGAGGTGGTTTCTGACATCAGATGCAGAGGAAAACATATAGAGAAAAAAAACGAGTGGGTGTTCGCTGGAAAAAGTGCCTGCTCACATCAGATTCGGTCCTTGTTTTAGTCGTCTCTCCCCTGGGTTGTTTCCAGAGATGAAGCATCTTGTTCTTATTCAGCTGAGAAAGTTGTCTTGGGAACAGAAAAGATTTTTATTATGTGGCAGCAAGTGCTTTAAAGACAGCCAATATTTCTCTTCAATGTCTCATCAGGGGAAAATTAGTGTCTGAAAGTCCATTAGAGGGTTTCCTCTTTTAGGGAAGAGATTAGGACTTCCTCGAGCTATTAGACCATTACCTAGAAATGAACAAAATGGATTTTAGACCGTTTGACACCATCATCACTCAGTCCAGTCAACTGTCTGAGAAGATAAGTGACCACTAGAAATGTAATATGTTGTCTGGTGTCCTGTCATTCTTTTCTCAGTGAAACAAAAGCTCACTAAATGTCAAATCTATAATTAGCTTGTGACAAATGTGGGCTAAAGAATCAGCTTCTCTTTTATGTGTGCGTGATGAAAAAAGCCTTAAGAGTCACTGAAACTGCTGAAAAGCTATGAAGAAAAACAGAAGCAGCCCTAAAGAGGAAGTGGAAGCCAGTTTAACCCAGCTTCTGATGTAGAAGTGTGCCAACATCTCAAGAATTCTACATAAAAAAGAAAAGTTCTACTTTTGACATGTTTCAAATGCATTGCAACAGAGCGAAGTTCCTCATAAGGGATACAACTGACTCATTTGTAGCTTTGAGTTTGTTATCAGATTATCATCTATACGAGTGTTGGTAGAAAAACAAAGACTATTATGAGCTACTTTAAAGCGTTCTAGTCACGGTCGAGAGATTAGTAGCACAAGTGTTTCGTTTTGTTGCATCAATAGGTTGAGGTTTGTGTTTTTTCATGATGCTATGGTTTATTGACATATGGATGCCTGATACATATGATGACCCATTTAATGTCTAAGTGCTTGGAGTAAGATATGAGAGCTGCTTTAGTGGTCACATCTACAGCATTTCAATGTTTTTGGTCTTTGTCCTGCTATAATATCTATTTTTGTGTCTTGAATCAGTGCTCAATTATGAAGAATTCATCTATTACCAAGACCATTTTCACTTAGAGGATGTTTAGATACCACTCCAAAAGTCCAGCTTTAGTGCCCTTGAGCAGGACAGTAAGCTCACACTGAGGATGCTTTCCTGTTGGTATGACTCAGGACTGATAATGCTCACCTTCCCTTCTCTGGATCATTGTTTTTCAGGTACCCCAAACAATCATGTAAAGGGATTCACTAGAGAAATCGATTTTACCCGTTCTCATCAGTCTAGTCAGAATAACTGCCTCTCCCTGATGGTTTCTTTCAAAGAAATGGCTTCTTTGCTGCCCTTTCTCACACCAGATCGCCCTCTAAAAGTCGCCTGCAGCTGCACCCGTACTTGCCTGCTGCCACTCCTGAGCAAACACTGTTGGACTTCAAATTCAAGAGATGATCCCAGTGCTGGCTGGAATTCCTCAGGCATCCTTCATCAGAAATACAATGGAAATTTTCTTAAGATTATGTTGATTTTTTATTGGAAAAGAAGGATTTTGCAGCTGATTATAACATTATGGGGTTTGTGCAGACTGTCATGAAATCTGAAGCAGAGTTAGGGTTAGGGCTTAAGGTTGGTTTAAGCTTGACGCGTTTGCGAGGTCTGCACGGTTCCATGCGGCCAAATTACATAATTTTAGCAACCACGCCCCTCCGCGTGGCCTCCGTGCGGCCCAAAGTTTCCACACCGTGCACCTAGGAAATTTTCTGACTACGCGGACAGTCCTGCGTGGAAAATCATGGCAGACTGGCAAGAGCTCGTAGTGGCGGAGGTTCGTAAATACAAACATCTCTGTGATTCGGCCCATAAAGATCACTGTGATCAAAATATTGTTAAAAAATTCATGGAGAGAAATTGCTGTCACACTCGGAAAAAACGAGGAAGCAGTAAAGAAATGTAAAACAACAGCGATTTCTACTTTTACTATGGCGTAGTGTTGGATGCATGCCGTAGAGGCCCATGACGCCCCCTACAGTCTGGGAGAATATTGGCTCACAGCGGCGACAAGCTGCAGAAGGTAGGCAGGAACCAAAAACGCTGCACGTTCCATCTGCGCGTCTCATTTCCGCACGAAATGTAAATGCATCAAGCATAAACCAACCCTTAGCATTACTTTATGACAATGTTTGTGTTTTAATACAGCTGTTTGCTGTGAATTAATATACATAACTCGTGAAGAACAAGAATGTGGTAAATTTTGAGTCCAACAAAAGTCTCTATCAGATCCTACTTCATATCTGTGATCTACGTGTGTTCTTCTGTCCATGCATGAATTGTTGGGTCAAAGCTGACCCACCAAAGAAATGATTTCTGAAAAGAAAGAAGCAGAATCTGATGTAGACCGCTTTGCATGAAAGCATTGAATGCATCTTGATAGCCAGCAGGAGAATTGCAACACAGAGCTCATCAGCCATTGTCAGTATGGTGATAATAACATGCATTTTACATGCATTCTCCACCTCAGTGCTGCTGAATTATGCACAACATGCTGTCTGTTTACATAGTCCTTTGAATCTGGGTTGATATGAATGACAAGGGGGGTTTTGTTTTTAAGTCTATTGCGAAATTATGATCTAAAAACAGGAAACAAAGAAAATAAGACTTGCTACAAAGAGAAATACATCTGTAGTCGTTCAAACCTCAGACACCAGAACCAGGATGTTAAATATTCCAGACACTTTCTGTAACATTTAGACAAGAGCAGATTCAGCGCTGAAAGCTGCACCCAATATAAATCCAGAACCACAGCAAAGTAGTTCCATTATAACAAGTGTGGCTACAGTTGATGCTTGCATGTTTAATCAGATCTTTTATTATCTTAAAATGTTGATTTGTTGTTTGTGGTGTCTTGACCTGCTGGTGTTCTGCTTCTGACCGATTAGTGAGAAGCAGCAGCAGAGTCTGAGGCAAACAGATAGGTTAGACCTAAAACAGATTTGGGGACAGATCTGTGCACAAAGAAAAGAGAAATGTTTCTCTATTGTTGCTAAAAAAAGCACAAAAACATCATTGCTGATGACTGATTTCATTTTTACTGCAAAAAATAATCTAAACATGCCTGAAGTGCTCATCTATTTCATAAATTATTTTGTTTATGTCACATATAAATAACAATCCCTCCCGATTCCACAACTATAAGTGGCACAGATGATAAATGCTAATTTAAAATAATCCATCTGGGGGCCGACTCTGTCAGCATCAGTAGCTCTAAATGTATTTTTAGTTTGGACCCTGAGAGCAAAGGAGAAACTTTTCTTCCCATCACTTATAGTAAACATTTACTGTTCAGTGGTCCCTAAAATCCCCAAAACCACAAAACCTGCTTTGTCTGGTAGCAATTATCTCATTAGTTCTGATAAATCCCCATTGTCTGCACGCTGCTTCAGGTCTTTGAAGACGTCGCATCTTGTAGCAACGATAAACAATGAAAAAATAGATTCTATGATATCTCTTGCCAAAACAAATATGTCGGCTAAAATGAAAATCCGGTGAAGCTTTATGGCAGAATGACCCCTCATTGAGTTCATCTCCCAGCTAACAGCAGATGAGCTTTGTGTAAGAGGTGTAAAATTATTTATTACCACTGTGCAAATATTCTCGTTCCCTTTTTTGTGACCGGTTACGTCAAATATAACATAGCTGTTTAGATAAAGGTTTATGTGGGAACTCTTTCTGTAACAGAGGACTTTTATTTTGAAAGACTGATTAGGCGAACGCTCGTCACAAGCGTTTAAGTTTCCTGTTTGCAGCATTTTTATATATATATATAATTTTACTGCGCCAGAATGTTAACAGATTTTCTTTTTATGTGCCTCTCGGCACCTTCAGCAGATAATCTGTTTTATGATTGGTTTATGGTGTGGGTGTTGTGTTTCACAGCTGTCTCAGTCAAGTTTTATTAGCGTAGATATGTCCTGACACTGGTACAAGTGTATAGTGTGTTTGTTCTGTTTCTCTAAAGATGTCAATTTCAAGGTACCTCTGAGAAAATTGCTATTTAAGCCCTGATACAGATGAATCCTGCGTGGTCATGGTCAAAGGATGAATGTTTGTTATCAATTACATCAATTTTGAGCTCTCAGGCTGTCTGAGAAAAATTCTAGCATTACAGTTATTGATAAAGATGAAAAGAGAAACTTCAAATAGTCTCTAAAACTGCTCAGAGTTGGGGAATTTGTCTCATTCAGCATCTGTACCTGTACAATGACCGCTTCCTCGCCTGCTTCAGATAAGTAGGAGAAAATGTGACATTCTGTCAGATTGTTGGGGAAAGTCAAACCGAGAATCATCTAAATAAAAAGGAAACTTCAGAATGTCAGAGAGTTTATCTCAAGGCAATCAGCACACCTACACAAAACGCTTGTGTGTGTGTGTGTGTCCTCAATTTGGTGCAGAGGAAGCTGAGTTCAGCTCTCATGACAGATGCTTATACAGATACATTTTTGTGTTTACCAAGTAAAGTAGGGTGTTCTGAAAAGTGCAGAAGAAATAAAATATAATTATTGAAATATAAGATTAGCAGCAGGAAAATTCCTTATAAGCTAATAAAGGTTTGTGTGTTAGCCTTATCAACTTTTGATATTTTTATGAACGTCATTGTTCTCAAGCAGAACCACATCATTCAGTAAATCCCCATTCTGGTTCTTTTGGGGTTTTTTTGTATACTGAGTTTTCTTATCTTAAAATAGCTGCAGCACCAAAACATTTGTGGTGTACCTCAGGGATGAGTCCTCGTTCCCCTTTTGTTTTATATTAAAAATGTAAACAAATTGTCCTAAATAGAAAACTCCTAATATTTTACATATCGGGAAGCAGTAGCTCATTTCTGGGAATTCTGTTGTTGTGTCCTTGGTGGTGGTCAGAGGGGCTGATGGTGCAAAATGGCAGCTGTGGCTACATAGTAGCTTACCATCAACAGTGTGTGAATGCCTGAACAATGGAAAGTGCTTTGGGTGCCTTGAAAAGCACAATATAAATTAAATCCATCATTATTATTATATATTTTACAAGAGCCTATCGTACATTAAAAAAAACATTTTACTTTAGTATTTGAACATGTTTTCCATGATGTACACACAAACACATTAACTACATATTGTACAGTCTGTGACCATTTTAAGTTACTAAACAAAAGGGTGTGTGTGTGTGTTGCGTTGCACATGACATGCAACACTGTGAGCTGTGGAGGGGATGATGGATAGAAAAATAACTGTTGACACACAGCAGTAGACTTCAAAGAACAAATTCGGAAAGCTCGACATGGTTCATTTGGGAAGTCAGGAAACAGATGTGGGGGAAATATTTGCTGATTATTTTTGCAGCAGCTTCTCTAAAACACACGAACACAACCAGAAAGTCAGTGCATACCAGCTTCGACACAAGTTACTGAAGACTAATTTCAGAGAGACATAAAATATCAGAAACCTTCATTCTGGATTGTTTGTGAGGACTTATCTCCCATCCTTTGACAAAAATGCAAGTGTCCTCTGATTATAAATATATTTTTAAGCATTTACAGTAAGCCAGTAAATGATAAATAGTGCCTTACTTAGGTATAGACTCAAGGTCCAGCAGGTGCGTTATGGTGTTCATCTCTTTATAAGACGACCAGATCCATAAAAAATTGTCTACGAAAGTTTAAATAATACTCAAAAATTTCTAAATGAAACAACTGATCAAATTAAGTTCTTTGTTCAAATATGAAACTAAATTGTGTCACTTTGTTAAGACTAATGAAAGAAAACATATTTTAACAGATAGAACCTGGGAAACATCACATTGAGGGTCATATTTTTCAACTGTTGCAGGAGTTTTTCCTCCCAGTCGATAGAAGTAGATATGAGAAAGATCCATCAGACGCAACCTGACTTTATTTTATCTATTATAAAACATTAGAAGTGAACTAGCTTAGTGAGCCTCAGAACGCATAGCTAAACCTCATACAGCTGCGTTGTAGTGTAGCACATTTCATTCAGATCTGAATTTAAATTCTAACACAAATAAAAGTAATTAGGACATAATCCATCTGCACATGCAGCAACAGATCTAAACCAGAACTAGATTAATTGCATTTCTAGCAGAAATGCGTTTGAATGCTGAATTGCTTAAAATGATAGCTGAAGGTGCTTAAGAAATGAATTCAAGCTTAAAATGAGCTTAATTGTCAAAATGAGCTGAATGGATTTGAAGATTTATGAGCAAAAATCTCCAAGAAATGTTATGAAGCTCAAAAAAAATAGGTGAAGAATCAAGAAAAACTGCTAAACAGCAGAAAGCTGAAATCTCCATACAAAGTTTACAAAGCTGGACAGTGGAAATGTTTAAACTTCTGGTATTTCAGTAGCAATAGTGAAATAGGTAAATTTTCACAATTAGCTGAACTGTGAATTTAGCAGCATATGCTGAGTTTTGAAACTGATAGCTGAAGATGCTTAAGAAATGAACTGAAGCTTAAATTGTGCTTAAATGTCAAAATCAGCTGAATGTATGTGGAGAATTAGGAGCAAAAATATTTAACAAGTTTAATAGAGCACAAAAAGTAGATGAAGAAAAAAATCCTAAACAGCAAAAATCTGAAAACTATAAACATAGTTTAAAAAACTGAACAGCTAAAATGTTTAAACAACGAATATTTGAGTAGGAATAGTTTAATAGTTAAATTTTCACAATCAGCTGAACTGTGAATTTAGCAGCTGAAATTGATGAACATGCCTTAGAACTGAAGTGAAGTTGAAAATGAGTTCAATTGTCAAAGTTAGCAGAATGAGATAAAAAATAAACTGTTAGAACGAGCAGAAATTGAACTTTAAAGTTTCAAAACTTTCTCAGCCATTCAAAGACCAGGCATAGTGGACGACTGGTTTCCTGAGTCCAAGCTGATCGATTTGGTGTATAACATGTCTGGGTGCGTATTTCTGTTAACTTGGAAGAAGCTTGAACTCTCTCGGCCAATCAGAGAGCAGGGCTGGGGGACGGCTGGTTTCCTGAGACCAAGCCGATCAATTTGATGTATAACATGTCTGGGGGTGTATTTCTGTTAACCCAGAAGAAGCTTGAAATCTCTCAGCCAATCAGAGAGCAGGGATGTTGGCGGTGGGGGGGGGCAATGGGTTCCTAAGACCAAGCCGATCGATTTGATGTATAATATGTGTGGGTGCGTATTTCTGTTAACCAAGAAGAATCATGAACTCTCTCAGCCAATCAGAGAGCAGGGATGGGGGGGGGGNNNNGAGAGAGAGAGAGAGAGAGAGAGAGAGAGAGAGAGAGAGAGAGAGAGAGAGAGAGAGAGAGAGAGAGAGAGAGAGAAAGTATTGATTCTGGGCCTGGGTACTGATCCTGATTCAGGTCCGGGTATTTGTTCTGATCCTGTATCTCATCTAACCCTGGCTCTAGTCTTGCTCTGGTTCTGCTCCACATGCTGGTTCTGGTGTTGGTTCTGATCCTGGTTCTGGTCTTAAACCAGATGCTGGTTCTGATACTGGTTTGCTGAAACAAGCAGACAGGCTCCAGTAGGATTGTACTTAAAATAGCTTTTCCGTATATCAGCTCTCAGACAGTGGAAAAAGCGGGAAACGTCTGAACCAATCAGAAAGCTCCATTATCACACAACTGCTCTGCAGGTGTTAGATCCAGGAGGCAGGGATGGGAGGAAAATGTGGCTGAATCGTCTTTCAGACGCTTGTAACTCAAGAACCGTGACAGCTACAGCTAAAACAAAGACATCCTATCGAAGCTGACAAAAAAACCTTCTGTTTTTAAAAACAATCACGCATGAACTCTAAAAGATGTGGTCGTAGCAGATTTTTCTTTAGAGAAAATCATCGGAGACTCCAGCTGATCAGTGGGAGAAAATCTGGCTCACTCCTCCTTCTGAGGCTCGTAGCGCCCAAACCGTGACAGATACAGCTAAACCAAAGACATCCCATCGAACCTGACAAACAAATCTACTGTTTTTGGAAAGATGATGAATGAACTCTAAAAGATGTGGTCGTGGCAAATTTTTGTTTAGAGAAAATCACGGGAGACTGCAGAAAACTGTGATCTGCAGCTTCAAAGGCCTCCAACCTCTCATCACCATTTGAAAAGTATTGCACCGATTAGAAAAATTCCAAAAGCGTCAGCGTCAGAAGGCTTCGATGGTGCTCTGTGTGAATTTTTGTGTGGCTACGTTGAATTGTGTAGGAGATATGAGGAGACAATTTCATCTCTCAGACAGCGATCGAATCACATGTCTGGATTATTATGGGAGTCAATGGGAAAATCTGGCACTGTCTGCCTTCTGAGGCTCGTAGCGTCCGAACCGTGACAGCTACAGCAAAAATGAAGACATCCTATCGAAGCTGACGAAGATTCCTACTTTTTCAGATATAATTGTTTCAGTAGCCCAAACGATGTGGCTGTAGCAAACATGTGTTCGCAGAGGTTGTGACCTAAAAATGTTAGAGTGAAGGATCGGCAGTTGGAAACAGTTTAGAGGTGTGAGAAACATTTCTGACAACTGATTACTCTCCAAAGAGATTATCACTACGACCACAATGTTTGGAGTACGTCCATAAATTATAGCTCAAAACGGAGGAATTTTCGTCAGCTTTTATTCAGTGCAAGTCTCATTTCCGTCGGTTCTACGGTTCTCTCAGGACACGGTCTGAAGTCGAGCAAAGTCGGTTTTCGGCCCTATTCTTTTGAATGGGGGAAGGAGGAGATATTCCTGAACTTTCCAAAATCGTACCTCAAGTTTAACCTGTGATTATAGAAAAACCGTAAAAGATATCAAGAAGCTGAATAATCAGATAAGAGCTGAATGTGTTCTGAGTTTGTTAAAAGTTGAATGAAGTCTCTAAGTTGAAGTATGCTGAAGTAGTTAAAGTTCAAACAAGCTGAATGATTTTCTGAAAATTTGAAGGATTTGAAGCATTTCCCATTCATTTCAATGGGCTGAAAAATCGCAGAAAAAGCTGAATATCTCCTAAAATATTAAACGTATCAATACCAAAAGTAATAGCCGGAAAGAGCTTAACGAGCTGAACGATTTGATACCAAATTTGCTGAAATAGCTGAAAATGTTAAGGAGTTGAAAAGGTTCAAAAAAGTGTACGGAAGCAGAATAATAAGAAGAAGAAGAAGAAGAAGAAGAAGAAGAAGAAGAATAATAAAGAGAAACAGGAAAACAATAGTTTGAATGCTTAACAGCATTCAAACTAATAATGCTTAACAGCATTCAAACTAATTAGTGATAAAGGAAGATCCCAGTGACCCAGAGTCCAGACCTCAGTCTGACTGGAATACTGTGGGATTTAAGGAGAGCTGAGCTGACATAAATTACTGCTAATAAACAATGTTGTTAGGAAAAATGTGCAGAGGATCAGCTTTCTTCTTATGGCGTGATATGTAACTCCTCCTTTTTTGTTGAAATGGATCTTATTTAGGATGAGCTGCTTCCTTTACAGAATAACTGAACAAATAGGTCAGGGTGGCACCTATTGACCAGAGAGCTCTGATTTATCTTAAATGGCTGTCTTTTTATATTCTACACAAGACAGATAGACTAATAGCTAATCCCATTAGCAAAAATCAATATGTTTTTATTTGTTAGTCGATAAAATCGACGGTTAGGTTTGCGTCATAAAATGCTGACACAGATTTGAGAATTCAAACATTAAAGAAAAGGTACAAATCCGCTCTACAATATAAGAAATGCTGCAAAAATGACAAAAAAGCTGTTTATCTGAATCTCTCTCAGTATTTTCCACATCGATTACCTCAAATGATCTTCCACTCGCCTGGGCCTGGGTTACTGCAATGTTTTTTCACAGAATAATTATGTTATCACAACCATCTAATTAAAGTGCTTCCACAACTGTCAAGAAATATGCCATTTATTGTGAGAACAGCACAATTAGGCGGTCTGTGTTTTAGGGTCTTTTTTCAGACGTCGTCCCAACAGTCTCGTTTATTTTATCTACTAACGGTGGTTTTTCCTCTTTAGTGATGTTTTCAATTTGTGAAAAAAATGTGGTAAGCAGCTTTCCTGGAAGCAAACAGAGATCGTTCAAGGGACATAGAATAATAATGCATTAAACAGGAAATGTCTAACCCCTCCAACTCTTCCCCCAAATCTGGTTCTGTTCAAAGTTCTGACTTTGACGTAAAAACAAATTCGCAGCTGAAAGGCACAAACTCACAGAGAACCATCGTCTCACTAGGTAGCCTCGGCTCTGAGGAACGTTTGAGTGTCTTTCAGCTCAACGTTGTGGTTTTTTTTGACCCTTGGATCTCATGACAGATTTCGAGGGTGTGACGTTGGGGCCCTTTGGCCCCCACAGCCAAAAGGGGGCCACGTCTACACCCTGTTAAAAGATTTGTAAAGATTTATTTTGTTGTTTTTGGTTATTAGACCATCAGAAAAGCAATTTTCAACTCTCTGAATTCATCTTTAGCGGGAAGTGGTTCTGGGTATTGGACCAGTCGCTGCCAAGTATCAAATGGAACATTAATGTTACGTAAAACTCACATTATTCAGACCAAAACACTAAAAAGTAGGACAGACAGACATACAGATAGATAGATAGTTCCTTAAAGAGCGAGTAACACCTAAACCAACTTTTTTTGCTGATAACCTGTATTGATGAGTGTCTAATAGTGCTGTAGACATATGTAATCATTAGTTTGGCAGTTTAGTGCAACTTACTTAAAATTTTATATTTCAGCCCAAAACCGTGATTATATCTCCATCTTCAGGTTAAAACTCTGCTCCACACTGATTTAGAATCAGCCACAGCTGATGGCTGTAGAGCTGAAGGGTGACGTCTGTACCGTGCTACGTGGCTGCGCTGCACTGGACCCCAGCTGAGTCTCGGCCGCACCTCCAGCTGGCTCGGCCACTCACTTGCTGATATGACACGTTACGGCTCGGAGCCACACGCCTCCTAAAAAACATCGTCCTCCCCCTTTCTTCTAGTGATCACGGTGGACAGGAAATCCTCCAGCCTGCTGCAGTTTCTGTCTGCTTGTTCGCCGGAGCGTTAAGTCTGCTGTGTGCACGCGCTTGTTAACGAGGGGGGTGCTTTCCATCACTGCCTCAGTGCTGCTCTCTTGGTCCGCCAGGCAACACCTCCTTTAGGAGCATTTTTCTAACAGGAAGTGTGGGTGAAAGAGGTCTCCACCCATGGTGTGACTCACCCTTTAAAAACAAATACAATAAAATAACAAATTCTGAGTTTTTTGCTGTCTGCATCTAAAAATAGGTAAGAAATCATTTGGATCCATGCTGTTCCTCCCAGGTGATTGCCTCCTACTCTCCTTTAATTGAAACCTAAAGCCATGTTCCCGAGCACATCTAATTTAGAGACATTAATTAAATCCATCTCCACTTAATAAGAACAATCAGATGTTGTCTACCTCCTCCTGTGTGCCTCAAACCAAATAAAATGTGATGGCAAGGCAAGATAAAGTGGTTGAGATCAACAAGTGAATGTGAAAACACACACACACACACACACACACACACACACACACTAGGAAGAGGACTCCTCATTGTTCCTTCAACAAAGAAAGCTGCTGATTGCCGAGCATCGTCTTTCTCTGGATGAGAGTTAAAAATTGCTGCATCACCTGGAGAACAAAAGCCGTTCGGTACACAAAGCAGTCACAACGTGTGTGCCTTTCCATCTCCAGCCGCTCCACTCCCACATTGCAGGGAGTCACCAGACACCTAAAACTCAGGCAAAGGTCACTGGATCTCACGCCGATGTGACTTTCATTGTGTCTGCTTCTTACAGCTCTAAAATTAGTTTAGCTGCCACCATCAATGAGGATGTTCTGTTCCCTTAAACAGATCCATACGGAGAAGGAGGGAGGAGGTGGGAATGCCTGGATGAAAACATCATGAATTACTTATAAAGCCACAGGGTTATGTTATTTTTCTTTTCTTACACTGGATTATTGTTGCAACGTGAGTTAAGGAGATCCCTCAAGCGGAAACCGGATCTGTTTGGACGGTGATCCAGATCCAGCCTGCGGATCTGGTTATGTTTACAGTTTTACCTTCAGTTTTGCTTTTTCAGCCTTAGCCGAGGTTCGAAGTCTTGCAGAGTTTGTTTTGAAAACACCAACTTTTCCTTTTCTGACTTGTTAAACACCACAAACAGCCAAAGCCGTGGTCGTTCATCAACACGAGCCTGAACAGAACAAACCGTCTCAAAAAGCTGTTTTAGGCTTTACAGTGAATAAAAGCTATTTATAGCCCATTTCTGTTCTGTTTTATTTTCCTGGTAATAAAGCAATTAGATTCATTATGATCAGTGACCTTGTCTGACACGTTGATGCTGAACGTCTGTATTTGTGTTGGAGGAGCGTTCAGCCATTACTCCTGGAGAACCCTGCTCAACATAACCCTGGATGGAGATAAAATATATAAAAAATACATTATTCTTCTATATTTTCTTTTTGCAAAAGGAGTTCTGCTCTTGTAAGCCTTGAGGGGACCTCCGTCTGGGCTCAGCTTAGAGCTTTAAGGCATCTGGGGGAGGGGGCTTCCTCTCTGATCCCCGCTGATCTGGATTCTTTGGGAGTGAGGTGTGTCTGTGAAACTCTGTTTTTCTGCCTATTTTCACTGACTTTTAGGTTTGGGACCTGACTGGACCTGCTGAGGGCCTGAAGAGCTCCTGGCTGTGTTTGACCTTCTGTAATGTAGAAGGGATCTGAGGGGGAAAACAAACACTCGCTTGTCTGAAAGCTGACGTTGGTAAACCTTGGTACGATGGTAAGCTATGGTAAATTTTAGATGTGAGACAACAAGAGAGTTATGGTTTTTTTAAGCATCCACAGTCCACATCTACCCTCTGCATGGATATAAAATTATATTTAGGCGGTGAGGAAAATCTTTTTCTTTTGAGATTGTCATTCCATTTGAACAACATGAGAAAAAACAGTCAGTGCAATGAAGGGGAAACATGGATCTGACATGACAGCTAAAGCAGAGCTGGATACCAATTTAGCCTGCTGCGGTCCTTGAAATGAGGTTTAAAATCTGTTTTATTCACAGCATGCATGTCAAAATGATTTTGCTATTGTAACCAGATGTTATGGTTTTGCAGTCATTTGACAGATTTGCTAGTACAAAGAAAAAGTACAAAGATATAAAGTTCTACAAAACCCCTTCAAAATAAAAGCCCTGGTTAAAGGAACGCTTGGCAGTTTGGGCTTGTTTTTAGCACCCCCTAATGTTTGTTAGCAAAAGCGAAAGAAAAATGTATCTCCTCACTGTGCGTTTGTCCTTTTAACACCTTAATCTACCTCCTGAAATGTCTCCTCAGCCTTCATTAGTGTCTACAGGAGCGGTTCATCACTAAATCAGCTGTGCCTTTAGTATGTTTTTAAAGCTGCTCTACCAAAACTACAAAACAACCTCTTCTACCAAAACACGGTCATGGAACTCGGCTATCATCCCTAGGCCACATCCCTTGACATGGGAACCGAATTGCCAGGGTAAACGAGATAGTGCTAAACACCAGTCACCGTTTTATACGTTGTTAAGAGGCATGAAATGTTTTCAGCTAGCTTATTTTGCAGATTTGCCGTTGTAGTTTTAAATGCACAAAAATAAAAATGAAACAGCTCTCATTTTACTTTAAGATGATTAAATGTATGTACAGTCTCCTTTTCACTCATAAAAACACAACAGGTAGGATAAGTTTACTAATGCATCACGTTTTCCTCCTGCAGACCGTTCATTTATTACACAGCAGGCGCTGAACTCCTTATTAATATTTTCCAAGAAAGACTGAATATGTGACTGAGTGATGAATGCTACTATTAATAATAAAATAAATATTTACTATTATTAACAACAACCACATTTAGACAGTCAACAACACTGATTTGCCTAAATAGCAATGAACGTTTTACTAGAAAAGAAAAAAAACCTGTAGCAATAGATAACAAATAAAGACAAACATCTTCAGAATGGACAACCTCTATTTGTTTCAGGTAAACTAAATGAGAAAACTTTAAACATATTATTCCTTTGCAGTCAAAGACAGAACTTTGATCTATGATCTGCTAATCAGGAGCTGAATCTTTGCGTGGACATGATATCCTTTCTGCATCCAATTAAACTTTGTTAAGGTGGAATTATTGTGTTACAGAGACAGACATGTCTGTTGAAGCTCTGAGTGGTCCCATATCACAATTATTTTATAGTATCAGAGCTATTCCTATCCACGTACCTTTCCACCACTGAAGCCGTTTTAAGCTCGTGGATCAATATGTTCCTCGCTGATGTCTTACCTTCCATTCACAGCGGTCATTATAGGCCTGCTGACACGGACCCAGATAAAGTATCTACACTAATGGAAACCTTTCAGGTCAGAGCATTAAAAAAGCTCTCAAGATGAAATGACCAAAAGCATCTAAAAATATAGATTCTAAATTTGTCACGCTGCCGTGTGTTCAGAGTTTCACAATTTACTCTGCAAAATCTAGAAAAAAACATGTTTCAAACTTGCAAAAATGCTGTTATGTGAGTGCAGCATTCATTGATCTATTGACTCATGCCCTAGGAAGCTGTGCAGTTTCCATGGTAACATTAAGGGGAAGTGATGGGGGAAGAAGTAAGCAGATTGGTGGGGATTCGATTGTTTTAATTTAAAAATAGTTTCAACTATTTCATGAATAATGTTTAAACAGAAGAGCATAAATCTTGTTTTTGTGTGTAAATGTGTTGACATGACCTTCCTCCAGTGTTGCTTTAATAATCTTCACTCTCATGGAGAGTGGAGGCTTTAAGTGATGTCCTGCGAGTAAATGATTGACTTTAACAGCTTTATTTTAAATTATTTAACAAGCAGCGGTCATAAATTACGTTTGGCTGTACATTTTTTAATGCGTCAATATCCTGGCTGAGTACAGATCGCATCAGATGCACTTACAACCTGCTTAAAACTAATCACACAACAGCTGCAGTGATAAAATTCATCAGCTTCTATTGCTTAATGGCTCTTTATCTCTCCCTGCTACTGCAGTTGCAGAGAACATCAGCGATAGGTGGTGTGTTATTCACCGTGACAAGCCTGGGAAACCAGCGTGATTGGAGTTAAACAGTGCAGGACCAGCATTTGCAATGACTGGATTACTCTTTAGAACACACGCACACACACACACATGCATGCACACACACTCTCCTTTCAAAATGAAATGTCAGGATTTTCTGAGAAATTTCCACAAATCGCAAGACCTTTAACCACTTCCCTAAACGCAACACCGCAAAATGTGAACTTTCAACTTTTTGCAAAAGTCATTTTTTAACTTGACTGCCAGCAGCAACCACACCTCAGAAATGTGCTGTCCGTCAAAAAGCCACAGAGTGAAAACAAGGTTGGGAAACTAACTTCAAAGTCTAAAAACAGTATTTTCACTTGTAAGCGAAAGACACAGAAATATAGAATTTTCTCTCACAAACTGTAGATGGCCTTTTTAATGACCTGGGATGTATTTTTATCAGATTAATGAGCTAACAGCTATTGTAAACAGGAATAAGGAACAACAATAAATCATGAAACAACTTCAGAACTAAAATTTCTGCTGGAATTATTGCTTACTCACAGATGTCAGTCAACAGAGTAGTCCGCCATACACTGTTGAAGAAGATGCAAATGCATCCTTTTTCTAAATAAAGAACTTAAAGGGACACTAGTCAGTTTTGGCTTGTTTTTAGCACCCCCTAGTGTTCATTGGTGAAAGCGAAAGTAAAACTTATCTCCTCGCCTTAATCTAACTGCTGAAACGTCTCCTCAGCCTTCATTAGTTTCTATGGGAGTTATTCATCACTAAATCAAACAAATCAGCTGTGTTCATGATCTAAAACATGCAGGAAACATGCTGGAAGCAGACTGCAGATCCAGGTATGTCAAGCTCAATTTTTTCTAAGTCCCAACAGACCGGACCGGCAACTGTGACGTTGCAAGTGGAATATTATGGCCACAGGGGGCGACAGGGGCTGGGTGGCCTTTCATTCACCCTGTAAAGGGTCATTTCAGCACATACTGGCTCAAGAAAATGATTTAAAAATATTTAAAAATTGCCAAGTGTCCCTTTAAGTACCTCTATCAACTCTTGACTTAAAGAAAAGCCTGAGTCTAAATAGTCCAATGTTGATGCCAAAGCCATTTCAAACTTGCCATCTTGGTTTCACTCAGTTGACGTAAAATCCCACCCTCCAAACTGATGGAGCTCTGTGATTGGCCAGCCATCAGACTGAACTGGGGAGGGTCCAATGGAGCGTGGCTAGAGGAAAATCCTTTTGCTTCTGCTACTTTTTGTCTAAATTTCTAGACTACCACTGTGATGCACTACATTTATCTCTGGAGTCAGAAACTCAGTTGCACGTCTGAAAACCAGCAGGATTAACTAATTCTTGTGCTTAGTGACCTGGTTAATTAGTGCTTTTACGTAGAGAGACTGATATATTGGTTAGCCAATATATTGAGCTGATATTTATTACTTTTCATACATTAGTAGAGCTGATTTAAAGTCAGGCACATTCATGGACAGCCTGGTGCTGCTATTAAAATTTATTTAAACGTATATTTACATTTTTGAAAAAAGCATTTGCACATCTCTTTTTATTTACCTGTTTTCTTTATTTAATATGGACATTTTTACCTTTGGTTAAATGTCTGATCTTAACACTGAGCAGTGGACAAAATTATGATTGAGTTGGTTAAATTCAGCGTTCAGAAAACATCTAGATATTGGCCATGAAGACTGACCCAAAACAAATATCAGCTATGACCTCATGTCGGCATCGGTATTGACGTCAGAGCGACCCACGTCAGTCGATCTCGATTTCTGTGCATTCAAACACATCATGCTCACTAATAACAGTTTGACAAGCATCTTCTCATAAGTGAGGCAGCTGTTTTGGATTTTGAGGTCCAGCCTGGTTGGGAATCTCCAACTTTCTGAGTCAGAATTCCCACTTTGGGAGGCGTTCCTTTACTTGGAACTCAGAAATTCCAGCTTCCGATTACAAATGGAATGCACCATTAGCCTTGTTCAGGCTAGCTTTCACTTTTCTGCTTTTTCCCCTCTCCATTAACGTGAGGATGGTGCTGATGAGAGTGAACTAAAGACAGATCACATCACAGGAGTGTAAAAACACTTTTGTTTACACTAAAAACCAAAATGAATCATTAACTGCAACTGTATTTTATTTATGAGAAGACTCGCTAGAATGACCTAAACTGAAGCCACACCCCCTCATCAGGCCTTTTGTTGCTGCTAACATGTTTGTGCTTTGAGCAAAACCACCTGCTGTTAATGGTGAACCCACACCTGTCTGTAAACACGAGGTCTACACGCTCATGCTTCAACACCGCTATCTCAGCTACACAGGAGTGCTTGGTAACAATCGTTAAGAATGATGCACGGTGCAGGATTGTTTACAAAAGTTATTTTGACGTGCTAGATCTGACACCATCAATTAAAACCATTTCCGAGCACTATCCATGGGTTTCAAGTTGCAGAATGCATGTTTTCTGGTTCTGTTTTGACACTAACCGCCGTCGGTGCTGCAGGAGCAGAACACACGTGTGTTTGCAGCCAGCAATGTTGAGGTTTCCTGAACTCTTACTCAGATGGCTGAGAAAAACATTTCGTCATCGCTCTTCATTCCCCCGGGTTTTTACAGTCATAATTTGGGTCAACGACAACCGTGTCCACCGGAGGTGAGTCAAACCTTCAGGGTTCGTGTAGCCACAACCATCCAGACGTA
Source organism: Aphyosemion australe (assembly GCA_006937985.1). NCBI lineage: Eukaryota > Metazoa > Chordata > Actinopteri > Cyprinodontiformes > Nothobranchiidae > Aphyosemion > Aphyosemion australe. The sequence goes on along the minus strand of SSNS01000006.1, from coordinate 3,855,454 downwards.
GATGTGAGTAAAAGGTGAGAACTAAGCAACCAAACCGAAAACCTCTCTGTGGGAAAGACCAGTCATCAAAGGTTTCCAGATTTGGAACAAATTGGAGGCTGGCTAGACAACTGTTCAACACACACACACACACACGCTCCCAGACACACCTCTAACTAGAGCCAGCCTCAAACAGGACACATACCGCAGCAATAAACACACACCAGTTGCCATGCCTGCTGAGCCTTTTGTGTACATGTAATGATTCCAGAATGAGGGGAAGGAATTAATTTCATTAGCGTCCACGCACGAGGACAAGGAGGAAGATCAACCTGCTCCGATGCCAAACTGCACATTTGGAAACTCATTTATAAGAATAAGAACTGAATCCACAACAGTTCCCTCTTTTGTTTCACTTTTAGATAAAAACTTTCTGCAACTTGTTTCCCTTTCGTTGTGGTTCTGATTCATGTTTGAAACAAAAAAAATGACCAAATGTGGTGATTTATCATGAGTAGGAAAATGTGAACTCACAATCAGAGGCAGGGAGCACACCACAAAGATGATAGTCATGAGTGCCAGTAACACCAGGTGATCCATTTCTTCTTCCCCCTGTCCAAACCAGGCCAGGCTCAGCCTCTTCTTCCTCCCCACGGACACCACCGAGCCTCGCCGGACTATCTGGCTCCGGTGCATCTGGCGCAGGCTGACGATCACCGAACCGTTGCAGACGAACACGATGAAGATCAGCAGAGCCATGAGGGAGGAGTAGGACAGGGAGAAGGCCTGCACCAAGTTGGCCTGGGCATCCCCTGTTGCATCCATATCAATGAAACACCACGTCCCGGGGCAGTACTGTCTGAATTTGCCAAAGCCGCTGTACGGCAAGAGACAGAACGCCAAAGAAAAGAGGTAAATAAAGATAAGAGTAAACTTTGCAAAGCTTTGGCGAATGTGAACCGAGTAAAAGTACGGGTGGCTGATGGCGAAACAGCGATCCAAGGCCATGGCGCAGAGGATGAGCGTTGGCGCCAGACCAAAGAAACTCACAACAAAGCCAAAAAGGTTGCACAGTCTTTCACCACCCAGAGTGATGAGGGACACGTTACGAGCATAGCAGATGAACACAGGTGGGCTGAGGAGGCAGGTGCCCAGCAGGTCAGTCAGGGCCAGGCCCGTCACCAGGATGCAGAAGATGGATGACCTGGAGTGGTGCTCCTTCTGGTGCACGCCCAGGATGAAGAGGGCGAGAAGGTTTCCCACCACTCCACCCAAAAACATCAGGATGCTGGTCCTCGGCGCCTTGCCCCCATGACCCACAATGTAGGTGGTGTTGCTGCAGGATGCGTTAAAATCAGAGCTACTGTTCATGTTCATCTCTCTCACTGAGGATTCTTTATGGAGACAAATCTTTAAAACTTGCCAGACAGCAGGAGAAAGTACTGTCCTCTGACCACATGGCAGCAGGGATGTATGGAGAAATCCATGCAGCTGCTTGGTCTTATAACGCTACTCCTGTCATATTCCTGTTTCTGGGAGAGTCTAGAATGACTCTGTGGAAGAAAAACATGAAAGCTTCAGATTACTCACAGGAATTTCATGAACGACTAAATCAAATGCTCTTTATGCTCATAAATGAATAAATAATAATGAAAACTCACATTTCACTGGAGCCAAGAAAGCAGCAAACACGGTTTCTTTGTTAATAAATAAGAATGAAAAACCGGAGAAATATTCCGAATTACCGGTTAAGGAGGTAGACGGTGGCGCGCGACGGTCCGGTCGGAGCGCGTGCTGCTCGGTGTAGGAGCGTTTTCCTCCGCTGAAGTTTGTCTCTGAGTCTGAGCGCCTCCAGATCTGTTTCAGATCAAAGTCCCTCCCACCTCGCAGCGCGCGCGTGGCGCTGAGCGCTCGCGCTCTAAAGGAAATAAAACGTGTTTAAATCTGCGGCTGTGTATCTATTTATCTATCAAACACGACTTGCTGCTTTCTGATTTGTTTCAGTTATTTTGTGTGTTTGACTTTTTCTGCTAGTTTCTCTTCACGTTTAGAATAAATAACTCAACAATGTCAAAAATGACAATTAAAACCACTGAGATCTCCCAGCAAACCCAGTTCTAATTGGATCTTTATTTAACTCTCAGGTGAGGACATAGCCTGTGTGTCAGTGAAAACAAACTAAAGAGCCAGTTTTAATCAAACAGCAAACAAACTCAGAACAATTATTGCCACGTCTGCACATCAGCCCCTAAACAGAAGCTATGTTTTTGAACTCACATAAGGAAGAGTTCATGATGGTTGGTAAATTTACACAAGCTGTGACTGTGGTGATGGATGGGGAGTTTGCTAAAGTTGCTGACTTACTGTAGAAGTGACCAAACAGGTTCAGGTGAGTTCAGCGCTGACTGAGTTTTGGGAAGAGTGAATGAATGACAGGATCCTGGATGGATGGATGAGCATAAGTGGTGAAGTGCAAAGGTCTTTAGTCCCTTGTTTCTTTATGTTGCTTCAAATCAGCCAAATGTTCTCACCATCTTTAAAATTGTCTTACTGGTATTTCATATTTCCTCAGACTATTTTGAAGCTATATTGGGGGTTTTCCTTCAATTTTGGCTGTTTTTCACTTATTTTCAGTCCATCCATCCATCCATCCATCCATTACCCCAAATATCCTTCTTCCTGGAATGTGGCCATTAAACCTGCATAGTGAGACCATGAGGAGGCGTCTTAATCCAAACCACCTCAGCTGACTCCCTGTCAGAGCAGAGAACGCCCTAAACCCTGCTGAGCCCGACCACCCTACAGAGGAAATACTTTTCATCCACTTGTATCATTATTTTAGTCCAATGATCCAAATTACAGGACTTTAGGTGATGGTCAGAGATGTTGTTTAACTATCACCTGGAACTAAACACCAAGAAAATTCCTCTGCTTGAGGCAACGGCTCATTCCCAACCTAAATGGAGCAAATCACCTTGTTCCAGTTTGTCAGACTTTGAGGAGCTGAATCCTGACCATTAGCTCACTATCTGATCAGGGGGGGGGGGGGGGGGGGGGGAAGTAAATTAAAGTCGCTATAGCAAATTTGAAAAACAAATTAGCTTACAGCATCTTTTTCATGCCTCTTAACAATCTTCTAACATAGCTATAAATATATTGTGGAGATTAAAGAAAAAATGAAAAAAGTGGTTCTCTTGCATTTGTCTACAAACCTCCGCCAATAACACGTTTCAGACCGAAAGCAACCATTTGACCATCCGGTTGTCCGTGTGGCCAAACCGCCGCACTTGCCTGGGTACACCACTCATTACACACTTGCAAATTTAACAGAACACCACTGGTGTGAGAGGTCCTTCGCTCGACAATATCAGAGAAGGAGAAACAGCCGGCTGCTACCGCTTCAACTTTAAAAACACCATTTGAAGTCACGGGCAACAAAAGAGATTTGGACGTAGAAAACGGCGACTGGTGTTTAGCGCTCTCGTTTCCTCTGGGATCGCGGGTTTCTGGTTCCGGCAGAGGCGTCTCAGGGAAGATACCCGAGGGGAGGGGTGAGTGCTCCGCGACCGTGTTTACGTTTTAAACCTAGCTTGTTCTGTAGATTCGCTATAACAGCTTTAATTTTGAAATCTGTGGTCCCACTGGCCCCCCCTGTGAAAATATTCTGGAGGTGCCTCTGTGTCTGATCATAGGTAGAGAAATGAAGCCACTTAATTCCACTGTTACCAACATTCTGTCACAAATTCTCAAATTATTATCATTTCATTTGTTCAGTTAAAAAACAAACATGACAAAAACATTATTTTAAATTTGATCCATAACTGATTATTTGGCCTTTTGACACCAGCTGAGGTTGGAAAAGCATGAAAATGAATCAAAAACCACAACACAGGAAAAGCCACTGTCACTAACAGAGTCTGACGTGTGTCTTGTAAGAATAAATCCTATTAGGGAAGAGGTTAAAACCCAAACATGTATTCGGTTTCAAATTTGGTTTGAATTCTGAGAATACCACAGGATTTCCTTAACATGAGAATGTTTTGGATTTCTTTGATCTTTCAGTACTTTGGAGGGAGATGTAAAAAAATACAGCCCAGATAAATGTTGTTTGGATTGCATTTGGTGTACGGTAATCACCCATCACCCAGTTACTTTGAAATATATTCAAAAATTGACCGAACATGAGTTGGAACTGTCTCGTCATGAGACGAATACACTCGGTCTGGTGAGTATCGTTTCCTCTATTGTATGAAAATCAGAAAACAACTGGGCTTCTATCCACCGACCATTAAATCTGACACCTAAATCATCTTCAGCGGTGAACATGAGCAACGAATGTCACTTGAGAATTGTGTGTGGGGAAATTTCCTGATGCAAGAGAATCATTTTCAGGAAAAGGCTTTATGTCATTTAAAAGTTAATAACTCACAATTCACTTGAGATTGTTACAAACACGGCGTTAAATACGCAGGATTTCCAAAGAAGTTGAGTCTTTGATTCCTAACTGAAAGCTGATGGTGATGCAGAGGTGAATTATTATCGTGTGGAAAGGATCTAGGAATGTTCGTCACAGAACAACGAAATTGGGTTGAGCTTATCTTCAGCTGTGCATGTCATGAAGAAGGAAAGGCACCATTTGTTTTGGGTTTTCTTTGTTGGGTTTGTTATTGTTTTTGCTTTCAGTGAGGTAGAACAGATATTGGGATCGATGACAGTAAATAAGCTTTAATGAGCCAGAGCTGAAGCAAAGAGAGCTGTACGTACGTCAACAGGCTTTCCAGAAATAGCTCTGGTAACGCTGAGTTTCTAATCAGCACCGAGTCTGTTTTCTGAAATTTAAAAGAAGCGTCACGTTTCAGTTATCTAAATGAAATAATATTTCAATGAGAAGTTGGTACGCTTTTTTATTATTTACATGTTTTTATTGGCTCTGCTTGCCTGGGCACTTTGACCGTCTGTTTAGCAAATCTGTTTTTAAGAAGTAGACCCAAGAGCTGAATGCTTTCAAAATAAAAGCAGAGCTATGTTTCAAGTAGGTTTCTATAAAACAGTTTATCAGAAATTAAAATTTTATTAGTTTTGAAAAAATACTTTTGAATAACCTCAGCTTGGAGAAACAAACATTCGATTTACCAGATTGATAAGCTAATGGCTAGTTGAGTCAGGTCAAGACCAAATTGAATTGGTGCCATTTTAAAACAGATCCAAACTCAGATATTTTGTAGCTGGTTACATTGCTGTGAGTCTCACACTACTCCATTATTTTGCAGAACGATCTCAGGAGGAAGTGTCTCAGGCTGATTCCTACTTCACACTGGAAGCATCAGTGGCGCGGAACTGCAGAGGAACGTCACTGCTTCAAATAGAATCCATTATAATCTATGGAGGTGCTCCAAACCAGCTGCTGTACATTTTCAGGTGCATCCCAGAAGAGGCACACCATGCTGCTAAAGATAAAATTGAGTTCTAGTTTTGCCGCGAGCCGCTTTTGGGACACGTCAGTTTCCGCAATTAACATAGGGCTAGACAGGAAGTCACACAAGGTTTCAGTGTAAAACGTCCAGTAATTTTCAAAATTAAAGACTATTGCAGTGATGTGATTTCATATCTATGTAGATTACATCTATATGTGACCTCAAGGCTTATTTACTCCTAGCATACTTCAAGAAGTGCAACATTTTTGGGGATTTTTGTGCGATATCAAACGTGATTTCCTTCTTTTTGGTTTAATGGCGGATGGCATAAACAAACCGTGACCTTTGAAGTCTCGAGGGATTTTGTGATTGATGATGTGACTGCTGACTAAAGCAGCAGGATGAATTCTGAAGTGTTTTAGGCAATATTATCTGCATGCTTCAGAACCCAGTGAAGGCGCTTTACAGTGCAGATGGACAATGACCCAAGCATACTGCAAAAGCAACCAAAGAGTTTTCAAGGCAAATAAGTGGAACAATATGCAATGTCCAAGTCAATCACCTGACCTGAATTCGATTGAGCATGCATTTCACTTGAAGACAAAACTGAAGGGAAAATGCCTCAAGAACAAGCAGGAACTGAAGACAGTTGCAGTAGAGGCCTGGCAGAGCATCACCAGGGATGAAACCCAGCGTCTGGTGATGTCTATGCGTTCCAGACTTCAGGCTGTAACTGACTGCAAAGGATTTGCAACTATTAAAAAGTGAAGGTTTGATTTATGATTATTATTACATTATGTCTTACGAATATTTCGTGCCTACTAGAAGAAACCATTACTCCAAGCTCATTGACCTCTGTGATAAGTGGACACAGAAATGAATCCTAAAGTTGAAGACAAAACAAAATGAGCCCCGCCTCCTCCGTGTGAACTAATAGGACGTTTTTACAAACTAAACCGCAGATCTTTTTGTTTTTGTTTTCCAGGTGCTGATTGTTGCTACAGGTTCAAAAATTATTTTCTAAAATATTTAGCTGTAATTAATTCATTTTATCTATTTCATTTATTTATTATTGTAGTTAAAATGATTAGAAAACTGCAGTGATACTCTGACAGTTGAAGCTAACCAAACCTAACCCTGTGACAAACAGGAAAAAGTTTGGTTAATAAATGTGGTCAGATAGCAAATTAAAGAACTTTTTTTTTCAAGCACACGGAAGATATTATAGATTTGCTAAACTGCACTTTGACTTCAAAGAAAACCAAGAAATCCAGAATGCTTCTGCTGAACTCTTAAAGAGCAAAAGAAAGAGCAGCAATAGGTGATGTGGAAAAAACGCTTGTGGTTTGTTTGCTGCCTGTTGCCTTCACTGACAGGAAAGTACAGTAAGACTTTTCCTCTCAGCTAAAAGTGTGTCTAGGTTTCGTTTACTTGTAACTGTTCCTCAGGTTGTTAAAAACGATCGGGAACAATATCCTGGGATGCTTTTTGGAACAAATGTCGCTCTTCATGTTGAGAACGACAATATTTTATGATACTTTTCCTTTTCTGTAGAAGTTTGTAAAACATGTTTTATGTGTCTGAGAATATGCTACAGGTCACAGGCTGACCTACGTGGATGACAGGAAGATGGAAATTGTCTTAGTGAAATCAAAGCTTGAAATACTCTGAGGAGCTTAAAAAAACACAGATAACACACAGGAAGTAATAAAAAAAAACAGTATTTGTAGTTGTAGTTATCTAGATGATCAGAAAGCAACATAACAGCATGTTAGAAATAGAAACCTCAAGTATTTATTAATGAAAACTTATTAGATTTGTTTATTTTTAGTCCTAAAACGGAATATTTAAGATTAAGAGATATAATCTATTGTCATAAAAATTAAATCAACATGCTATCTCTCCAAATGTATGAAGCGCTGATTGTAAAACAACACATTTTTTAAAAATTAACAGCTCTGACATTTAAACTAAAATAATAATGTTAAGAATGAATATTTGAAATCACATCTAAATATTTAACATAAAAGCTAAAAACTTAAATCTAAATGTAGCTGCTGAGTTTTTAACATAATGCCTTACCGTCGGTGCCCCATACAAATAAGACAAGCCTTATCTCACTTAACCTTTAGCCCTGGGCCTCTGATTCATCTCAACGTTGTCACAACATTCTCCTCATATTTTCCGAGGTTATCTTGGGTCATCCTACACAGTCAAACCTAAAAGATGCAACAAGGCTTGAACAGAAGTTTCCAACATTAAATAAAAGGGGGAAATACCTGTTGAAACTTGATTCCCACTGCAAAAATTATTTTAAAAAAAGTTTTAAAAAATCCTATTTTTTAGACATTTTATCTAATTTTAGTCTTAAAAGAAAAACCTTTCTTCTCTGGAAAAATAGTATTACTTAAAATAAGATAAATATTCTTCAAATTTTCTTGTTTTGAGTAAAAAAAAATCTGCCTATTGTAACAGTTGCTACTGTCACTGCTGTAATACAGTATGTCACCACAGGGTGGCAGCAAATGTCTGTTCTTCTTTGTTGTATGCCATCTGTAGGAAAATCTCACAGTGTGTTCTCCTGTAACGTGCGGTAAAGCTTGTCTTTTTCTTTTACTTCATTACCAAAATAAATTAGTTATTGAGAAAAGTAAAAAGTCATTGCTCTTCTGATCTTCACTCACAACTCTGTGCGGCCGGCTTTGTCTCCGCCCCGCCGTACGTTACACTATGGGGTAAGCAAAAGTTGCTGGGCTAGAAATCTTAAAACGAGCTAATAAACCTAAAATTAGATTCTTTTTCTAGTTTTAAGATTGCTAGCTAAGCAACTTTTGCTTACACCATAGTGTAACGTACTGCGGGGCGAAGTGTTCTTCTTCTACGGTACTATGTGGTTACGCTGCAGAGGACTCCAGCCGAGTCTCGGCCACATCTCCACCTGGCTCAGCCACTCACCTGCTGATATGACACGTTACGGCTCGGAGCCGTAACGCCTCCTTATAAAAACGTCTTCCTCCACTTTCTTCTAGTGATCGCGGTGGACAGGAAATCCTCCAACCTGCTGCAGTTTCTGTGTCTGCTCGTTCTCCTGAGTAGTGAGTCTCCTGCGTGTGTGTGCTCGTGTGCACGCGTTTGTTAACGACTCGTTTTTCTGACTGAGAAACTCCGAGAGCGCGACTCCTCTTTTAGGCACATTTTTCTAACAGGAAGTGTGGGTGAAGTAACCCTCCATCCATGGTGTGACTCACCCTTTAAGAATTGTTACTTTATTTTAAGTAATGCTATCTTTATAGAAGAGAAATTATTTTTAATACTTTTTAGACTAAAAATTAGAAACATTTTCTAAAAAAATGAGGATTTTTTAAAAACTTTCTTTGAAATTGCAGTGTACCAGGATTTAGATGCCACTAATAACCCTGCAGCCATCTGTTGTAGACATTTTCACTGGGGTGTGTGCGCATAAGAGAAGAGAGAGAATGATATTTACACAAGGTTTGAAAACACTTTATGCGCTAAAACTGAAGGGAGCTCTTGTGGCTGCTAATTAGAAAAAGGTCCTTGTGGGAATGTTTCATTTAAACCTCTTCCAGAGATTTATTGATGGATTAACAGTTCAGAGAACAAATTACTTTAGGCCAAGTGATGAATTTCTCCAAAAGCATCCCACATAAATTAAAAGTGTTTTCCGTAAACGACTCCTCCACAGTCTGATGCAAGATGCTGTCATCCAAACAGCTGAATACCACCGATGCTATTATATTTTTGTTGGCTGTTGTTTGAGTTACAAAGAGCTACAATTCATCTAAAATACAGAAATGACTCATCGACGCAGACATCTCACCCTTTGCTTGGACATCAGCGTCTCTCAGCCTTAAAGACAGAGACAACAGGTGGAGAGACGCTTCAGCTGCTTATTTCTGGTAGCAAGGCCGTTTAAGGTCAGGCTTCTCTATCTGTTGTCCCACAAATAGTTGGAGCAGCAAAGATAGAAAAATTCTATAAAGGGGAAATTGTGGCAAAAATACTTTAAAGGCATGTCACCCGACAACGCATTCTTCTTGTGTCACAGAATCAGTTAAACATGATGGTGTGTTGTTTATCTCAGTCACATCAGGAGGTAGAGTTCAGGTCAGCGTGGGCTTTTACAGTTACTCTGACTTCCTCCCACAGTGCAGCAGCAAGCACGCTAAGCTAATTGGTGGCCCTAAATTGATCGTAGGTGTGAGCGTGCACGGCTGGTTATCTGTCTTGTTTGTCCTCCGACAGCTGAGGAAGGACCCAGAACCTCCTGTTTACCTAAAGCAGGTGTGGACAAAGCCATGAAAGGACAGGTTAGTCCAGATGTTTGGAAACTACAGAGAGAGAAGTGGGGATTCACAAAGGGGAACCACCATAACTGAAAGGACACACTTGCATCCTGCAGAAAGTGTCCTTAAGTGTTCTGGGAGGGGTTTAATGACGTGACCTGGCTATAGTTACACTTGTCTTGATTTCTAATACAAAAAATAAATAGCAAACATTTAGAACAAAATGATGCTGGAAGTGTTGAATCAAGAGTAAAAGCAGCATGAACTCATCTTCTCCAGGATTATCCAGGATGGAAAGAAGCACTCGGTGTCTCCCAGGCAGGAGGACACGGTGGTGGGTGTGGTGTGGCCAAACACTCAGCAGCCAGTTTGTCTCGCATGCATCAGCTGAGTGGTTTCATTTCTGCATCCTAAAAATCAGCATCATATTTCCTCTTTTAAGGCTTTTTAAATGTTTTTGGTCATTTGTTAAATTTAATTTTCAGTTCTTTATCTACTTCCTGTCTCAGAGGCTGTCTGTTGTCAATTCAGGCAGAATTTATAAAAGAGCACCATCTGGTGGTCTGAGTCTTCTAAACTCACATTTCTTCAGTATATCTTTTAATGCTTTTACTTTCCTCAGCATCAGTGTTTGATTATATTAGCTTTAATGTCATTGCTGATGTTAATTTTTCTCACAAAAAAACTAAAATGAAAATAGAAAACTCAAGCTATGACGCTAAGTTAACACAAATTGATATAGATCCAAAGGAAATGCAACGTATTAACCCTTAAAGGCCCATTTCAAACATCTGCAATTTTGCTTTTTGAGTCATATATTCAAGTTTGACAACCCCAAGTGACATCCTATCCATACATATATTGAAAATTATTTTACTTCTTTATTTTTTTTCTACATTTTGATGTATTATTTAACCTTAAGGGTTAACCTTGTGAGCTGGCAATTCATAAAGATTTTATTCAAAATTTTATTTTACCAATTTATTTCTTTATGCCTCATTGATCAGAACATTTATACCTGGAAATCCTCTTAATATGATTAATCACCTAGTCTCCATATGGCCAGTGTGCACTGAGGGCTCAGCAATGGTGGCGTGCAGCACAGCTAGTGTTTATTTAGAGATTGTCAAACAAAACTCAAGGTAGGCGGCGTGGATTTATTTCACTCATCAAGTCCAGGAAGTCTGGGAGGTTCTGCTGCCGAAGCGTGTCCAGGAGCTCAGGATTTTCCCTGAGAGATAACATTTGATGTTGACTTTCTTTGTTTTAATAAAAAAAAGTAAATAATATATTTTCCTGGGTTGATTTCTCATCAAATAGTAAAAAGGTTGTATGTTTTAAAACTAGTTTGAATAAAATTAAAGATGTAAAAGATCTGCTGAACAGAGGCGCACCCAGAAAATTTTGATAAGGGTGGCCAGACGGGGCCAGAGAAAATTTTGGGGTGGCACATCAAATTGGTCCTTGTGGTAACTCTGGGAGAGTTTAGCCTGTGGCGATGCATTGAATGCTCCTTTATTCTTTTTTATTAAAAAATATGCATCCAAAACATTTGACTCAAAATTGAGAAATACATTTAAGTTAATTTAAATTATATATTTTTGTATTTGCCTGTTGCTGTCTTCACAAAAACTATGGAGATATAAACTTTTTTTGAAAATGGTGAGCAGCAAAAACATACAATTTTTTTAAATTCTGATTTACTCATTAATTGTATAATTTTTTATTGAGTTTTTCATTTATGTCATGATTATATGACATTAATTTATGGTTTGAGTAAACATTAACATGATTTATCAAGAACACTGGTCTCCCCTGGGGTGGCCAGCATTTTCTAGGGATGGCCACCCCTAGCCACCCCTTGGGGGCGCCACTGCTGCTGAAGTGAATAAACAGCCATTGCTGCAAAAATCTAATTCAGTTTCTATTATGTGAAGTAAAAAACAAACCCTTCTCACGCCCCAAAGAAAACATAAAAACCTTTGAGCAAGGCAGTTGTTTGTTGCCACATAATTCTTGCTTTTTTTCCAGCAAGATGATGCCAAATAACATTCTGCATTTGTCATAATCACAGTGGAAAGTCCTGTCCTGCAGTGCAGATGTGTCACCTGCTGAAAACAATTCAAACCCCAGACAGAGGGAGGAAGAAACAGAATACCCAGTTGAGCTGCTGGAATCCAGTATGATGCAATAATGGGAAAGCAGCTTTCTGTTTTGGCGGTCGGGCTCCTCAGTTTTTCTTCTCAACACCAAATTAAAAGAGGTCGTCATGGCAGCATGTTTACCAGGACTGTGCTCGGAGCTGTGCATGCACCAAAGAATATCTCCTCCCAGGAGGCCGTGCTAACAGCTACAATAAGATATTATTCTGAAGGGTGCAGCTGAACACAATGTTAACCACCTCAGACCTGCAGCTTTGTTTAAAAAAAACACCTGAACGGTTTATTTTCTCCTAAAAATGAAGAAAAAGTAATTTTACAGGTTTTAGGTTGATTATTTGTTGGCTGGAATGGAAATGTTCCTGTTGAGTCTCCAGGTAACAGGCAGAAACGGGCCGTGCTGCTGACTCGAGCAGCCTTGAGCCACAAAAGAAACCTGACCAGTGTGATGATGTTTACATCAGAGCTGAGACTTCATTACATCCTTTCTCGTGTCTTTAGCGTTTCCAGACTAAAGTGGAACACTCTGCAGAGCGTGGGGATTAATGCTTATTACACCTCAGTCTAAAACGGTTCAACACTTTCTGAGGTGCAAATAAAAAAGCAACAAACACTAAAGGAATAATTGAGTTTAAATAAATGCTTTTATCCTTATTTAAACCATTATCCTGGCATTTCATGTTAAGTGTTGCTGTTTAATACACTTTAAAACTAGAAATAAAGCCGATAGAGCACTAATTGTAATTATTACCAGCTGAGTGTGATCCAGTTTTTATCTACTTAACACCAGCATGCACACACATCCAATCAGACACAGCTAGTCCAGACTAAAGCATTTTCTATTGGCTCTCGGTGCTGCCAGTCAATGAGACCACGTGCCAGAGGTCATGACCCCAGCTGACCTGGATTACCACAGGCTCCTGCAGCAATCTCCTGAGCGGCTAAATATAATTTGCACCTGAGACCGTTTCCCTAGTGAGGAGCTGTGGGTGACCCGGCCTGACCCAGTCTGAGGCTGTCTGGATTAGAGCGCTCTGCTGCTGCAGCACACGTAGGAATCTGTGGCTGAACCCGTTTCAGCATCGGTCTGCAAGGAAATATAAAAAAAGCCACTTCAAATTAAATCCGTCACGCAAATGCAGGTGAAGTAAAGCTCAGTCAGTTTATTGATTTATGGAAAATATTTCACATCTTAACATTTGTGAGATACTTTCAGCCCGTTGATGGTTGAATTCCAAACACCCGTCTCCAAAAACATCCCAAACAAAGCAGTATTTAAACTTTGCATAAATCATAAGATATCCCAGCTAACTTTGTTTTTTCTAAACTTTTGGATCCAAAAGTAAAAAAAAAAATTAAATAAAATTCTATCACTGAAACCAACTGCACATCTACAACTCTGCTACAAACTACCTCGCCCTCCATCTGCTATAGTCCCCCTCAGAGCCCAAATTAAATGCATCAGCCCCACGAGTAGTACTGGAGAATATACAATAGAAGTATTCTGTTGAGTTGAACAACAAGCAGACTGAAGTTGGATCACTGGACTACAAATTGAAGAGCAGACACCAAGAAATACAGGAAGTGTGTGAAACATACGCATCATGTAGCAGCAGTAATAGTGGCATTTGGTTTCTTTTTTTTTTCAATATTTTTTTAAACATCTATGTGATTTATACCAAAGTGCAAACATGTTAGACTGCAAGTATTTTTCTGTTATTATAGTAAGCAGGTTTATTATATTGGGATGAACTATGAGCCTTGCAAAAAGGTTGCGTACTTTAAAGAGTATTATGGCACATTTCAAAACCAAAGAGAAAACATGTCACAGGTCGTTTACTACTATAGGCAATGCAAACTTTACGATACACTAATATATAGAGAGAGATATATTTTGTAACCAAAGTTTGTTGTCAATACATTAATATATGAGAACACATTTAAAAAGCATTACATCAATATTTTATCATCATATCTGAACAAATATATTAACTGCAGTCCTCAAGTGTGTTTTCACAATGATCATCCTGGAACAGAACATCACACGACTGTCTCCAATCAGCGCTGCGGGACACAGAAAAGCCCACAACTCAAAACACAACAAAATTACATCCCACGGGGGGAAAAAATAATAATAATAATAGCCTCCAGCATGTTTCAGGGTCTCGCTCTTTTTCCGAACACTTCCAGGTTTGCTCACCTCCAGCCGAGCACCAATGAACACCCTACATCTCTACTAATTGCTCTTGCAATAATCAATAGTGACACAAATTTTACAGATATATAGCTATATGTTTATGTATATACCTCCAGTGTGTACACGATCTGACCACTACCTCGGATGGGTTTGGTCTCCTTGCTGTCACAAGAGACCGCCACAAAAAAAGGTGCATGCAAGAAGAGTTTCAATTCAGTTTTTTTCAGAATCACTACAGATTTTAGGTTGGTTTTTTTTTTTTGGTTGATGACAATCTGGACAGAATTAAAAAGCCAGCTAACTTTCTTCTACAGATTATAGCCTGATTTCCTACCGTCTGCCTTTTCAGTGTTACTCTTTCCTCTAAATTAATCAGGAGCTATAGGTGACTCAGCAGAATCTTGGTCTGAAGTAGGAGGACTTTGGCCCTTTTAAAGCTTGGTCCATTCACTTCTTTAGGGATTATTCTGTCGGTGTTTGCTAAACAGAGACCTCAGAAGTACTTGGATGTATTGAAGCACACATTCTACGGGTAAAAGATTTTAAGGGGGCAATTTATCGTTTCATGTTTGTTCCTTTTTTTAGTTCTTAAAGACAGTAATTTTAGTAGGACAAGCAACACAGAGAGAAACGTCAGAGTTCTCTTCACTTGGCGGTCATCATCTGGACAAACTCTGGAAAGAGAAGAAGAAAAGGATTAAATGACAAATACAACATAAAAACAACCACAGGATGACGATAAGAGTTCTCACCCTCGTAGTTGACCTGACCGTCGCCGTCAATGTCAGCCTCACGGATCATCTCATCCACCTCCTCATCCGTCAGCTTCTCGCCTAAGTTGGTCATGACATGCCGTAGCTCGGCTGCGCTGATGTAGCCGTTACCGTCCTGCACAAAAAGCAAAGAGGAAACGTTTGTGTCCAGATTTGTACAAATTCTTTTTTATGGTATCATGGCATAACAATCACTGAAGTTTCTCCTTTAAAAGGTGTGATTCACTTATTTAATCAATACATCTGCAGTGGTCTCTGGTAAGAATGAATGCCTTGCAAGTTGCACTCGGGGCTAAAAAAGCCCAGAAAGGCTTGGATCAGCAGGGACAAGTCTTCTGCAGCAGAGAGTGGCACAACGCGGCAGGATTTAGGGTCTTCTCGCCTCGGATTGGATAAAAGCAACATGACTCTACCACTGACTTGCAACGTGGATGTTTTATCTCCACAAATAACACAAGCCTGGAGGAGTTCTGCTGTGTGGTGGAGTTGCTAATGCTAACGGTTAGCTTCTACTAGTCAGGACATCCTCTGCTGTTTTCTGGATGCTAAACTAACAACAGCCTTCCCCGTCATGAGTCAAGACAAGTGAGTCCATGAATGTTAAGTGACAGTGTGACGTCGTTTCAAATCCTAGAGTTTCACCATCTATTTTCTTTCAGAAGCTAATACAGGAGATAGGTGTAGGAGACTATGTTCAGCCTGCATGAAAAACTCACAGTGACTGATTATAATCAGAAATAATCATTAAAAACAGACAAATTGCTACAATAGCGCCACCTTATGGACTATATTGTGACACAGCGGGCATCAAACCTCATACAGAATGTACCATCACCGTCCAGTTTCAGGTTTGTCAAGATTACGTTTAATACATTTTTATTACTAATCAATATCTGCTAACTGAAACTAGCCACAGCTGCTAACACAAGTTCTAATCAAACACCGACAAACACATTTGCTTAGGCTAACTGTGTTTATATAAACACACATACTGGTATGTGACCAACAAGGGATTCCCAGTACTAATAACTTATCAGCATAACTCTTTGGTACCTTGTCGAAGACTCTGAAAGCTTCTCTAATCTCCTCTTCACTGTCTGTATCTTTCATCTTTCTGGCCATCATGGTTAAAAACTCAGGGAAGTCAATTGTTCCGTTTCCTATGAATTCAAGCAGAAGTAGGTTAGTAAGATTGCATCAATTTAGCAATGAAGCAATTTCATATGCAAACAGTGTGGATGCAACTTTCCATGAAGCAGTTCAACTTCTTTGGTGAAGATTTTGTTTGAATTTCTATAAAAGGAGACTATTTAATCTAGGAAGGAGCATAAACGGTACATCTACACTAGCAACACGTCTACTTGAATAAATCAAACCTAAAAAAGGGCAAAAGAATCAAATCAAATGGAAAAATTGGATTGTTTTTTGGTTGCTCACCATCTGCATCCACTTCATTGATCATGTCCTGCAGTTCGGCCTCGGTGGGGTTCTGTCCCAGAGAGCGCATCACAGTTCCAAGCTCCTTAGTGGTAATTGTACCATCACCGTCCTTATCGAACAGTGAGAAAGCTTCTTTGAATTCTGCAACAGAAAAACAAAATCCTTTTTAGTCTTCACTTTAATAAATAAATAGACCAAGCATCAACTTGATGTTTATAAAGAAAAATAATGTTTGGAAAAACTCGACGGACTGGACGGATCACTTTGATTCATACTAAACCAAATGTTTCAAAATATTTCAAAATAAAACTTTACTTCCCCCTTTCTCAAAGTTTTGACTCTTAATATTATGAAAGTAAAACTTGAAGAAGTGAATTTTATTTACTGTTTAGTCGGCCTACAGATCCACAGCCAGATCCATGCCTCAGCTAGCAGCCTATGATCCTTTTCAGCGCTGGATTAACCTTTCTAACAGCTTAGTTTTGTCAAATTTGGAGGTAAATGAATGTCCAGCTAAAGATAAAACAAACCAAACATGGTTAAGGTATGCACTTACCAGCAATCTGCTCCTCAGTCAGCTGATCGGCCTGTTAACAAAAGTACAAGACACCAATGAATCGCAGATCATCATAAAAGATGACTATCAAACATAATTTCACGGGTAGATGTATCTGAAAAACAATAAAATACAGGTACTGTTTCCAAAAACAACACAGTAACATAAAAGGACTGTGTTTGCAGATTTCATTTGTGAAGGCGCTGGACGTCAGGCTAAACTGATCATAGACAGCAGAATCAGAAGAGGGCTGCTGAAAGGTGATACTTTAGTATTTGTTGAAATGCAATAACCGGACCATCTGTCAAAGATCATTTCTGCATTAAAGGGTCTAAATTCTTTAATTCAACAAATAAAGGAGTCAAACTCCCAGCAGATCAAATGAAAAACACCTGCAGCAGGAGCCGCTTTGCACACAACCTGAACCAATCTCCCTATGCAAATATGCTCAAGACAAACTCATTCAAAACACACGGCAGCTGGACGGGCAGAGCTGTGACCTTGTTAAACGCTGTTCTTCCAAGATTCAAAGCATTAAAACTTTATTATCTACCTTCAGTTTAATTTGGTTCGTTTCTATAGCACCAGTTGACAACAAGCATCATCTCAAAGCAGAGACAATCGTCTTAAGACGATTGTTTGCAGTAAGGTCAGTTCAGTTGTAATAAAATTAGATCCATTGTCATTTGGTCGGTTTGTCCCTAAAGGAACCAGCAGATCCGATTACATCTTCACTTCGATGCAGTCCCACATTCTGAGCAAGAAGTACAAAGGGTCACGGTGGAGAGGAAAACTCCCCTTTAACGGGATGAATGGGCGGCCTTCGGCCTTCACTGACTGAAGACAGACGAGACAAAAACAAATAAGCACGGAAGGGCTGGACCAATCACTACTTCTATGGAAGATGAACAAAGAGAGCAAAGTTGATGGCAGTAATGTTAGCAAATAAAACATGAGGAGTAAAGAGAGGAAGGTCAACAGAATGAGGAAATGTGATCAGCATGTCCTCCAGCAGTCTAAGTCTGGTTCCACAAAAGAGCCTTAATTACAGACAATAACGTGCTAGAACTTTCCACTTTAAAGTAACAACAGATAGTTTTTTAGACTTTAAGCTAGAGATTTAACATTGATCTCAGTGATTGTTGGTGCTAGAAACTTGACCAGTTTCATATTTGAAACCACTCTTCAGCCATCTGTTGACCAAAAACCACACTTTTGTGGAGCGGGTAGGTGTTCTAGGGGGCGCTCTTTACCTGATTTACAGCTGTTAGCTGTAATACTAGCGGTTGGCAGTTTCAGTTCCCCGATCGTCAATAAAAAGCTTTGTTGCTACTGGACTTGTACGTAATGTGTGGAACTTTTTACTTTGTGGTTTATTTTGGTATTAGTTGGCTCATGTTAGCATTAGCTCATGTTAGCATTAGCTCATTGTTAGCGCTAGCTACAGCAGGCTGCAGCAGGGTTGTTTACGACAGTTGTAATTCCACTTTCAACCAGTAGGGCGGAGGAGCAGGAAACTGCTCACCGTTACTTTAATCTTTAAAATCTACAATTTTACACACTAGAATACTTTAAAAAATCATCTAAAATAATCTTTTAAATGCATGACTAGTTATATTAGTGAAGCGGGGTATGTCTGTAACGGCGTATATGTTTGTTCTAGGCCTGAATAGAGCAGCTTGCTTTTATGTGCAGCAAAAACACACTTGATGAATTTTCAATCTCTTATTAGTACGGATGTAAAGTCTTAGCAGGCCTATCTAAGGCAGACAACATGCCCACTTTGGGCTGCGAAGAAAGTGTGATGAGGGACGGGTATAAATTCTCCACAGCCTGAAATACACATGCCTGCTATAATTAGTGAGACACGAACAGGGTCGCCAATGTAGCACACTGAATATTACAGCAACTAACTACCTCTTTGTATCCGTTTTACGGAACAAATATTTGGCTCAGCTCAGAAACTGCTGGACATCTGTTGTTTGGCGGGGCTCCCTGCGTTTCTGTCTTTATGTAGTCCTTCATACTGCCAGGGTAAATGTGAGACAAATGAAACAAATCCTTACAGTCTGACCAATCCTGGAGCCTTAAAATATTACAAAATGTTTTCTTTGATTGTGACCATGTCCTCCTGCACTGCAGATAAAAGCATAAACGTACAATCGCTCGCCTTTTCAAAACTAAAGAGATTAAAGCCAACATTTCCTCTCACCCGAGGTGTTAGTAATGCCATGTGTTCTTCGAATCAAATTCAATGAGTCACCATGTTGGTTGGGGCAGAAAGGGAGGAGGGGTAAGAAAGACTGCAGAGTATCCACTCCGTCAGGAGCCAAAAGATCTTATGGTGCTGAAGCAAGCAGTGTCTGCATTGGTGTGTGAGCTGCTGAAAGTGATCATAAAACAGTCATCCAACTCATAAGGAAACCTCATCACCGATCCTCACGGTGGTCACAAATAAATGATTATTCTCTGACACATGGAAATGACAAAAACCTTCACGCAACACGTGATTGAGGATATTTGCCAGCATGTCACAAGTTTGCTACTTAAAAACAACAGCAGCTCGTTATTTGCAATGCAATGAAAAACAAAGGATGGGACACAGATGCAGGGATTCATTAGAGCTCCACAGTGGGGCCATTTCAGAGAGTTAGTACCCATTTTAGAGGATGCACTGCGGGTACTGTCGGGCTGCTGCACCATGCATGTTTTGGTTCAATGCGGGGGGAAGGGAGACGCGAGAGGAGGGGTGGCTGAGAGGATCATTCAGCTGAAGCAGAATGCGGTTTCACGTTATGGCGCAATACGTAACGAAGGAGATGGTGTCATGGTGGGATTGCGAGAAAGTCCATAATGTTGCAGCTCCCGATCGAACCGCATTCAGTATCAAACGCAGCTGAACATTAAAACTACTACATGTGAGCTGCATTCTTATGTAATCCATCTACAGAGCGATTATAAGCGCTTTCGCTTGTTGCGCATGCAAAACTACATCCAAACCACCCTGTCCGCGTGCCTGCAAGAAGCGCTGCAATAGCTTCATGTGAGCGATGACAAAATGGTTGTTAGCAGGTCAATTAGCCGCAGCGGTGATGTCTTTCTTGTAAGATTAGCGAGATTCACACTGGACGGTCTATTTTTACACAGAGCACCCCTTCCACCACCATCACCACCACGCCCACTGTCGACTAAACGACAAAAAAAAATGCTGCAAACCTTTTAGCATGTAGGTTACAACCACGCACAGCAAATCAGCAAATGTATGGCATCGCATTTCAGCAGGCATACAGCACATTTCTTCTCACATTTCTAAGTCTACGCAGCACAGCTGAAAACTATTTATAAAGGAAATGTGTGGTATTAGCTGCTGATACACATTAAAATGCTCAAATTGGCAATAATAAACTGCAGCATAGACCTTCAATGTAGGCCTGCATTGAGTCGTTTACTATTAATTAGCAAACCAGGGGTCGAACTAAGTTTTAGGTCAGCTTATCCAAAGGCTATTAGTGGAAACACTTTAACACGTACGGCTGAATGCAGCGATTAGCTGTTTAGCATTAGCATCGCTACGCAGGTTGGTGCTAGCTCGTTACTCACCATTGTCCCGTTGACTTTTCAAGCTCTGCGGAGATGAAAATGGGTTTATTTACGATGCTGGATGTTAATCACCCAAAGAAAGGGTTGCTGTATGTGGTAGTTTAAATTATAACCGACTTCGCAGACGTCTACGGTTCAGGAAATGCGTGTGGACCGATGCTGCTCCCGTGTTGCCGAGTTGCCCGGAAACCTCAATCCAGCAGCGACGCCGGGGTGTGACTCGGTTTCTCAACAGCTGTATCCCTCCGCCGGTGCCCTACATCTTCAGAACTAAGTGCGTTGCCAGAATTTCAAAGAAAAATTAAAACATACAAGCTATTTATCCATTGTGTGTGTCTGGGTTATTTTTTTATACAAAAGCAGGTACTACTAAATTACTATTTATGAAAGCTTCCTATTAGGAGGGGCTACTTCCAGAACTGTGCAAAAACACTTGAGTCATCCCTGATTCCTGGATATTTCCCTTCCAAGCAGCCAGGCTTTCTAGTAATATTTAAAATGGTCCAGGGCAAAAGTTCTCTAGGCTGCTGAATTTGGCTTCTGGCTGCTGCGTTTTAAGTTAGTTTTGGTTAAATAGCAGAACAAAGTATTTTTTAAACAGATCTACTGTATAAAACGTAATAACCCTAATTAAAATAATTGACTCTAACAGATGCATCTCTCTGGTCCTCTGTCCGGCCTTTGGTTTGAGGTGGTCTGAAACGTTTGCAAAGTTTTCCAGCAGTCACATTGTTTACTTTATTAGTTATATAGAAAACTGTAAGTCTAACCACTAACATAATCATCTGATAAAGATGTGCACGGTGATGAGATCCACGACTGCTAGCAGGCCTGTTACTGACTTGTGTTCCATCCTCATTTTTACCCAACCTACTGTCACCGGTGCTGATGACATGAAATTGTCTCTGAAAACTGTTCCTGAAAAGCAAAACTTCTCATTCGCATATGATACAAACACACTCATTTGGCTGCATGGTAAATGGGAAGTTGAATTTTCTGGAACATCCATGCATGGAAAGATCAGCAATTATCTTGACTGTGGATATGTTAATTATTTTCCTTGCTGCAGAACGTTGGACTCCTGGTAGTTTGATAAATGGTCTCAGATCCCTTTTCTGATTGATGGACAACAGGTTATTCTTAAAGATCATCCTTTATACATCTCCTTCCTGAAAATGTTTTACACCTTTATGCTCCAAACAAGAATACCTGCAAAACATTTGCCTTTATAAAGATGTTTACATTTGCTAATGGTCAGTAACTCAATTGAATCTCATTAGCAGCAGCTGGTTGGTACACTTGTCTTCCTAGTTCCTGAGGAAGCAGTAAGTTTTTAACAATAGTTTATATTACCCAAGCACCCTGTACTTCCCTTCTCCTGCTCTACTGCACATCGCTTTAGGCATTCCCATCTATTCTAGCACTCTGACAGAGCCTAACGAATGTTTCTTCCCTCCAAGTAGTTTATTATTGTTGCCTCAGCAGTATCTGCATCAAAATTAGTAAGTTTAGACCAGAAGCATCTGTCAAATACATATTTGAACCCAAATGCATCCTTACAAAGTCTTCTGATATTTAGATTTACAAATTCAACTCTTCTGCAAACAGAAAAATGTGTTATTTCAGGACCACATCAAGAGTTCACCTACACTTGCAGTAGTGAGGTCAAAGCCAGTTGCAGTACAGTAATGCTACAGCAGAGGGCACCCTTTACCCACAATCACACAAACTGTTCATTAGTAAAGTTGAGTCAGATCTTTTAAGTATGTGACTTATAATTGATTTTCATTAACTCTACGGTGGCAGTGTTAAGGTTAATTAGGCTGATTTAATGGCAAAATATTTTCTACAAGGCCATATTAACTTAATGACCCAAAGGCAACAGTTAAACATTAATTCAGCATGGAAATTTGCCTGATTTGATTGTAAATTAGCAAAAACCAAATTTTTGTTCAACCCAAACCATCAAATGTTATTTGAATTTCTGATCAAATAGATTAGAACACGTTTTTGTTCATGGTTTAACCCAAATCACTGTGGGAATGTAGAAATAGAAAAGTGTTTGTTTTTATTTTAGCAAATTTAGTGGATTAAAGTAAAATGAACAGCTGGATTACGACGACTATCCATTATGTTTATTAAACAGTAATGAAATATTCTAGATACCAAGTAGCAGGAATGTTTCTTAGAAAAAAAGATTTTAATTTCTTCAGCTATTTAAAGTTAAACTATTCCATCTTCATTTGAACAGCAAACAAAACACATACAAACAGGAAAAAATAAATAAAGAGTGATAAAAGTGTAGGTTTTTCATTTGGTTCAGTCACAGAAACACACTTTCAAAACTTTTTAGAACCAATTCAGAAACAAGCTCTTACTGTGTCAACAATCTACAAGGATGCTTCCTTCCTATGAAAACAAAATGAAATACTTCTCAGTTCATTTGATACCAAAAAAGGATGTTTGTTGGGAGAGACAGATACTCTGCTTGACTGCTTTTAGAACGATCAAATAACATCATCAACCCTCAGGACAAACAAAGCCCAGTTGGAGTTTTTTCTTTAAACAAACGCAAACAAGTTCTTCTTGAGGTGAAAATGTGACACAGGTGGATCTTACAATTTAGACAAAAAACAAAAATCTGAACCCTACAATTAACACTTCGAGCTTTTTGACAGAATCAAAACAAAAACAATCACATATCAAAAGTGAACGAAATCACATCCTGACACCTGATCAACGCCTCTTTCTGCACCCCAATGGGAGTGTGCAGGTCTGACACCTGAAAGTTCAGCACATCGATGTCTGACGCCCCAAACGTGGCCTCGACGTCCACCTTCTCATGCATGTGAAACTGAACCTTCTTGTTTGTCATGGCGAGCAGACACCGCAGAAAGCGCTCTCTCAGAGCAGAGCGTGCACGCTGCTCTCTCTGCAGCTCCTCAGCATCTGCCTCTGAAGCAGCAGAAGTGGGAATAGATGTGCGGCAGAGAGCAATGAAACGTGGGGAACTGGGGTCAAATCCACGACTGTTGGGGTCAGGTCCTTTAGGCAGACGGAGAACAGACACTGGTGTTGCCATGGTGACTTTTTGTCAACACCTAAGGAGGAAAAATAGATCAGGAGATAAACAATGTGAAATTTAGCTTTATGATTTTCAAGATTTATTTCTTTAGTTCTTAGATGATTCTTTTAGATGGCCCCTTTAAACTTTTATTGGACAGCTGGCTGCTTGTAGACACTAGTGATATTTGTCCAATTCAAATTTGTTCTCACTGAATCCAGTTGAAACAAAATGTCTACTACTTCTAGACGAAGGAAGGAAGGTGAAACTTATGACCTGTTGGCTTAGAAGTTTTGTTCCTGAATCTGCAGAACTGTTTAACTTCACGGAACCTAAACAATTTAATACTTGTTCTTAAAGAATCTACACAAACCCTCTTAGAATAAAGAAAAAAGCCTTTTTAATGACACCATTAGAAACATTTTATTTTCTAAATGTGCATGTAATTAGAAAACTTATTTTTTGTTTTTAAAGCTATTTGTTTTTAAACTAACACTTAGATTCTTCGTCAGT
Source organism: Aphyosemion australe (assembly GCA_006937985.1). Classification (NCBI taxonomy): domain Eukaryota; kingdom Metazoa; phylum Chordata; class Actinopteri; order Cyprinodontiformes; family Nothobranchiidae; genus Aphyosemion; species Aphyosemion australe. The sequence goes on along the minus strand of SSNS01000006.1, from coordinate 3,831,452 downwards.
GATTAGTTTAATAAATATAAATACAAACTTTTCAAGCTGAATTTGTTTGACTGACTTTCAAAGATGTTTTAGCACAAAGAAACTTTATTTTTGTTTTAATTTTGATCCCATAAATCCTCTGTAGCTGTTTGATGTTTCAATGAACAACTAAGAGATGTATATATAATATTTAAGACGGTGTTTTAAAGCTAATATTATAAAGTAACTTTACAGATAAATAACGCGGTGAAACATATAGACACAAAACAACCGTGACATGAGTTTTTCCTCATACTAATAATATTATTACAACAATAATTATAAATGAACGTTCGACAAAAGTAATAATTTTAAATGTTTTTTACTCACAAGCGGCTACCCCCTGTTTGTAGCATTAGCATTAGCATGAGATGTGCGACTTCTTCGTTGGTTTTATAATTAGCGACTCTTTACCGCCCTCTAGCGGCCAATGCAAACAGTAAAATCAGTTAAACCATTTTTCCTTTAACTTTATTTGTTTTGCTTCATTTGTTTTAATATTGTTTAGATAACAAAAATAAGAGAAAATATTGCAACCAAAAGAAAAACATTTTTTGCATCTTCTACTTGTTTTCATCATTATTTTTAGTGTGAGTCTTAAACAACTATCAAATTTGATCCAACAAATGAGGAATGAGTATGTGTCTGCAGAAGAAATACAAGTTTACTGTCAAATTACGGTTTTGTAGCGAACAACAACTTGTAAGGGCCATATTCCTGGAAGTCTGACTGGCCTTAAACAATACCCAGATTCACCTCAACATTCATTCATTCATCTTTTGAACCACCTGATCCTTCTCTCGGACCAATTTGAAGCAATAATTTATTCATTCATCACATCTAGCTTGGATTACTCTAATTCATTGAACATAAGTCTTCCTCAAACCATTCAAAACGCAGCAGCTCCCCTCCTGACAGGAACAAAAAAAACATGGTCATGTTTCTTCTGCTCTGGCCTCCTTGCACTGGTTTCCCATTCACTTTGGGATCTAGTTCAAATATTTGATGCTGGTTTTTAAGTGTCTGAATGGCATTATTCACCCAATAAATAATAACTCCCTTTGAGCTTTTTCTGTTATTAGTGTTATTATAGTAGTAGTAGTAGTAGTAGAAGTAGTAGTATACTACTATAGTAGTTTTGCTTGAGTGTTCTGTGAGCCCATTGTTTTTCTTGTATTTGAGACTATTTTCATGTGTTGCTGAGTTTTGTGAATTCCACTTCTTATTCAGCATTTTTGGCAACAAAAGTTGTTTTAAAATGTGCCTGATAAATAAAACTTGACTCTACTTGACTTAACATGGCCGCTGAGCAACACAAATCAATGAGCCAGTGTTGTTGGAATTCAAAACAAGAAAACAACTGGAGACCCAGTGACCAATCTGGGCTAGATGGGGAACTGGGCCAAGCAACAACCACAACATACAGTTTCCTCATCTACTGTGTTTGCCTCCTTTAATACCAAGGATACGTTGGTTTAACCTGTTAATAATGCTCTAATTCAATTCATTTAATTCTACTGAGGAAGGTGCTTAACTAAAAAACACATTTTATTATGCTTTTTCACAAAAACAGACATGTGGTATGGTATGATATTTAAAAGATAAATCTAATAAAATAAATTAAAATATAAAATCCCAACAGGTAGGCTAGAAAGGTCCCACGTGATTTGTTTTCAATAGTGCACCGGGCATAGTTGCTCACTCCGCGTTGACTCCAGTTGGGTTAGGTGAAGGAGGAACCCACCCAAAATGGCGGCAACGCTGTTACGCCCTCCAGCACCCAATGAGGAGTCTACGTATTCATGTCTATGCTGTCAACAGTTCTGATCAATGCATTGTGGGAAATGTGGACTCAGGAAGGATACTCTGGGTGCCATCTTTACTTTTTGGATTGGGTTGGTGAATCATGGCTGTTTATTAATCTTAAAATCCCAAATAATAAAATGATGGTCTGATCTTTTGGAATGTCTAAAGTTGTGAACACGGACTACTGACCTCCTAACTTAGTCTTTACAGGTTATTACTGCCCCCAATGTCCACGCTATATAGCAGAGCCACGTCAGCCAACACAGCCAAACAACATCCAGAGCCTTAAGGAAATCCGAGTGGATCTCATCCAGCCCTGGAGCCTTGCCACCGAGGAGCTTTTTGACCACCTCAGTGACCTCAGCTCCAGAGATTGGAGAGCCCAACCCAAAGTCCCCAAACTCATCTTCCTCACTGGAAGATGTGCCAGTGGGATTGAGGAGGTCAAAGTACTCGGCCCACCGATCCAGGACATCCCGAGTCGAGGTTAGCAGCACACCGTCCACACTGTAAACAGTGTTGGTAAAGCACTGCTTTCATCTCCTGAGATGCCGGATGGTGAACCAGAATCTCCTCGAAGCCGCACGGAAGGCTTGTTCCATGGTAACACCAAACTCCTCCCACGCCCGGGTTTTTGCCTCCGCGACCACCCGTGCCAGATTCTGCTTGGACTACAGGATTGCCGTCACAACAGGTGCGACCACCTTGTGGCCACAGCTATGGCCCAACAAACATGGGTCCGACGCCAACATCGTGTCCACGTCCAAAAATGGTCGCGGTAGGACGGCCCAAATTTGTAAACAAAATGTAAAAGAACATTTCCTAAAAATCCATTCAGATACATTTGTACTAGCCTACAGTTAAATGTATAATTGTTATTTGGACAATTAGTTACGTGTACTTCAACATAAGATTCCAGCAAATATTGGTCCGGCGGCGACGTGGTGGCCACGGCCCAAAATGGTCGCGGTAGGATGGTATAAATTTGTAAAAAAATATGTAACAGAACATGTCCCAAAGTCCATTCAGATACATTTGTACCAGCTCCGGTGGCCTAGTGGTAGAGTGTCCGGACTGTGAGATCAGGGTTCGATTCCCGGTCAGGTCATACCAAAGACCTTGAAAAAATGGGACCCAATGCATCCTCGCTTGACACTCAGCACTAAGGGGTTGGATTGGGTGGTTAAACCACCAAATAGTTCCCGAGCACGGCCACAGCTGCAGCTCACCGCTCCCCACCATGGGGATGGGTCAAATGTGGTGATGTAATTTCAGCAGTGTGTGATGAATACTTGGGACTTTAACTTTGTACATGCCTAGTTATATGTATAATTGTTATTTTGACTTTTGACTTTTTATCATTATAAAAACTAGTAAGTCATCCGACTTCCACACAGAGGACCCGGGTTCGAATCCAGGCTGGGACAAAGATTAACATTGACAATCACTGTAATTCACGTCCAGAAAAGACGTCGGTTCAACTTTCATTTTGGAACTATTTTTCAACCATGACGGGACGTCTCGGAGTAATGTAGTTTCAATGTCTATTCGACGTCCGAATGTTAAGTCATCTGACTTCCACGCAGAGGACCTGGGTTCGAATCCAGGCTGGGACAAAGATTAACATTGACAATTGGTTAAGCGAGGTATTCTATTTATGATTTTATTATTATTAATAAATGTAAAAACTACATTTTATTTTACTGTGTAGCTCAGACGTTCACTGACGGTCATTAAACTTTCAAATAAGATGCGCGAAAGACGAAATTCACGGCGAGAAAACACGTGTAATTCACGTCCAGAAAAGACGTGTAATGCACGTCCAGAAAAGACATCGGTTCAACTTTCATTTTGGAACTATTTTTCAACCATGACGGGACGTCTCGGACTGAAGTCATTTCAACGTCCATTCGACGTACGAATGTTTAGTCATCCGACTTCCACGCAGAAGACCCGGGTTCGAATCCAGGCTGGAACAAAGATTAACTTTGACAATTGGTTAAGCGAGGTATTCTATTTATGATTTTATTATTATTAATAAGTGTAAAAACTACATTTTATTTTACTGTGTAGCTCAGACGTTCACTGACGGTCATTAAACTTTCAAATAAGATGCGCGAAAGACGTAATTCACGGCGAGAAAACACTTGTAATTCACGTCCAGAAAAGACGTGTAATGCACGTCCAGAAAAGACGTCGGTTCAACTTTCATTTTGGAACTATTTTTCAACCATTACGGGACGTCTCGGACTGATGTAGTTTCAATGTCTATTCGACGTCCGAATGTTAAGTCATCCGACTTCCACGCAGAGGACCTGGGTTCGAATCCAGGCTGGGACAAAGATTAACATTGACAATTGGTTAAGCGAGGTATTCTATTTATGATTTTATTAAGATTAATAAATGTAAAAACTACATTTTATTTTACTGTGTAGCTCAGACGTTCACTGACGGTCATTAAACTTTCAAATAAGATGCGCGAAAGACGTAATTCACGGCGAGAAAACACGTGTAATTCACGTCCAGAAAAGACGTTTAATGCTCGTCCAGAAAAGACGTCGGTTCAACTTTCATTTTGGAACTATTTTTCAACCATGACGGGACGTCTCGGACTGATGTAGTTTCAATGTCTATTTGACGTCCGAATGTTAAGTCATCCGACTTCCACGTAGAGGACCCGGGTTCGAATCCAGGCTGGGACAAAGATTAACATTGACAATTGGTTAAGCGAGGTATTCTATTTATGATTTTATTATTATTAATAAATGTAAAAACTACATTTTATTTTACTGTGTAGCTCAGACGTTCACTGACGGTCATTAAACTTTCAAATAAGATGCGCGAAAGACGTAATTCACGGCGAGAAAACACGTGTAATTCACGTCCAGAAAAGACGTTTAATGCTCGTCCAGAAAAGACGTCGGTTCAACTTTCATTTTGGAACTATTTTTCAACCATGACGGGACGTCTCGGACTGATGTAGTTTCAATGTCTATTTGACGTCCGAATGTTAAGTCATCCGACTTCCACGTAGAGGACCCGGGTTCGAATCCAGGCTGGGACAAAGATTAACATTGACAATTGGTTAAGCGAGGTATTCTATTTATGATTTTATTATTATTAATAAATGTAAAAACTACATTTTATTTTACTGTGTAGCTCAGACGTTCACTGACGGTCATTAAACTTTCAAATAAGATGCGCGAAAGACGTAATTCACGGCGAGAAAACACGTGTAATTCACGTCCAGAAAAGACGTGTAATGCACGTCCAGAAAAGACGTCGGTTCAACTTTCATTTTGGAACTATTTTTCAACCATGACGGGGCGTCTCGGACTGACGTCGTTTCAACGTCCATTCGACGTACGAATGTTAAGTCACACGATTTCCACGCAGAGGACCCAAGTTCGAATCCAGGCTGGGACAAAGATTAACATTGACAATTGGTTAAGCGAGGTATTCTATTTATGATTTTATTATTATTAATAAATGTAAAAACTACATTTTATTTTACTGTGTAGCTCAGACGTTCACTGACAATCATTAAACTTTCAAATAAGATGCGCGAAAGACGTAATTCACGGCGAGAAAACACGTGTAATTCACGTCCAGAAAAGACGTGTAATGCACGTCCAGAAAAGACGTCGGTTCAACTTTCATTTTGGAACTATTTTTCAACCATGACGGGACGTCTCGGACTGATGTAGTTTCAATGTCTATTAGACGTCCAAATGTTAAGTCATCCGACTTCCACGTAGAGGACCCGGGTTCGAATCCAGGCTGGGACAAAGATTAACATTGACAATTGGTTAAGCGAGGTATTCTATTTATGATTTTATTATTATTAATAAATGTAAAAACTACATTTTATTTTACTGTGTAGCTCAGACGTTCACTGACAATCATTAAACTTTCAAATAAGATGCGCGAAAGACGTAATTCACGGCGAGAAAACACGTGTAATTCACGTCCAGAAAAGACGTGTAATGCACGTCCAGAAAAGACGTCGGTTCAACTTTCATTTTGGAACTATTTTTCAACCATGGCGGGACGTCTCGGACTGATGTAGTTTCAATGTCTATTAGACGTCGGAATGTTAAGTCATCCGACTTCCACGCAGAAGACCTGGGTTCGAATCCAGGCTGGGACAAAGATTAACTTTGACAATTGGTTAAGCGAGGTATTCTATTTATGATTTTATTATTATTAATAAATGTAAAAACTACATTTTATTTTACTGTGTAGCTCAGACGTTCACTGACAATCATTAAACTTTCAAATAAGATGCGCGAAAGACGTAATTCACGGCGAGAAAACACGTGTAATTCACAGCCAGAAAACACGTGTAATGCACGTCCAGAAAAGACGTCGGTTCAACTTTCATTTTGGAACTATTTTTCAACCATGGCGGGACGTCTCGGACTGATGTAGTTTCAATGTCTATTAGACGTCGGAATGTTAAGTCATCCGACTTCCACGCAGAAGACCTGGGTTCGAATCCAGGCTGGGACAAAGATTAACTTTGACAATTGGTTAAGCGAGGTATTCTATTTATGATTTTATTATTATTAATAAATGTAAAAACTACATTTTATTTTACTGTGTAGCTCAGACGTTCACTGACAATCATTAAACTTTCAAATAAGATGCGCGAAAGACGTAATTCACGGCGAGAAAACACGTGTAATTCACGTCCAGAAAAGACGTGTAATGCACGTCCAGAAAAGACGTCAGTTCAACTTTCATTTTGGAACTATTTTTCAACCATGGCGGGACGTCTCGGACTGATGTAGTTTCAATGTCTATTAGACGTCGGAATGTTAAGTCATCCGACTTCCACGCAGAAGACCTGGGTTCGAATCCAGGCTGGGACAAAAATTAACTTTGACAATTGGTTAAGCGAGGTATTCTATTTATGATTTTATTATTATTAATAAATGTAAAAACTACATTTTATTTTACTGTGTAGCTCAGACGTTCACTGACAATCATTAAACTTTCAAATAAGATGCGCGAAAGACGTAATTCACGGCGAGAAAACACGTGTAATTCACGTCCAGAAAAGACGTGTAATGCACGTCCAGAAAAGACGTCGGTTCAACTTTCATTTTGGAACTATTTTTCAACCATGACGGGACGTCTCGGACTGATGTAGTTTCAACGTCCATTCGACGTACGAATGTTTAGTCATCCGACTTCCACGCAGAAGACCCGGGTTCGAATCCAGGCTGGGACAAAGATTAACATTGACAATTGGTTAAGCGAGGTATTCTATTTATGATTTTATTATTATTAATAAATGTAAAAACTACATTTTATTTTACTGTGTAGCTCAGACGTTCACTGACGGTCATTAAACTTTCAAATAAGATGCGCGAAAGACGTAATTCACGGCGAGAAAACACGTGTAATTCACGTCCAGAAAAGACGTGTAATGCACGTCCAGAAAAGACGTCGGTTCAACTTTCATTTTGGAACTATTTTTCAACCATGACGGGGCGTCTCGGACTGATGTAGTTTCAATGTCTATTAGACGTCGGAATGTTAAGTCATCCGACTTCCACGCAGAAGACCTGGGTTCGAATCCAGGCTGGGACAAAGATTAACTTTGACAATTGGTTAAGCGAGGTATTCTATTTATGATTTTATTATTATTAATAAATGTAAAAACTACATTTTATTTTACTGTGTAGCTCAGACGTTCACTGACAATCATTAAACTTTCAAATAAGATGCGCGAAAGACGTAATTCACGGCGAGAAAACACGTGTAATTCACGTCCAGAAAAGATGTCAGTTCAACTTTCATTTTGGAACTATTTTTCAACCATGACGGGACGTCTCGGACTGACATCGTTTCAACGTCCATTCGACGTACGAATGTTTAGTCATCCGACTTCCACGCAGAAGACCCGGGTTCGAATCCAGGCTGGGACAAAGATTAACTTTGACAATTGGTTAAGCGAGGTATTCTATTTATGATTTTATTATTATTAATAAGTGTAAAAACTAAATTTTATTTTACTGTGTAGCTCAGACGTTCACTGACGGTCATTAAACTTTCAAATAAGATGCGCGAAAGACGTAATTCACGGCGAGAAAACACTTGTAATTCACGTCCAGAAAAGACGTGCAATGCACGTCCAGAAAAGACGTCGGTTCAACTTTCATTTTGGAACTATTTTTCAACCATGACAGGACGTCTCGGACTGATGTAGTTTCAATGTCTATTCGACGTCCGAATGTTAAGTCATCCGACTTCCACGCAGAGGACCTGGGTTCGAATCCAGGCTGGGACAAAGATTAACATTGACAATTGGTTAAGCGAGGTATTCTATTTATGATTTTATTATTATTAATAAATGTAAAAACTACATTTTATTTTACTGTGTAGCTCAGACGTTCACTGACAGTCATTAAACTTTCAAATAAGATGCGCAAAAGACGTAATTCACGGCAAGAAAACACGTGTAATTCACGTCCAGAAAAGATGTGTAATGCACGTCCAGAAAAGACGTCGGTTCAACTTTCATTTTGGAACTATTTTTCAACCATGACGGGACGTCTCGGACTGATGTCGTTTCAACGTCCATTCGACGTACGAATGTTAAGTCACACGATTTCCACGCAGAGGACCCGGGTTCGAATCCATGCTGGAACAAAGATTAACACTGACAATTGGTTAAGCGAGGTATTCTATTTATGATTTTATTATTATTAATAAATGTAAAAACTACATTTTATTTTACTGTGTAGCTCAGACGTTCACTGACAATCATTAAACTTTCAAATAAGATGCGCGAAAGACGTAATTCACGGCGAGAAAAGACGTGTAATTCACGTCCAGAAAAGACGTGTAATGCACGTCCAGAAAAGACGTCAGTTCAACTTTCATTTTGGAACTATTTTTCAACCATGACGGGACGTCTCGGACTGATGTAGTTTCAATGTCTATTTGACGTCCGAATGTTAAGTCATCCGACTTCCACGCAGAGGACCCGGGTTCGAATACAGGCTGGGACAAAGATTAACATTGACAATTGGTTAAGCGAGGTATTCTATTTATGATTTTATTATTATTAATAAATGTAAAAACTACATTTTATTTTACTGTGTAGCTCAGACGTTCACTGACAATCATTAAACTTTCAAATAAGATGCGCGAAAGACGTAATTCACGGCGAGAAAAGACGTGTAATTCACGTCCAGAAAAGACGTGTAATGCACGTCCAGAAAAGACGTCAGTTCAACTTTCATTTTGGAACTATTTTTCAACCATGACGGGACGTCTCGGACTGATGTAGTTTCAATGTCTATTTGACGTCCGAATGTTAAGTCATCCGACTTCCACGCAGAGGACCCGGGTTCGAATACAGGCTGGGACAAAGATTAACATTGACAATTGGTTAAGCGAGGTATTCTATTTATGATTTTATTATTATTAATAAATGTAAAAACTACATTTTATTTTACTGTGTAGCTCAGACGTTCACTGACAGTCATTAAACTTTCAAATAAGATGCGCAAAAGACGTAATTCACAGCGAGAAAACACGTGTAATTCACGTCCAGAAAAGATGTGTAATGCACGTCCAGAAAAGACGTCGGTTCAACTTTCATTTTGGAACTATTTTTCAACCATGACGGGACGTCTCGGACTGATGTCGTTTCAACGTCCATTCGACGTACGAATGTTAAGTCACACGATTTCCACGCAGAGGACCCAGGTTCGAATCCATGCTGGGACAAAGATTAACATTGACAATTGGTTAAGCGAGGTATTCTATTTATGATTTTATTATTATTAATAAATGTAAAAACTACATTTTATTTTACTGTGTAGCTCAGACGTTCACTGACAATCATTAAACTTTCAAATAAGATGCGCGAAAGACGTAATTCACGGCGAGAAAACACGTGTAATTCACGTCCAGAAAAGACGTCGGTTCAACTTTCATTTTGGAACTATTTTTCAACCATGACGGGACATCTCGGACTGACGTCGTTTCAACGTCCATTCGACGTACGAATGTTTAGTCATCCGACTTCCACGCAGAAGACCCGGGTTTGAATCCAGGCTGGGACAAAGATTAACTTTGACAATTGGTTAAGCGAGGTATTCTATTTATGATTTTATTATTATTATTAAATGTAAAAACTACATTTTATTTTACTGTGTAGGTCAGACGTTCACTGACGGTCATTAAACTTTCAAATAAGATGCGCGAAAGACGTAATTACATGAAGTTAAGAAATTTAAATTACACTAAATATTTTTTTTTCATCAAGTCAATGCTAAAATATTAGGTGTGACAGATTACTTCAATTTTTTTAAGTTGAGGCAGTGCTACATTTATTTCAGTGTATATGCTACTCATCATAAGGGGCTGCACTTTGTCTGATCCCTCACCTAGGACCTGTTTGCCATGGTTGACCCTACCAGAGGCATTAAGCCTCAGACAACTTAGCTCCTAGGATCAGTGGGACACTCAAACCCCTCCACCACGTTAACGTGGCAGCCCAGGGAGGGGGGGATTTTATTTTTGGATTTGTTTTATGTGTTTTTATTTATTTATTTATTTGGAGAGTGGTTAACTTTTCAGATTAGGGGGGAAGCAGTAGCTGTTTTTCTAAGATTAGTTTCTCAATTCACAACTTTCCAATTAAAACTACTTATTTAACTGTGCATGTTTTTTTTCGATTCAATTTTTTCAATTGATTAAACGTTTTCTACGGACTAACTGGTTTTCAGGAGATTATTATTACAACAAATAGCTCAAACATTATATGAAAACAATGAATTAGCCTTTTGTCGGCCCCGCCCCCAAAATCACACATCATAGCAACCGTTACTAGTCTGGTCAGTGTTTGACTCACTTATTGTCAGACTTAGCAACAGTAAGGGGGTGGGGCTCGGCAAAAGGCTAATTGTGCATTAAACGTGGGAAAATTTAGGTTTACCGCATTTTTCCTTTGAACTGTGTCATTGTGTGAGATGCGTGGGACACGCTGGACACGTCATGTCCGTCTGAAGGACACAATAAGCCTTACCACCATTCACACACTTACTTACACCTATAGGGACAATTTCCTTTCCTTATCTTTATTTTGTGACATGCACATCCCCATCTCAACAACAAATTAACATATGAAATTTAGACACTTTTATGTCCACCACTCATGTTATTTCAAGCATATATACCATTACCATGTACATGTCCAAAAGGGAGTATGAGAAGTATAAACTTATCCAGTCCTACCCCTGTCATTTACACACACAAAAAAGAAATATATTTATATACATACATATAAATATCCATCCATCCATTTTCTGTAACCGCTTATCCAAGCAGGGTCGCGGGGGGCTGGTGCCTTTCTCCAGCAGTCATCGGGCAAGCAGGCGGGCTACACCCTGGACAGGATGCCAGTCCATCACAGGGCAACACAGAGACACACAGGACAAACAACCACACACTCACACCTAAGGACAATTTAGAGAGACCAATCAACCTGACAGTCATGTTTTTGGACTGTGGAAGGAAGCCGGAGTACCTGGAGAGAACCCACGCATGCACAGGGAGAACATGCAAACTCCATGCAGAAAGACCCCAGGCTGGGATGTGAACCCAGAACCTTCTTGCTGCAAGGCAACTGCGCTAACCACTGCGCCACTGTGCAGCCTACATATAAATATATATATATATATATATATATATATATATATATATATATATATATATATATATATATATATATATATATACACACACACACATATATATACATACATTAAAAACAAAAAAAACCAACAACAAATGAATAAATAACTAAAATCACTAAACACATTAAACAACAAAGTCAACCCAATACAAAACTAAATTTTCCTTTTCTAACCCTGCCACCAATTAATACAGAAGATTTTGTAGGATTCTAATTGAATATACCCACTACCGTCTTCCTAAAACTCTATGCTCTTCTTCCTGGTATGTTTCCAAAATAAAGTTTTTATATTCACTTTTAAATTGTTTAATAGTCCTGCTTTGCTTAATACTGTCTGGTAAGCTGTTCCACAATTTCACCCCACCTATTGACACTCCGAAACTCCTCAGTGTTGTACATATCCTTTTTGTTTTAAATTTTAAATTACCTCTCAAGTCATAATTACCTTCTCTTTTTGTAAATAATTTTTGTATATTTAAAGGCAGTTTATTATTTCTCGCTTTATACAAAATTTGAACTGTTCTAAACTTAACTAAATCTTCAAATTTTAATATTTGCATTTTTAAAAACAGTATATTTGTGTGCTCTCTATATCCACTTTTAGTCAAAATTCTTATAGCTTTTTTCTGCATAGTAACCAATATTTGCGTGTTTGATTTATACGTATTTCCCCATACTTCGACACAATAACATAAGTTCGGTATCACTAATGCACAGTATAATATTTATAGTCCCCTCTGATTTATCAAATATCTTACTTTTCTCATAATAGAGACACTCCTCGCCAGCTTTAAACGAATATGATTTATATGTGGCTTCCAACTAAATTTATTATCCAGAACTTCACCTAGAAACTTTATTTGTTCAACTTGTGCTATCTCAAACTGATCTACCATTAATTGGATTTTTTGTTTCTTTTTTCCACAGCCAAAAACCATACATTTAGTTTTATCCAAATTAAGTACTAATTTATTTGTGTCACACCATCTTTTAATATTTTTCATTCCCTGTGTAACCTTATTCACCACCTGCTGCAGGTCTTCTCCTGACGCAAATACATTTGTATCATCAGCAAATGTTACCATCTTTAAATCTTCCACAACCTTATTTATATCATTAGCATAAAGTATAAATAATTTCGGTCCCAATATTGATCCTTGCGGCACTCCACAACTAATCTTCCTCGGTTCGAATTTACATTCATTTATCTGTACATATTGTTGTCTCTTTTCCAAATAGCTATGTATCCATGACGCTACTAAACCTCTTATTCCATACCTCTCCATCTTTTTTAAAAGTATTTTGTGATTCACTGTATCAAAAGCTTTACTGAAGTCTAAAAACACACCCATCGAATACTTTTTTTTATCCTGGCATTCTGTTAAATCTTCTACTAGGTCCAGTAGCCCCAATGCTGTAGATCGTCCTGCCCGGAAACCATACTGACTCTCAGATATTAATGCATGTTTCTCTATGAAATTATCCAATCTATTTAAAAATATTTTCTCCAAAATCTTGGCAAACTGTGAAAGAATTGATATTGGCCTATAATTTGCAAAGTTGGACTTATCCCCCTCTTTAAATAATGGCACCACTTTTGCAGTTTTCATTGCATTGGGGAATATTCCAGTGCTAAGAGAATAAAATTTAAAGGCTTGATTATACCATCAATGACACTTTTTACCACTACCATATCTAAGTCATTGCAATCCTTGGACTTTTTGGATTTACATTCTCTAACTATTTGAGTAATTTCATCGTCATCTGTTTCTTTTAAGAACATAGTTCTGGTATTTATTTCTATCCTTTCCACCTCATCACTCCCATGCCCTAATGTCTCTGCCAACCTTGGACCCACATATTATTAAATTCATTACATATCTCTTTAATGTCTTCAACCATTTTATCATTATGTCTGAAGCGTTGTGGATATACAAGAGTTTTCTCTCTTTTTGCAATAATCTTATTTAATTCTACCCATAACCCTCTAGTATTTGTTCTATAGTTTTCTAGTTTCTCACTATAATAAGCTGTTTTAGAGTTTCTCATTATGTTTATTAATCTATTTTTATATTTTTTATATTTAATTTCTGCCTCTTTAGTTCTCCTCCTAATAAATTCTTTATATAATGTATTTTTCTTTTTACATGCATTTATCAATCTCTTAGTCATCCATGGTTTTTTTGTCTTAATTTGCTTCTTTGTGTATTTCATTATCGGGCAGTTTATCATACAGATTCTGAAATATTTTTAAGAACCTCTCATATGCTATGTTGACATCCATTACTTCATATATTGTATTCCAATTTTGTTTTATCAGAGCCTCCTTGAATTCCTCTAACTTTTCTCTTGTATGTATCCTACCATATTTAGTACCCTTTTCTTCTTCACCATAAGTTTCCCCTTCGATTATTATAAAAACTGGCATGTGATCAGTTATATCATTAACCATTAACCCACTTATTAATCTATCCTCCAAGTTATTTGTGAATATATTATCAATTAGCGTTTCACTGTATGATGTTATTTGGTTTCGTAATCCTGGGGTACATACATAGACTGTAACCTCAACAAATTCTTCCGTCATTTTATTTAGCTTAGGATTCAGTAAATCTATATTAAAATCCCCACACAACAATACTGTTTTGTGATTTGTTTTTTCTACCAACCTCTCCACCTTTTCAATAAATGTTTCAATTTTTGACCCCGGTGTTCTGTATATACAACTAATAATTATGTTTTTCTTTTCCTTTGCCCGTATTTCTATAGTGATGCACTCCATTACATCGTCCGCTACAAAAGATTTACTATTCACCAATTCATAATTTTAATTTTTATTAACTAATAATGCTACTCCACCTCCTTTTTTGTTCCTCCGATCTATATGCAAAAAGTCATACCCTTCTAACTCAAAATCAGCTAGGGACAATTTAGAGTCTCCAGTTGACCTAAACCTGTTTTTGGTGTGTGGGGGGAACCCACGCGTATGTTCATTTTAATTTTCCTTACTATTTAACCATTATTAATATCCTTCTGGTCTCTTTATAATATACACAGAACTTCTCTTACTTCGTTTGTGATTCTCCATTTTAAAACTGATCGTCAGGGGGACTGGCTTTTTGTGTCAAAGCTCAAACTGAATAATTTTCCTGTTGTTTTAAGATCTACTACTACTTTTCGGGAGTTTAGAACCTGTATTTGTTTTTGAATTTATAATTGTATCATCATTTTGATCTCAATTCATTTTATCCTAAATTCCTCTTTGGTATAATTTGTCTGTGTTCCAGTCTGTTGCGCCGTATGTATGTTTTGTTTATATGTGATTATTGAATATTTATGTGAACGTATCTTTGTATATATAATCACACAATTTATAATACACCTAGGGACAATTTATAGTGTCCAGTCGATCTAAAGGTGTTTTTGGCGTGTGGGGGGAACCCGAGCATCGGGACTAAACCATATATACTTACATATACAGTCTTTGGACTAAACCCACGCTTACGTAGGAAGAACACGCTAACTCCACACATTAAGACGGCTGCTGGGATTTAAACCTGCAACCTTGCTGCGAGGCAACAGTGCTAGCCACTGTTCTGCCATGCAGCCCCATGTTTTCATGGGAGGGGGCATCCTGAGATGAGTTTTTCTTGTCTGGGGACTGGAGGTGGGGTTACTCGTTAGATGATTTGTTTTTAAATTTACGGTGACGTGCTGGAGTAATACATTTCTTGAGGCGCCTCCTCAGACACTTTGTTCTGTTTAGTAACGGCTGCTGGAGCGTCTCGCTGGGCCTCTGCTGTAGAGTCGTCTCCAGCAGGCAGACTTGAGTTTGCCTCCACAGCTTCAGCCGGTGTGCAAACC
Organism: Aphyosemion australe; assembly: GCA_006937985.1. Taxonomy (NCBI): domain Eukaryota; kingdom Metazoa; phylum Chordata; class Actinopteri; order Cyprinodontiformes; family Nothobranchiidae; genus Aphyosemion; species Aphyosemion australe. The sequence continues at coordinate 3,816,046 of SSNS01000006.1, read as the reverse complement.
TCTGTTTTTATTTCCTGATTCTTGTCAAAAGTTTCTGCTGCTGCCTTGATTCTAAACATGATATTTTCTGGCAGACCCTCCAGAAAGCTTTCTTGTTTTGGGGAACTTTGTTGGCTGTTAAAACTCTGTTGCTCTTCAAGTTGCCGTTTTAGAGTTTCCAATTCTGCCTCATGCTGCCTTTTAGCTCTCAACTTGTCCAAATTAAGTTTGACTATAACTTTTCTAAGGTTGGTCTCTCTTTCCTCCATATTATTCAGCCTGTTGATTAGGTCATCATGAACCTCGGCTGTGTCATTCTTTTGGGAGAGCTCCGATTGTAAATTGAGTCGCAGGTTCTCTTCTACTCTGACCTGGTCCTCCAGTTGTTCACAGAGACCTGTTTTTGATTGAAGTTCCGCTTGAATCTTAATCCTAAATTCTTGTTCGTTGGCGAAACTTCTTTCCAGCCTCTCACAAGATGATTTTTCTCCTTCGAGCTGCTTTCTGAAACTCTCCAGCTCTTCAGCGAACTTCCTGCCTGAGTCAGCGTGCTCAGAGTTCAATTGGTTCGTCGTCACCGTGAGAGCAGAGTTTTTCTCTGTCAAAACTTCAATCTCCTGTTGGAGATTGGCGTTTTCAGAGATTAAGCCTCTGTTTATCTCCAGTTCAGCCTCACAGCTCTGTCTGAGCTGTTTCTCGCGCTTGAGGCTGTTCCTCAGATCTTCACAAACTGAAGATTTTTCCTGGAGTTTGTTTTGGAAACTCTCCAGCTCCTTAGCGAACTTCCTATCTGAGCTAGCTTTCTCAGATTTCAGTTCGCTTGCTGTCACTGTGAGGTCAGAGTTCCTCTGTGTTAAAACCTCAATCTCCAGTTTGAGATTGGAGTTTTCACAGATTAAAACGCTGTTTGTCTCCAGTTCGGCCTCACAGCTTTCTCTGAGCTGTTTCTCATGGCTGAGGCTGTTCTTAAGCTCTTCGCAGATTGAATATTTTTCCTGGAGCTGCTGCCTGAGGCTCTCCAGCTCCACGCTCGTCTTCTCATCTGCTTTGTTTTCTGCAGGCTTGACGTTTGCCAGCTTCTCACTGAGCTCCACGTTCTTCTTTTTAGGTTCATTTATCTCCTTTTTGAGATTTCCGTTTGCAGCACCAATCTGATTTTTAGTTTTCTTCAGCTCTTCCTCACAGGTGAGACGAAGCTGGGTTTCCTTAATCAAACCTTTTTCTAAATTTTCGCAGACTGTCTTCTTCTCTTTGAGCAAGTGTTTAAAATTGTTTTGCTCCTCGGGTAGTTTCCTGTCTGCGTGTTTCTTTTCGTTTCTGACCGTTTCCAGCTGGTCAGAGAGGCTTTCATTCCTTCGTTTGAGATCTTTTATCTCCTTCTTGAAGGCCTCATTAACAGCAACTCTGTGCTCAGCGTTTTTCTTCTCTTGAACATAACTGAGCCTAAGCTGAAGTTCTTCATCTAATTTAACTTTCAGCTCCCCACAAAACACGTTCTTCTCTTCAAGCTGCACTTTTAAATTCTCCAGCTTGTCAAATAACTTCTTTTCTGCCTTGGCTTTTTCAGTTTTTTGATTTTCTAGACTCCTTTCCAGGTCCAGATGTCTAACTTCCAGATTTTTTAACGTCTGGATGAGATGCTTCCTTGAGACAACAGAAAATCTAGTTTCATCGCCTGTCTCACCACTGAGATCAGAGCAGATTTGTTGTAAATCTTTGTTAATGTTTTTCTGCTCTTGTAATCTCTTCTCAACGGTGACGAGCAAATTTTGCTGGCAATCCAATCCCTGCTCCAAATCCTTCATTTGTTCCTTAAAGAACGTGCAGCTTGCCTCCGCTGAAAGTCTTTTGTCTTTCTCTTGATTAAAAGAGTTATTCTTGTTCTGTAATTTTCTTTTAAGAACATTAATCTGTTGCAAAAGTCCCTCATTTTGCTGACATTTGCATTCAGACAATTCTGTCTGGATTTCTGACAATCCAAGAGTCTCCACAAAGACAGGAGACTCCGGTTGGATTGTCTCAGACGGAAGAATCTCTGAGTCAGCAGAAAACGTTGATTCCTGCTGTGTTTCAAAAGATTTCGGTGATGCTCGTCCTTCAGAAATATGTTCAGCGCTATCGTCGACGTCAGAATCATCGTCGAAATTAATGACCATGTTATAGTCAATTTCCACTGGATTCAGACACATCTGGTACCAGGAAGGTTTGGATACAGTTGAAATCTCACTGTTGGTCATTTTTGAGGTATTTTGTGAGAGGTTTTTCTGTTCCCCAATCTCACAATGTGTGTCTGAACTCACGACTTTCGAGTTAGGGACAAAAGATGTCGGTGATTCTCGTCCCTCAGAAATATGTTCAGCGCTATCGTCGACATCAGAATCATCAATATTCTGGATTCAGGATAAAACATGATGCCAGTATCTCAGGATGTTTAATGAAAGAAAATTATACAAATCATCTGCATATAAATATATATATATATATATTAGTCTTATAGAGTTAAAATACAAAAATTAAAAAATAACTTGCAGTAAAATAACAACCAATTAAATAATCAAAGTTTATTTATTTATTCATTCATGTTTGTGTGAGTGCATGCGTGTTCAACACACAAAAACATAACCATTAACGTCCACATCTATTAATTTACATGCACATGAAAGTGGAGATGTTTTTGCAGTTTTTTTAATTACTGTAGTCCTGGGTGTTTGTCTTTAAGTCCAGCAGAGGGCAGTAAGTGAACAGCTTTATCAGGAAGCAACATTCTTCATGTTATTATATGTTTATTGTATGCTGAGTATGTACATGGGACTTTCTGCTTTAATGTATTGTAGTACTGGAGGTTTGGGGGGGGTGGGGGGGGGTGAACATTGTGAGCTGGTACGAGTGTGTGTATATGTGTGTGTGTGTGTGGGGGGGTTGTAATTGTTTTTTGTTTGTTTTTTGGTGGTTATGTATTCATTATTATTATTATGATTATTTAAAACTATTTTTCTCTTTCATTAATTGAATATGCTTTTGGCTGCCCTCTGCCGCTTTTTTTGCTCTGTTTATGAGGTCCCTCACAAAAACGAGATGGTACATCTCATGAGGCTACTCCTCGTTAAATAAATGTCTAAATAAATAAATAAATCTACACTGCCTGGCCAACAAATAGTCACCACCAAAAAACAAGGTCACACTAATATAGTGTGCCACTGTCAGTGAGCCCCAGGGCAGCTGTAGCTACGATGTAGCTCATCACCACCAGCGTGTGAATGGATGAATCATACACTGTAGTGTAAAGCTCTTTGGAGTCCTCTTACTCTGAAAGGCGCTATACAAGTGTGGGTCATTATCATTAATATTTAATTGGACCGCCTTTAGCTTTGATTACAGCACACATTCGCTGTGGCGTTGTTTCGATAAGCTTCTGCAATGTCACCAGATTTATTTCCATCCAGTTTTGCATTAATTTGTCACTAAGATCTTGCATTGATGATGGTAGAGTCTGACCGCTGCTCAAAGCCTTCTCCAGCACATCCCAAAGATTCTCAATGGGGTTAAGGTCTGGACTCTGTGGTGGCCAATCCATGTGTGAAAATGATGTCTCATGCTCCCTGAACCACTCTTTCAAAAAACGTCCTCTTCCAACATCTTTGACATCATTCTAAAATCTGGCCTTCATGTTTGAAACCTCCAACTTATTGTCCTCTGAGTGATTTTCTAGCTTCCCCAGTTAAACTTTTATTGAACTTTGGGATTGTCACTAACTCTGATGCTTCCTCCTGTTGTTATAGGCGGTTTAAGTGAAAGAATGTCTCAATGCTGCGGCCTGCTGGCTTATTATCTCCTCCATGAAATCTGCTGCGACTCAGCTTTACACTCCAACCCTTCGCCAGTGGATCACTGCTGGGGACAAAGTACGTAAAGCTGATGATGTGTAAAGATAAATATAAACGTAGTTCTTCCTGATCATTTATAAATGCTGTTTCTGTTGGATTTTTCTGTCTGGGGTATCCTCAGAAAATGATACAGTAACAGAAATTTCAAATTGAAACACAATCATCTCCAGAGGATTGGCGTTTCATCAGTTTCATCATGATGCAAAAGTCACCATAGGGTTTTATCCCCAGCATACAATAATAAGGAAACATGTTGAACTCTTCAGAGTATGAGGGATGATGTAAGGATGTGGGAACTTTATGTGTTCTAAAAACGAACCACGTTGATCTTTACTACAGACCTCACTGATCGCACCAAGCAGCTGTGTTGTGGTGTAAAAACTGGGAGTGAGGTAGTCCTGGATCGGCTCTCCGCTGACCACGAGTGCTGCCTCGACAGCCAGTTCAACACCCAGATGGAACGCTGCTGTCTTTTTAATGAACCACAAATCCAGCCTCTACCCATTCTATCCAACAGGACCAAATGCTGCGGTGAGAACCCACAAACAGACACCAGTCATGTAGATAAACGATTTAAACTGAATGCTGAGGCTGTTTGTGTGGTTTAATTAAATAAACCGTGTGATAGCTGCACAAACACAAAGGCATACAAGTCATTAGATGGCTATAACTTGTTCCTGTCTGGACATAATAGCGACGAATAGCGAATCTTCCGTTGGTTTGATTGGCCGTCAAATTGAAGGGAATTTTGGGTTATTAAAGCAGCTCAGAGTTGAAAAAGCGGTAGATATGAAGTCTTACTTTACTATATAAAAAAAAGAAAAATACGTGAATGGGTTGATCCCATATTACAAACCAGAAAAAGAAATGGTGAGTACCATCATTTAATGAGGGACCTCAAGAATGATCCTGATCAATTCCAGACCTACTTTCACCTCAGCCCAGAGCTATTTGTCCACCTTCTCACCCTGGTAACCCCAAAGATAGAGAAGATTCACACAAACATGAGGGGACCAATAAGCCCAGAAGAACGACTTGCTATATTTTCACATAATATTTTCTTTCCAGTTATTACCATAACTGGAAATAAGCCAGGAGATGTGCTGAGAAGCATCCTGTCTGCTCATTGGTCCGTCAAGGTTTAAATTTTCTCAACTTTCTGGGATCGCGTCGCTGGCTCGCCTGTGCACGACACATGCACGAGTGCAAAATTTCACATGCACATTTTTCGCATGTCACTTAGCAGGAGGGAAACCCGCGACTATGGCTTTGTCGCTCATGTCTCATTGAAAATGACTGGAGAAGTGATGTCGCCTCCCTTGTGTCGAGCCCATAACAAGGGCGCCAGATTCTGATAAGATGAATTGTTTTGGAACAGGCAGAGATAAGTTTCCCCTCTGCGTGGTGCAGATATTGTACTTTGTAATTCTGTCGTGAGACTTTGGCTTCGACAAACTCTCTTCATGGCTGTTAACCACTGCCTTTGGCGTATTTTTATCAGCTGGAAACCTGTAAATTGTTCCGTTACTGTCCTTATTTCCTCTACTTGTGCAACCTACAGCGCTGCATGTGTTAACCATGCTGATAGATTTTATTTCACTGCAATTTAGCTAGTTTTATTGACAACTGTCCGATAACAACAACGGTGGTCAACGGGGATGTGCCGGAAGCTGGGGGTGGGATCTTGAGCGTGTGATGTCACATGTCAAGGGTTCTAAACTGACAGTTCTTTACAGAAAAGAACCTCTCATTTGAAACCAGCCCTCCTCTGAAGGCCCAGGGGCTCTGTGGGGGGTACTTCAAGAGTATGGGGTACCAGGCCCCTTGATGCAGGCTGTTAGGTCCCTGTATGACCGGTGCCAGAGCTTGGTCCACATTGCTGGCGGGGTGGCTGGACTCTTCCTTAGAGATAGGGTGAGAAGCTCGGTCATCCGGGAGGGCCGCTGCTCCTCCACATCGAGAGGAGCCAGTTGAGGTGGCTCGGGCATCTGGTTAGGATGCCTCCTGGACGCCTCCCTGGTGAGGTTTTCCGGGCACGTCCAACCGGAAGGAGACCCAAAGGAAGACCCAGGACACTCTGGAGGAATGTCTCTCGTCTGGCCAGGGAACGCCTTGGGATTCCCCTGGAGGAGCTGACCCAAGTGGCTGGGGAGAGGGAGGTCTGGGCCTCCCTCCTTAAGCTGCTGCCCCCGCAACCCGACTCCGGATAAGCGGAAGAAAATGGATGTATGGATGGATGAAGAGTAAAGGGGTTTGTCACAGGAAGTTGTCCACTTTATACACTTTACCATCAAAAAGATACCAAAAGCTGTGAACTTGTGTTTTTATGTTTGCTGTTTTGGACATGGAGACGTGTGGATTTGTTACATTTTCACACAATCTAATTTTCACGTGAGAAGAAACGATGTAATCAGTCGCTGCTCAAGGGAGTTTACACGAAGGGGAAGTCCAAAACTATTTCTACTAAAAGATCAGAATCATCATAAATGTTCTCCCACAGTCTAAAACGTTAAGTTGGTACAATTTTATTGTGTGAGTCATCATGCTGGCAAAGGAAACATCAGTCAAGGCAGCGTTTGACTTCTTTCATCATTCACTACATAATTACTTTCACTACTCTTTACTGGGCTGGACCCTTTTTCCCTTGAGAGCCATTAAATCCTTCATGTCACAAATTCAACAAAGCAATGGAAACATTCTTCAGAGGTTCTGGTCCATTCTGACGTGACAGCATCACACTCTTTCATGATGAGAATCCCCAGTTTCACCACACCCCAAAGGTTCTGGACTGAGATCTGGTGACTGTGGAGTCAAGGGAACTCTTATCCTGTTTGACCAAAGCAGTAGTTATTTCAATAATTTACACCCAGTTTATCCAAAGCAGCTGTTCATTGGATATTTTCTATTTTCTGTAAACTTTATAGAAAGTTGAGGGTAAAATCTCATAGATCAGAGTTAATGCATGGATTTTGTTGGTGTGAACAATCTAATATCAGCTGTTTTTTTTTTCCTGAAGAAAAAGGAAACGTTAACTTTTTCCATCGTGCTTTATCCCCACTGGCTCTAAATTGTCTGTTTAAATAATAAAAAAAATTATTTGTGGTAAATTAGCAAAATCATAATGATCGAAAATCTGCATCGTGTAAAATTTGAGAGATTAGTTTGCAGAGTGCTTTCTTATTAAAGAGGTTTCAGCGTCATTTTAAACTGCATACTGGAAAATATCTAAACTCAAGGGTGGGCTGAATGTTTTCTCCTTTCTCTGTGTGTCCTCCATTAGACCTGCTACACCCAAATCCAAAGTCTCTCTCTCTCTCTCTCTCTCTCTCACACACACACACACACACACACACGCATGCACACACACACACACACAATAAGTCACAGGTTGAATAGCTTCCTTTAATTTGCCCAGTTTTAAATTTAGTTTTAGAAGGAAACAGAAAAAAAAACTGTTTCATTTCAGACTGAAGGCCGGTAAATCAGTGTTGTTATTTTTCTTTACATATATTAAAGTGTGACAAATGTCCAATCTTCCATTGTATTACGTAAATAGAAAGTTAATAACGGTGCAAAAATAAAAGGCTGTTATTCCAACTGGAAAAAAGAAAAAGAAGTCAGCTGTTTGCGTCAGCTTTGTTTTCGAGCTCGGAGCTCCTCCTTTTTACATTTTCAGAGGGTTTAATTTTTTGCCCGATGGATGAAACCAAACTAACAGCTTTGATAGCAAGAAACGCGCATTTAAATAGGAGAATACGACAGTCCTCTGGTAAGAAAAACTTACTGTTCATGTGTAGGAATAAGATTTAAGTAACGAGAAATGTTTGGCAGAACTTTAAAGCTAGTTTTTTCCTATTTTTAGATATTTCTACAGTAATATTACATTTATACTGAATGTTTTCATTTAAAAGTCCCTGATTATGTCATAATGTCACCAAGTGGAGACACTTTGTCTGTTTTGGGAGAGTGAGGAGCTCTGAGAGGAATTAAAGCGTTTCCAGGGGAGATTTGGCGTCTCCTGCTGTAGACGGAAACTCCAGAAGCTTTAAAAACATCACCTGCTGCATCAGGTGCAGGTGATTAATCAAGCTAATCTGATGACATTCGCTGTAATAAATGCTGCTACGGCGTTTGCGTTGTCTGTCAGCAGATATTTTAAAATTGCAATTGGATTTGATAGATTTAGTGTGTTAAACTGAAAAACAAACAACAGACAGGAGTGGCAAAGAGAAATTCCTGGCTGCTTATTTCCCAAACGTGTCTGAGAAAAATCAGACTTTCCGTAAACTCTGCTCGTCTCATCTCCTTCTCGTGAGTGAAACACGCCCGTTCACAGAGCCAATTGACATTTTTTTGGCCGGGTTTGTGATCTTGTCAAAATCTGTCTGTGAGCCTCGGGGTTTGCGGAGGTGGGTGTCGTGGCTCTGCTGGTAAATGACAGACTGATCCTGACGTTGGTGTTTACATTCAACAAGGAAGGCAGTTCACATTTTATTTCCACATGTAAATGAGCCTTTTGTTGTCAGAGTTGATCGAGGTGTTATATATCCGCTCTGGCCTGGGAGAGTGTCACTGAAGGACGGGGATGTCTGGGCCGTTACCTTGACAACCCAACCGTGGATATACAGAAGAAACCACAGACGAGAGACAGGCTGATGTAGACGACAACTAATCTGTTAATCAGGCTAATTAAGAGGTGGGACGGCAGTGGAGTTAAGTGTCTGTCCCGTAATCTGAAGGTTGCAGGTTTAAACCCCGCTCAGTCTGTCGCTGTTGTTGTGTCCTTGGGCAGGACACTTAACCCACGTTACCCATTGGCGTCTCTGCATGGCAGCTTCACCTCTGTCAGTGAGCCCCAGGGCAGATGTGGCCACATTGTAGCTCATCACCACCAGGGTGTGAATGCATGAATGACTGAGTGTGTTGTAAAGTGCCTTGGGGGGTTCTAGGACTCTAGAAGGCAGTATATTACATTTCAAATTAAGAGGTGCTGCAGAACAAACTGGCCAAAACAGAAACACTAAACTGGACGATCAAAAGAAATGGAGAGAAAACATGAAGACCATCAAAACAAATCTAGTCATGGAGATCTGAAAACTTGGAAATATGCAGGGAGGATGTTGAATTTACAACAGACATGCTGATTAGAAAAAAATTAAATGCAAAAATGAGAGTAGCGTTAATGCAAAATACATTTTCAGTGACCAACGCTTAGAATGAACCATGTTACTACTAGTTCCTGAACTTACTGTTAAAATAATGCTGTCATATATGCATATACACATGTATACATACACATAGGTACATATCCCATCACAACCATAGGATATTTCAAGAAAGGAAGTAAAATTATGGCTGTTCAACCTTCTTAAATGCATCCAATAAAAAACTCCCGACACATGCAGCTGTTGTGGGATTCCTGGAGGCCTGTTGTCCGTAAAGCACGTGGTCGCAGTTACTGAGGCTTTTGTGGTTTCCAGTGTTAAATACTTCATGCTTCAGATTTGTTTCCTGTCTGAGAGTTTAGCTGACTTCCTGGCTTTTTTGGTCACCGGATGAAGCTCTCCCAGACGTTGTGGTGCTTTGTCTAATGCTTTCTGGTAGTCTGTTCACATTCAACTGGCCACCATCAGCTTTTTCAACTTTAGTCTGGAACACATCCTACAAAAATCCCACGATTTATGATGCCTGCTTTCTGACTCCAGTTTAACCTAAAGCGTTTGTGTCTTTGTTTTCTGGCCAAGCTCCTCCTCTGTTGAATTCTTAATGTGCAAAGCTTAATATAATGTAAAAAAAAAAAGTGATGTGTGATGAACAGGACGTGAGACGTGTTGAAATGAGCAGACAGAGTTACTGGAAAGAAAACAGGAGAAAAGACAGGCAGTCTGCACTACTAATCCCAGGGAGACGTCTGATTGGACAGTTCAGACAGGTGAATGGGCCAAAAGATCAGACTAGCTGAGTCTTTCAGAAGGAAAAGTCAAGAGAAACAGTTACTTAATTGTTTGTTATGGACGTTTTCTGGGAAATAATGAAAGCATTTATGGGGATTCCTGTAAAATAAGCTCTGATCTTTTATATTTAGATTGAAATATTTATATTCTTTACCAACAACGCTAATCAAACAGCATTTTATGATGAGAACAAAAGGTTTTTGGTCTTAAGGTGGAAAATATGTTCTTTATTAAAAAACAATTTACCCCTGTAGCCAAAAGACATTTCACTGATGTGTTTAGAAGAGATTTAAATTAAAACGCTTTTATTTAATAAAAAGATGACATGCTGTGGTCCATGAGCGCATCTGTAATCCTGACCTCACTGAAGAAGAACTGAGATGAAAAAGGATTTGTGGTCAGATGAAGCAAAGCCACTTGTGCACATTACTGATGCAGGCTAAAGCAGCAGTTCATTCATTCATTTTCCTTCCTGTCCTCCACTAACGGGGTCATTACTGATCTGAAGCAACATTTACTACCATCTGAAACATCATAACCCTGCAGTAAAATCATTAGTTGCTTTAGAAATGTTTTAGACGTTGATCTGGGCTTTATGTATTTTCCTGAACAATATAAACTTCTCAGAATACTTTAATTTTGTGTTTTCTAACCGCTGCAAAGGACATTTTTGTTCAGCCATATGAAAACAGAATCATCATTTCAGCATCAGCACCAACCATATTAAATAATACATGTTTAACTACAAGGATCTAGTTGAATTAAGAGGAAAGTGATGTTTTCCTAAGCTCAAAGCAATCAAGTGTTAACGTCTTTGAGAACTAGTTGGTCCAAGTCTGGATTATTTCTTTATTTGACTCCCCCTTCCATATTTTCTGGCTGCAGTCATCTCGTGATGCAAAGGCTCAGGTGGGGTTTGACGCACAAAAACACCAGATGGATGTTTTCCCAAAGCTATTTATTCCACCCTTCATCATGATGTCACCTTTTGTCCCTCATCTGCCTCCTTCCTTTCATTAAATCATCCCAAAATGTTTCACACCCTATTTTCCATTAGGATGTGCTGTGTGACAAAAGAAGGAAATGTAAGGTGGCACTGATGGGTCACAAAGATGGATGAGATCAGAGATAAGTGCATCATAGGGAGGGCTCATTGGGTGTTTTGGATAAAAGGCCAGGCTGAGAGGGTTTGGACATTTAGAGAAGAGGGATAATTAATACATGTAAAAGTTTGGACCTTCCAGTCATGAGAGCTGGAGGAAGACCAGAAAGGAAATTTATGATTGCAGTGAAGGAGAACAGGAAGCTTGGTGCGAGGGTGGAGGATGTTGAGATTAGGTGGAGCCGGATGAATTTTTGTGTTGACACCAGAAGGAAAGATGTTTTCATTCAGGAAGATGACGTTTGCATGGAGGAGGCAGGATTTAAACCTGTACCGTAGCTGGCCACTAGGAGGCGTCAAAGTCTGGATTTTGTTCCTCTGTCCAATTATGACAGGTGTCAAGATGTCTGCGCTGCAGCTCTGCAAATGTGCAGCTAAGAGTCATCATTCATTTTAATATTGTCATAGCAACAAGCTTGTGATGAAAAAAGGAAAATACAAAACATGAACTGTTATCTGTCCAAAATAATCATGAGTCACAACGGTGCATGGAACGTGTTTTCTGTTTCAAAAGATATCCTCTAATAAATAAAATAACAGGAGATAACTTTATTCTCAACTTTATTAAATCAATAAATATATTAAGGTATGTGAAACGTTTAAGTCTATAAAACACGTTTAACGATTTGTTTCTGGCAGGAGGTGGAACGGCTGGTGCCCTGGTGCAGCCACAACAACCTGGTGCTAAACGCCCAGAAGACAGCTGAGGTTGTTGTGGACTTTAAGGAAGCACACTCCCACCCATAACCCTGTCTGACACTCCCATCTCACTTCCTGGGCACCACCATCACCCAAGACCTCAAGTGGGAGCCCGCCATCACCTCCGTCATAAAAAAGGCCCAGCAGAGGATGTACTTCAGGGGCAGCTGAAGAAATTCAACCTGCCAGCACAGTGGATGAGGCAGTTCTAGACCGCAGTCATCGAGTCCATCCTCACCTCTCGAATCACCGTGTGGTACGCTGGAGCCACCAGCAGGGACGAGAAGAGACTGCAGCGTGCCGTGCGCTCTGCTGAGAAGGTCATTGGCTGCAGACTTCCCTCTATACAGGACCTGTACACCTCCTGGACGCTGGGGCGTGCGGGTCAGATCACAGCTGACCCATCTCACCCGGACAGTTTTTTCGACTCGCTCCCATCTGGCAGGAAGCTCTGATCCATTCAGACCAGAACCTCTCGCCACAGGAACGGTTTCTTCCCCTCTGCAGCTGGACTCATGAACGACAATCCTAGGACTGCTCACGCCAGTCGCTTTGTTTCAGTCACTTGACCCTGTGTTTGTGTTTGCACCTGAACTGATTCGTTATGATCAGTACCTACACTGTCTTGTTTCTCTAATTATTGCCTCCCTGTATTATTATTTTATTTTGTTAATTTCTTATTTTTGCTTATCTCTTATTTTTTGCAGCGATTTCGCTGTGATTTCTCACACATACGGCAATTATCCTTCTGATTCTGATTTGGAGTCCATTTATTTCTGCTTTGTAGCTTTCAGCATCGTGGGGTTTAGGGGACTTAGAAGTCAGAAAAAGCACCATGAGGACATCCACACCTACAGTATCAGATGGCCAACCGTCTCCTGATGCTCTTCTCTATTTTAATCCTGTTTCTGGGATCATCAAGAAGACTCAGCTGGGTCTGAGTATGTTGAACTGGATATCGAACACAACAAGTCAGGATATTATTCAGACTGAGCTTTTCTGAGACACGAGTTTGTTGTTGTAAAAAAAGAAAAACTGTTTCAAACAACATCAAAACTCTTTAGTAGTGATGATAGAGTACAGAGGACCCTTATGTAAAACAGAACCATGACAATAATACATGTGAACAAGGTTTTTTTTTAGTTTGGTGGGATCAAACATCACTGCTACTGATCCACTTTCTCTCAGAGTGGTTTGATGTTATAATTCAAACAGAGATAGCGCTAAAAGAAACCTGAGAACCACACACAGAAAAACCAAATTACATCTGTTACGATAAAAGATAAATTATGGTTTAGCTGAAGATGTGAAACTAGTTTTATGTTTAGTGCAGCCAGACAATTCTAACATGTTTATTTTCCAGATGGGGTAAAACATAACTGAAGGGATGATGCACATTTGATTCAGGTTTAGGGGAAGCCAGGAAGTTCAAACGCAGAGCTGCAGAAGCTGCAGATCATCTGAAGCTGAAATAAATTACCTGAAAGCATCATAAGAAAAAAACGTTAAAAAGTTAAATTTAAGTGAGGAAGCAAATGCATGGTCCTATACTCAAATAATCCATCCATCCATTCTCATCCACTTGATCTGCGGTCAGAATCGGCGACAAAGGGCAGCCTTGGCGGAGTCCAACTCTCACAGAAAACGAGCCCGACTTACTGCTGGCAATGTGGACCAAGCTCTGACGCCAGCCATACAGGGACCTAACAGCCCGTATCAGAGGGCCTGGTGCCCCATTCTCCCAGAGTACCCCCCAGGGCCCCCCGAGGGACAAGGTTGAACGCTTTCTCCAAATCCACAAAACACGTGTAGATTGGTTGAGTGAACTTCCACGCACCCTCCAGGACCCCCCTAAGGGTATAGAGCTCAAATAATACAAAACATAAATATAAAATCACAAAATGAGTATTTTTTTTCCTGTCCTCTTGGCTTCCAATAGCTGCAGACCCCCTGTAGTCTTGTTAGATGTCTAAAACTGTCCTGTTACCTTTGTTTGAACCTGCTGGGTCACCACATCAAAGAACCAGCAGTGTTTGGGCTTCGGTTAATTAAAATCAAACCCTGTTTTCCCCTTGGAGCTGCTTGTACAAGCCATGCAGGTGCAGTTTGCAGTCAGAATGCAGTTGTTTTTCTGGTTTCCAATGACCCAGACTTTGTACATCTCGGTCTTCTTCCCTTGTCTTTGACTCGGCAGCACCTCAGTCTTCATAGCCACGAAGTTTTCAATCTTATAATCGTGCAATAGTATGTCCTGAACATGGTTGTCCGTTACATAGCTGTAAGCATCCAAGGTTTTGTACGATTTAAGGCTCTCCCGGGAATAAAGGCTTGGCGTGTCGATCAGGTAAGAGTGGATGTCCGGCCACTGAAGTTTGGGCCCTTTTTTCTCGTCGTTGATCCACTCACCTGGCTGTAACGCCTATGGATCGTTAAGACGTGTCCCATTGACTAACGTCAATTTTGCAGCATAACTAGTTTTATCACTAGGGGATAAACTGTTATAATGAACCGACAACATCGCTAGCCAACAACGCAAAAAACAATGGAAACCAGACGAAGCCGGATCTTGTTTCTGAACTCTGGATGCACGCGCATCCGCTTTGTTTATAAACAAAGAAAGGGGTCTATAAGCCGTCTGAGTCTCTTGGTGTATTTTGGTTTGCTTACAGTTCTCTTTGAAATGAAACTAGACCACAGGAAAAAAGCTTCAAGTCAGCAAACTCATCAACTGAGTCAATAATAATAATAATAATACCTACCTAAATAATACCTAAAATCGTTTTATTAACTATTGTTCCGCTAAACTAAATAAAAAGCATTCAAAAGAAAAATCTTCAATGCTTTATCTTCACCTCTTTTAGCTATGTGACCTTTGACCCACCCGTCTTGTATCTTTGCCAGGGAAACGCTCCATTTCAGCTGCTGATGTGAGTCAGAGTGTAAATGTTCAGCCCAGTGGGAAGAAATCCAGTGTTTTACTGTCCAGGCTGTCAGCTACGCTTAAAACTGCACGTAGCCTGTAACCAAATATTAAAACCTGCTGTTGTATTTAATCTGTGTTCTTGGGCGTGTATGAGAAAAATAAAATGCATTATTTCACTTTGTCATGCTGAATGTGGCAGGAAAGAAAAGAAAACAACCAGAAGCAGATTAGAAGAGAAAAAACAATATTAGTAACATAAACAGGAGGATGAGTGCTGGGAATGATTCTGTCATTCAGGTCACTTTGGTTCAAATGAAGGTGGAAGGTTCAGAAGAAACCAGAGACGGATGTCTCCGATGTCTCAGCACGCAAGAAATGTGACTGCTCAGGCAGGACATGAGCAACACATGCAACTTGTCTTTTGCTTAGCCGTGCATCTCAAGAGTGGGGACATAAGAGCAGGCTGCTATGAGCTGAGAAGCTCGGACATCCGGGAGGGGCTAGACGCAGAGCTGCTGCTAGCTTGAAGAGGTGAAAGGGGGTTTAATGCAAATTTCCCCATTTGTGATGTCACAAACAGGAACTTTTTGAAACGGCTCATTTTAGGCACATGAATCCTAAACCCAAACACGAACAGAAAACAGATGGACGAGTCTTTTCAGCACATTTGGGGTGTTTATAGAGGCAGTAGAGACCCACAGGGATGCACAAAATGATGCAAAAGACAAGTTATGCATAATATGTCGCCTTTAATCTCAGTCCAGAGCAAAAGAGAAACAAAACCTTCCTTTATGTATTAATCACCTCAAATAATAACAATAAAAATAGACTTTAATGCATATTTATATGTAAAACGTTATTACAAGAATCATGTGTTGCACTAATAATCACAAAATGCTAATTCAAACGTCATTAAAATGACCAAACTGACCAAACATTTAAGACAGATTACTGTTACTTGAAAGCACACGTGTGTTAGCAAAAGCCAGATTTCACAGTGTACTCACCATCAAATACAGCCAAAGCAATGAAGAGGGCAGTGACTCTTAGTCACTATGAAAAGAAAACAATGGAGACGTTTGCTGATCAGTTCAATTGTAGGAAAGACTGTTGTTCATAGTATTTATTGCATGATGTGGATGTAAGAGGGTGAATTTTGTGCAAAAATGTAGAAGTCACATTTCTCCACACTTGTACCTCCACCTGGACACGGTGAAAACGCAGAGATGTTTAGCTATGGTGCATTTTAGCAAGTTCAGATTTATTGTGAAAATAATTTAAAAGTGACAGATTACAACTTTGATCCTGATACACCAACAATGTGTGTTAGAAACACACACACACACACACACACACACACACACACACACACACAAGAAAAAGAAGTTAGATCCAAAATGCCATCATGAATTCTCCCTCCCTCCCTCAACACTACGTGTGCTATTCTTGCTAATTCTTGGTAACAGAATCCTCTGTTATACACTGCTCAAAAAAATAAAGGGAACACTTAAACAACACAATGTGACTCCAAGTCAATCACACTTAGGAAGCAACACTGATTGACAATCAATTTCACCTGCTGTTGTGCAAATTGAATAGACAACAGGTGGAAATTATAGACAATTAGCAGGACATCCCCAATAAGGGAGTGGTTTTGCAGATGGTGACCATAGACCACTTCTCAGTTCCTCTGCTTTCTGGCTGATGTTTGTTCACTTTTGAATGCTGGCGGTGCTTTCACGCTAGTGGTAGCATGAGACGGAGTCTACAACCCACACAAGTGGCTCGGGAAGTGAAGCTCATCCAGGATGGCACATCAATGCGAGCTGTGGCAAGAAGGTTTGCTGTGTCTGTCAGCCTAGTGTCCAGAGCATGGAGGGGCTACCAGGAGACAGGCCAGTACATCAGGAGACGCAGAGGTCGTAGGAGAGCAACAACCCAGCAGCAGGACCGCTACCTCTGCCTTTGTGCAAGGAGGAACAGGAGCACTGCCAGAGCCCTGCAAAATGACCTTCAGCAGGCCACAAATGTGCATGTGTCCGCTCACACGGTCAGAAACAGACTCCATGAAGGTGGTATGAGGGCCCGAGGGGGGGGTTGTGGGGGTTGTGCTTACAGCCTAACACCGTGCAGGACGTTTGACATTTGCCAGAGAACACCAAGATTGGCAAATTCGCCACCGGCGCCCTGTGCTCTTCACAGATGAAAGCAGGTTCACACTGAGCACATGACAGACGTGACAGAGTCTGGAGACGCCATGGAGAACGTTCTGCTGCCTGCAACATCCTCCAGCATGACCAGTTTGGCAGTGGGTCAGTATGGTGTGGGGTGGCATTTCTTTGGGGGGCCACACAGCCCTCCATGTGCTCACCAGAGGTAGCCTGTCTGCCATTAGGTACCGGGATGAGATGAGATCCTCAGACCCCTCGTGAGACCAAATGCTGGTGCGGTTGGCCCTGGGTTCCTCCTAATGCAAGACAATGCTAGACCTCACGTGGCTAGAGTGTGTCAGCAGGCATTGATGCTATGGACTGGCCCGCTCGTTCCCCAGACCTGAATCCAATTGAGCACATCTGGGACATCATGTCTGCTGTACACCTGATAGGTGTGGACGTTGTCACGATGTTCTTTAATTAACATCCACTCAGTGCAGACTAAGGACCTTTGTCCTGTCCTTTTTATTCCTGTATTTCCTGTGAACAACACATGATATGATCTCCAGCTATTACGGTTAGCCTCATTTCCTATAGGAAGTTTTTGGCCTCAAAGCAGACGCAGCTCCGGTGTGATTTAACCTCCTTGCATCTGTCACGTGTTATTTTAAAAATGAGTTTTAATGTGTTTTCTCTGACAAACGTCCAAATCGTCTTGTTTACAGCGGAGGTAGTCGCTTCCACCTCCTTCCCCTTTTTGCTTTTTACGTCAGACGGTTTAATGAACGGACTGGATGGGAATGTTTTATGCTCCAGAGGGAGTAAGTTGAAGTATTTATTTTCCCTTCCTGTGTTGCAGATGTGCCACCCACTCTGTGAAGTCATCCTCACGTGGTCAGTGCTCTCTGAGACTGCTGAGGCTTCCGTGAAGAGGAACTACATTAATCAGAAAAATGATGCTGGATGTCGTTCGCTCCTGTAATTCCCTCTCCAGGGGTCGGCACGGTGTCAGTTTCAAACTCAGATAAAACAGGGTGCAAAATGTTAATTGTTTGTTCTTACCAAGCAATTTTAGAATAAAGTTGTTCACATAATTTAATAATAATAATAATAACTTTCTACTGATTTTATTGCTCATAAAAAGTTTAAATGTTTATGCTGACATGAGAATGTATCCTGCTTCCTTTGACGTGTTTTCAAGCTTGTATGACTCATAATGTTACATGTATCCTTCTAAATTTAAGTGTTTGTATTCATGAAAATAACTTTACACTGGATGTTGCCTTTTCTTGTCTGAATATGCAGGATGTTTGCAACAACATCAGTGTTAATCCACTAGATCCACTGGAGCTAGCTGGCATACAGAGACCCATACAGGAAAATGGGCAAATGTCATGTTTGCAGTTCTAGGTGTATCCAAGAGTGCAGGCAAGTAAAATCTAAGGATTTATCCAGAAACACAAGCTAACCCATTGAAATAACGTTCATTGTGCCACAATTGAATAGATAGAAAAAATAGTTTCTTCTGGTAGGCACACTGTACACTGTGCCTACCAGAAGAAACAAGCTAACCCAGATGAGACGTCACCAGGATTAACAAGCAAGCAAAATGTCAAGGATGACTAATGAGCATGAGTCACTGACCTCTATTTATACTGGGAAAGTTGATTTAGTTAAATAAGCTGAGTAATCGTAGATTGACAGCACATGTTAGGAGAAAGTAGTGACAGGGAAACTGAGGTACACTGTTGAATTTATTTAACCAAGTTATGTCCACTGGTTCAACTGAACCTAATTGCTTAAATGAAAAGCATGATATACATTTATAGCATAATATAACAGTGTACAGAAAGCCCAGTTTATACTTCTTCGTCAGCGGCGGTACGCAGACGTGCAACGCCATGATCGATGCAAGCGTTCTGCAGCAGGCCCACAGAGGGTGACGGAGACATGCCCATTTTTTTTAAATGTTCGTTGAAAGCTGCAGAGAGTGCAAGCCTGTGATTGGTCAGCATGCCACTTCATTTAAGTCATCAACAGCCCAGCCATTAAAAAAAAAAAAAAAAAACAGAGTGCCGAAGATATCTAGCAGCAGACACAGAGCGTGTCAATGAACGTCTCACAGAAGAAGTTAGACGATATTAACATTTATACATCCACGACTGTAGGAGTACAAAGATGTGCAGCAAACCTTTAAGTTAGGAAATTATGAGAACAGTGGGTTTGGAAGTGACGACTGCATGAAGAGGCGGAGGAGAATGATGGACATATTTGTCCATGTTAAAAATGCTCTGAAATACATAAACACAATAGAAATAGAAATACACAACAGTAGTAAATACACTATCATGCAGAGACATGTCTGCAATGGTGGCAGAACCCCCTAGAAAAGTGCTACGCCCTCTGCTGTTCAGGCAGGGAAATGCTTTGCAGCAACAGAGAAGTCTGGTCCTGGAGGGCCGGTACCCAGCACGTTTTTGTTTATCCTCTGCTCCAACTGACTTGATTCAGTGGATGAATCTCCTGTTCAGCAGCTCATCAAGCTCTGCAGAAGCCTGCTAATCACCTGCTGATTAAAATCAGGTGTGTTGAAGAAGGGAAACAACTAAAACATGAGGGATACCGGCCCTCCAGGACCAGGATTGAGAACCCCTGTGACTTAGAGAGCACTAATAAACTAAAAATGAAATGAAATCAAGAATAAAGTGAAGAATATAGAGGGAAAAAATAAACCTCTTCCTTCTCCCCCCTTCTCTGTCATTTCTGTGTCCGTTTAAAACCACAGAAAAAATTTGAATAAAGTTTTGATATCAGGCATTATAGCTGAATCTATAACGCTCCACCTGTGAGAGTAAAACTAGGCTTGTTTTTGGCACTCAGACATCAATTCTGATTACTTTACAGCCAGACAGGACACGGGGAAAAAAATAATTTCATGAAAAGGCCGGAGGACAGGAAGAAAAGACAAGCGACCAGGACAAAAGGGGTCCTCATGAGTCATATTCAGTGTTGAATTAATGGTCTTGGAACGTGATGATCCCTTTGTCAAGTGGATCCCAAGTGTGTTACAACATGAAATGATTGCAGTTAGTAAATATAGAAGATGTTATAAAGGAAATGAAACCAAAGTTCTTACCTCCGCTTCCCGACAAGCCGATTTCCCACAAAAGAGCTCCATGAAGCTGCTTGGAACTGGTTTACTTTCACATCCAAAGACCAGAATCACTGTGGTTTAAAATACCATATGCTAAATGTCCTGTATTTGACATAGTGCCTTCTAGAGTCCTAGAACCCCCCAAGGCGATTTACAACACACTCAGTCATTCACCCATGCACACACATTCACACCCTGGTGGTGATGATCTACAATGTAGCCACAGCTGCCCTGGGGCACACTGACATATCCGATGTGGATGATATTATCTGTGTATTGCTCTTTATCATTGATGCATCCTGTCCTCAGGTGGCAGAGCTAAGGCCTATGTATCAATAGCAAATCCAGCCTCAAAACCTCCACATTTTTATTTAAAAAATGACTCATTTAGTGAATCTTTGATGAAAACTGTTCTGAATAATGGCTTTTGAACTTCACACTGGATATCAGGCAGGATGTTTTATTGTTGGCTTGAGCTGGCATCATCAGAAAAGTGCACAAGTGGCTTTGATTCATCTGACCACAAATCCTTTTTCACCTCAGTCCAACTTCAGCGAGCTCAAGATCAAAGATGCACTTGTGAGCCACAGGAAGTCATTTTTTCTTAAACCCTTAACACATCAATGAAGTGTTTCCACTTACACTTTGTTCCTTTTGGCTACAGGAGGGATTGACAGGTTGTCATTTATAAAGAGTGCGTTTTCCACATTAAGACCAGAACTCTTTGTTCTCATCCCAGAATTGGTTGATGGGTGTTTAAAGCTTGCTTTCATCATTTTGGACAAACTATTTTTTTTAACTTACCGATGGTGGAGACCACAGTTCCTACAAAGTAGAAAGCTCCTGAAATCCCACAGAGCTCTGCCTCTGTCATGTTTGGTGTCTCTTCCTTAATTGTTTCCTGTCACCTCAGACCATTTAAGTTTTTCACTCCACTTCCTATTATAGTTATCAGTCCTGCCATTTCCAGTCCCCAACCGCTGAGTTTTATCTTATTTCTCTTTAGTTTTCCCTTTCTCCTTTTGTGTAGCTTTAGTATTGTCAGGTCCTGGTTTGTTTAGCCTCCTTTTGTGTATATGACCTTTGACCCCTGTGTATCTCTCACCAGGCGTTTTCTTCCATGTGTTATTATCTCATGTTTAGTACCCCCCTCCGCTTAGCCTTACGTCCTTATTATCCTGCCCTTGCTCCTATTTTTTACGCTGTTATTTGTGTTTAGTTTAGTTTCTTTTTTGTTTGATCCTCAGTTTAATTCCGTATCTTTAGATGTTGTTATCTTTGTTTAGCTCCCCCTTGTTTGGTTTATTTCTCTCAGTCTTTATTTCTAGTGTTGTTTTGTTTTGGCTACTTTAATGATGTGGTTGGTCGCTTCTTATCAGAAGTTCAATCATCCATCTTTATTGTCCCTTTATGACCTCCAGACATGTGACTGTGCAGATGTAGATGCACACAACAACATGACTATTATCTCAGAATTTACTGAGCAGATTCTCCACTCCTCCGCTTACTTGGATCTTTTTGAATTCGCTCCTTTTTCTCACGGATTAGTGAAGCTGACACATTTTTAAAATGCTCAAGCTGACTGTTAAAAGTTTTCCTATTTATTCTCTGCCCAGTTCCATCTGGCAGATGTTTCATCAGTTAAACAGAATATAAAACTATGAAGCTGTTTATCATTTGCAGATCAGGACAAATTAATGGTATTTGGAGTATTTGGGTTTCGCCCACATCCTTTGAAAACAGAGAATGTCTGGTATTTTTTCCAGTATTCTTTCCCATTTCTCCCACACATGGAAATGTCTGATCTATCTCAAAGGAGCCGAATGAAGTGATAAAATACATTTGGGAAAAAAACGATTTGCTTCAGTCTCTGTCCTATTTGTTCACTTTGAGTTCACCGGTTAAATGTCCAGACACGTACAGGACGAGACAAGTTTTTATGTTCAGACTTAATAAATGGAATAATCATGCTGTAATGTCTCGTCTAGTGTCTTCCTTTCTGAGTCTGTGCATCTGTGTGTCTGTTAGTCTGGTGAACTTGACACCCTCCAAACCCCAAAACTGCACAGATGTTATTTATTAACTTATAGCTGGCTTTTTTTCCTCTCCTCTGTCAGTTTAGTTCCTTCCCCCAGGGCAACTCTTGAGCTGCACTCTTGTTACACAGACAGTAAAATATGAAGCAACGATGGCAGAGGAGTTACGTGTCCCCCCCATAACCAGAAGGGTTGCATAAAAACCAAGTAGCAAATAAAGGTTTTACCACTAATGTCATTTCTTTTTTTTCCTTGTACTTTATAAGTAGACAGGCACTTTTTTTCATGCACTTTCAGTAAATTCCCAGCAGGACCAGAAAAAAACAAATCAAAAAATAAACAAATATACAAATGAAGACAGAACACTAGACACAAACATCTCGAGCCAATGTATAAACTGTTAATGACCAGGTCCCAGTAAGTCTGTGGAATGTATGGTAAATATCAGGTGGTGGGCAGTCTGAACAGACTTCCAGGCAGCGGTTAATGACAAGTCTTAAAACCTGGAAGGTTTTCTGTTTTCACAGAGCTGAAAGCATGCAGCGAGGCGTGAATGTGGAGGCTGGCAGTGAGACATCTCACACAGGGAGCCATGCTGAAGCACAGAAGCCAGAGACTTTCTGAAGTCCAACACACTTTTGCGTTGCTGGAGAAGCGACGTACTGACAACCATTTAAAGGCCGCACATGATTACACCAAAGCGATGTGATGGAGGCTGTACAAATTCGAAGGCTTCCATAGATGCATTTTTATTCCATATTCTCCCCCTACCCCCAAAATTCACATCACTCTACACCTTCTCCCCCCACTATCAACTCCACACTCTCCCTCGCTCCCCCCTCTCACTCACATCTGACCAGGTGAGAATAGAACTGAGGCGGCTTAAGAGCAGGAAAGCTGCAGGACCTGACGGGATCAGCCCCAGACTGCTCAAAGACTGTGCTGACCAGCTTTGTGAAGTGGCCACACACGTTCAACCTGAACCTTCGACTGGAGCAGGTCCCCATCCTGTGGAAGACCTCCTGTGTTGTTCCAGTTTCCAAAACATCACATCCCAGGGAACCAGAGCACTACAGACCAGTCGCCTTGACCTCCCAAGTGATGAAGACCGTGGAGCGACTCATCCTCACCCATCTACGCTCCATGGTGAGCTCAGAGATAGACCCACTACAGTTTGCATATAAACCAAACATGGGGGTGGAGGATGCCCTCATCTACCTGCAGCACCGGGCAATGACTCACCTCGAGACACAAAAAAGCACTGTGAGAGTCGTGTTTTTTGACTTTTCAAGTGCTTTCAACACCATCCAGCCATCTTTGCTGCAGCAGAAGATGAGGGGTGCAGGAGTAGACGGACATCTGACTGCATGGACCATCGACTACCTCGCCAATAGGCCACAGTACGTGAGGCTGCACAACTGTACGTCTGAGGAGGTTCTGTGCAGTACGGGAGCTCCACAGGGTACGGTGCTCTCACCCTTTCTATTTACCTTCTACACCTCTGACTTTACCTACAACACCAGCAGCTGTCACCTCCAGAAGCTCTCAGATGACTCAGCCATTGTCGACTGTGTGTCTGAGGGGAATGATCAGGAGTACAGGTCAGTCATCATGGACTTTGTGGACTGGTGTGAGCGTAACCTTCGCTTAAACACCAGTAAGACAAAGGAAATGGTGATTGACTTCCAGAGAAACACTCCTCCTCACTCACCAGTAAACATCCAGGGTGTAGATATTGAGGAGGTGGGTACCTTTAAGTTCACCTCAACAGTAAACTGAACTGGTCCCACAACACAGATGCTCTGTATAAGAAGGGCCACCTTATATTCCCGAGGAGGCTGAGGTCCTTCAGAGTTAATTCCCAGCTGCTAAAATCCTTTTATCACTCTGTTGTTGGCTCTGTTATTCATTCTGCTGTGGTCTGTTGGGGTGCAGGCAGCTCTGACCGAGACAGGAAGAGTCTGAACAAGCTAGTTAACAAAGCTAGCTCGGTTCTGGGCAGCCCACTGGATTCCGTTGAGGACGTGTGTGAAAGGAGGATGCTAGTGAAGCTGACCTCCATCTTGGAAAACCCCTCCCAACCACTGTATTCCACTGTGGAGGTCATGGACAGCTCCTTTAGTGGCAGACTGAGCCATCCAAGATGTAAAACAGAACGGTACTGTAGGTCATTCATTCCCACTGCAGTAAGAAGGTAGAACTCCTCAGTTTAACTGTTTCTGGTATTATCCTGGTACACGCTAACATCAGCGCTATATTCAGTATGTGTTCAGTACCTGGATGTACATTAGTATGTTTGTGTCCCTTATGCTGCATATTGTTGGAAACCCAATTTTCTTTTTTTTATTTGTTGTTTTTAGTGGTTTGAAGGATTTACAATAGTAGCTTACTGCTTATGTGTCTTTACATGTACGTTATTATCTATCTTCTTCCTTTTCTTGTGCTGCTTAATGAAGTCTATTCTATTCTATTCTATTCTATTCTATTCTATTGAGTACCCCTGCTTTAACTAATGCTGAGTCAGAGCTCGTCAGGCCACCTTCTTTTATTGTTCAGCCCATATCCATCATGAACACTTTCTAACTCTGGCTGTGTCTAAACTCAGGCGCTGTATTTTCGTAGGACCCGGGTCGGGTAGGCAGGTTGCAGAAGATAACTGTTGTTGTTGCATTTTGTTGTTTGCTGAGTCTTTAGTTTTTGTGTAGTCTACCCAGGATTTCAAACCTTCACTCTGCTTATGTCCAAATATGCTTAGAATGGAGAGTAGAAATCTCAGGATTAGTACATTACATGGAAACAAGAAGATGATAAATGACTCTCCTTGTATTTTCCCTCTTGGACAACAACGGACCATACATTCGGCTATCTCGTCATGCCTTATGATAAAATATAAATGCGACATAGAGATTTCAAAATGTCATCAAACTGAGAAATGAAGAGCCACTTCAGCTACAGCAATGCAGCTACTACAGTAAGTATCCTGAGGTGATTTATTCACTTCATGTTTTCTTAAGCTCATGTTTTGTTTGGTTTTATTTTTAAGAAGACATCAGATGAAAGTTACATTATCACCTGCAGACATAAACACCTGGCTGACATTCAGCAAACGCCTCCTCACACTTTCACTTGAACGCAGGCGTTACAGTCAAACGCTTCTCTTTACTAATCTGCCAGATTGAACCAAAAACATGCCCGTTTTGTCAGAACTCATCTTGTCTGACTGTTCATGTTCTAACTTCCACGTTCATGTTAAAGTTCCTCTCAGTTCATCTGTTATCTTTGATCTAAGTGCCTTCTTAACCTGTTTGTGAACTTGTTTCAGTTTTGGCATCATGACATATTCTCTGTGCATGTCTGTTGTTCAAAGCAACTGCAACAACTGATTATTGTATTAAATTGAAAAATATGATTTTTATTGTCAGATATCACGTAATTATACTTTTGCAAATCAGAAAAGTGTTAATTCACATACAACAAAACGTTAAGTAGCCAATAAGATGATAGGAAGCTAATATGGAAAATGATTTATGCATGACAAGGACGGGGCCAGATACTTCCTGGGAAATCATGGACCCATCAGTGTGCTGGCAAGTCATGCACTCATGCACCTATAAACAGTGCCTCTTCAGTAAAGACTTTTCAGGAGCTGCAGGTTTATTCTCCAGAGCGTGCTCTGTTGAACGAGTCACAACAACCAGATGCACACTAACAGACTTTAGCATTGTGCTCAGAGCAGAACAACAGTCACAAACCCAGACTAAGAAATATGTCTTGGCTCTGTGATGGGGTGTGTTTCACTTACAAGAACGGGGGAACAAAGGAGACGTGACGAGCAGTGTTCATGGAAAGTTTGCTTTTAACAGACACTGTGGAAAATTACGAAGATAGGAATTTCTCCTCACCACACCTGTCTGGGTTTTTCTGCTGACAGATAAACCAAACACAGAAGCAACGTTTATTACTATTTCACAAAGATCGGCTTGTTTAATCACCAGCATCAGGTGTTAAAGTTTCTGCAGTTTTTCTCTTTCGCCGTGCTCTCCAGATGAGTTTCTGTTGAGGTAGACAAAATCTCCTTTGACCCTCCCGCTGTCCTATTGGGTGACCCCACCAGGAAAGGTGACGTTTGAGCAGGGTGTGATTGTTTATCCCTTGGGGTCCACGTGGCAGGGGTGAGGTGGTGCTCAGTCCTCGATAAGTGGCTAAACATTCCTCTCTGTCTTCTCTGTCCTCTCATGCGGTGTCAGTAAAGCAGAGAAGTCCACACGGTCCCAAAACATGCAATGTGTTCCTGGTTGTGGATTTACAGAAAATAGAATTAAAGCTCTATTAAATTCAACTATCATATTTAAACAATTACTAAAAAGTTCTGCCAAACATTTGTTATAAATCTAATTTCTACACGTTTATTTCTTACCAGAGGATTGTTACATGATCCTGTTGCGCGTTTCTTGTTATCGAAGCCATTTGTTTGGTTTTATCCATCAGACTGAAAAAAAAAAAAAAAACGTGAAATTATTAAAGGGAGGAGCTCAGAGCTCCAAAGCGAAGCTGACACGAACAGCTGAGTTCTTTTTCATCTCTGGTCATTTGTCTCATTTTATTAAAGAAATTACATTTTTATTTAATACAATCAGTTTGAACCAGACAGACAATAAAAATACACTCACCGGCCACTTTATTGGGTACACCTGTTTAACTGCTAGTTGACACAAATGACTAATCAGCCAATCACATGGTGGCAACTCAATGCATTTAGGCATGTTGACATGGTTAAGACAGTCCGCACACAGGCTCACCAAAATTGGACAATAGAAGATTGAAAAAATGTTGCCTGGTCTGATGAGTCTCGATTTCTGCTGCGACATTTGGATGGTAGGGTCAGAATTTGGCATCAACAACATGAAAGCATGGATCCACCCCTGCCTTGTATCAACGGTTTAGGCTGGTGGTGGTGGTGGTGGTGTAATTGTCATGGTTTTAGAAATCTTTTTGACCCACATCAAACTCATAGAAGACAATTGTGACCAATAAGTATGAAGTTTATTAGTTGGAACAAAAGAGTTTTATTTCGATCCGGGTCAGAACGGGGACTGGAAGAGAAAGCAGGGTTAGAGAGGGAAGCGACTGGATGTGTGAGAATAGTCAATGGAGGGACGTTCTTACTGCAGGTTTGTTGGAGGGTGGACAGGAACGCACGAGCAATGGAGGATTTAGAGTTGTGAGGGACAATTGGAGGAGCCAGGAGAGTGGTTGAGGTCCCGATCCAGTTTCCCAGGTGGAGTGTGCAGAGTGGATGCCAAGCAGGTGAGGACACGTGAATCTGATATAGAGGTTCTGAGGGGGAAATAATCAAGGCTGGTTAAAGATCAAAAGACAAAAACAGTTCAGGATTTTTCCAAGCTAGATACAAATGGCTGGATGTTACCACTTAGGTTAACAATCTGGCAATGAGAGTGTGGTTCCTGGCTCCCCATATTCCTTCCCTTAATTGGCTTGATGCGCTGCAGGTGAGTGAAGAGACTCAGCTGCTGCGATTGTCACAGCTCCTCTGTTGTCCTCCCATGAGCCTGCAAAAGTAAAATAAAACCCCCACACACCACCCCTGGATCCTGACAGTAATGGTGTGGGGGACATCTTCTTGGCACACTTTGGGCTCCTTAGTACTAATTGATCATCGTTGCAATGCCACAGCCTACCTGAGTATTGTTGCTGACCATGTCCATCCCTTTATGACCACAGTGTACCCATCTTCTGACGGCTACTTCTAGCAGGATAATGCACCATGTCATAAAGCTGGAATCATCTCAGACTGATTTCTTGAACATGACAATGAGTTCACTGGACTCAAATGGCCTCCACAGTCACCAGATCTCAGTCCAATAGAACACCATTGGGATGTGGTGGAATGGGAGATTTGCATCATGTATGTGCAGCCGACAAATCTGCAGCAATGGCGTGATGCTATCATGGACCAAAATCTCTGAGGAATGTTTCCAGTACCTTGTTGAATCTATGCCACGAAGGATTAAGGCCGTTCTGAAGCAAACGGGGGTCCAACCCGGTACTAGCAGGGTGTACCTAATAATGTGGCCAGTGAGTGTACATTTACAGGCCTTAGTTTTGACTAAAAAATGAATGAGTTTAGTTTTGTTTAATTAGATTTCTGTTGTCCAATTAAAAAAAATAGACTGTCAGTTAAAATCGAGTTCATTAATGAATTCTTTGCTTCTTGAAAGTTAAAACTTTTCTGTGTAATGCCAGTGGGCTTGCTTTTGTTAAAGGTCTCTTTCCTAGATGACATTCAGCAAATTAAATAGTCGCTTATGTTGATGATCAGTTTCAGATTAATTTTAGAGTCTAAAAACTTTGTGGAAGAAATAAGTTTTCAACAATCCCACCTCCCAAACTGATTCTATTACACAGGTATTTTTTTCTGTTCTCACCAACACACACTTCCATAGGTACAAGACTGCAAAAACCACATGACAGAGTTCTGCCCTTGTTGATGTGAAGTTAAAGTCCCATTAGTCATCATCACATGCTGGTGAAATTACATCTCCGCATGTGATTCATCCCCGTGGGGAGCGGTGAGCTGCAGCGGTGAGCTGCAGCTGTGGCTGCGCTCGAGAACTATTTGGTCCGACCCCCAATCCAACCCCTTAGTGCTGAAGGTCAAGCAGGGAGACATTGGGTCCCATTTTTAAAGTCTTAGGTATGACAAGACCGTGGATTTGAGCCCACGACTTCCCAGACTCAGGCCACTGAGAAGGTGGCAACAGCTGTCTACAAAACAGACATCACTGAATCAGCCAAGGCAGACCGTTGATGTTTTAGCTGGTTGAGCACATTCCTGTTTGCAAAAGCTGTTGGAGCTTTTTCAGAGTGAGAAGTCCTAAAAAAGTATAAAATGAATTAGTTTTTGATGTTCTTGGTTTCTCCTGGACACGGTCGCGCTCTTAAAACCAACTTAATAAACAAAATAAATGCACATTTGTCACAGTAATAAACCTCTGATAACTGATTCATTGCACAAGCACCGCCTTTGGCTCAATTCATGAGCCAAGATAATTAATCCTACAATAAAAATGCTGAATCGTCTAGAACAAGGCAACAACGTTTATCTCATTTGAACAGAGACTCAATTGCAACAAATCCTCCTACGCTGACAGTTACCTGGCATTCACTTGATGTTTGCATGTAGTTGCACTGATTATGAAACCAGTTGCCCTTCAGGTTAGGAAAGTTTCCTGAAGATGAAATAGACTTTCACTTCATATCTTTTATGAACCTGAACTTTAAAATGATCTAAACACACAGCAGGATGTTGCTCTTTTTCTAACAGAAAACCAATATTTACCTTTAACCCAAAAACTACTTACTGCTTTCCATTTAAAGTTATATGCAAAAAACTAGATATGAAAAGACTTGAATTATCAAATCAGTAAAGGGGTAACTCAACAAACAGGGAAGTGAATTAAATTTAGTTTTGCGCCTAAAGAAAACAGTAAATGTAAAAAGACATTTTGATTCCCCTAAAATATAGTTTTCAAATAAAAATGTGTTTTCAGATTACACTACTTATGTTCTAACGACACAGGCTATATATAACTGTATTATAGTTTGTTTCTAAATTGTTTATGATCAATGTTATTGTTGAAATGTAATGAAGTCAAAACCTTCATCACTTCATAAAGTATGCTTTAATAACAAAATTCCATCTCAGTACTTTGTTATATACCCTTTGTTGGCATCGACAGAGGTCATATGTTTTTTGTAAGTCTTCACAAGGTTTTCACACACTGTTGCTGGTATTTTGGCCCATTCCTCCATGCAAATCTCCTCTAGAGCAGTGATGTTTTGGGGCTGTCGCTGGGCAACATGGACTTTCAACTCCCACCAAAGATTTTCTATGGGATTGAGATCTGGAGACTGGCTAGGCCACTCCAGGACCTTGAAATGCTTCTTATGAAGCCACTCCTTTGTTACCCAGGCGGTGTGTTTGGGATCATTGTCGTCCTGAAAGGTCCAGCCATGTTTCATCTTCAATGTTCTTGCTGATGGAAGCAGGTTTTCACTCAAAATCTGACGATAAATGGCCCCTTTCATTCTTTCCTTTACACGGATCTGTCGTCCTGGTCCCTTTTCAGAAAAACAGACCCAAAGCATGATGTTTCCACCCCATGCATTACAGTAGGTCAGCATTCTTTCTCCTCCAAACACCAGTAGAGTTTTTACTAAAAGGTTCTATTTTAGTTTCATCTGACCATCTGACATTCTCCCAATCCTCTTCTGGATCATCCAAATGCTCTCTAGCAAACTGCAGACGGTCCTGCACATGTACTGGCTCAACTGGCACTGCAGGATTTGAGTTCCTGGCAACGTGGTGTTACTGATGGTAGCCTTTGTAACTTTAGTACCAGGTCCCCTGTGTAGTTCTAGGATTTTTGCTCACTGTTCTTGTGATCATTTTGACCCCACAGGGCTTTTTATTGTGGGCAGTCTATGGCACACCTGTCTAATCAGCCCCTTGATGTGCCACACCTGTGAGGTGGGATGGATTATCTTGGTAAAGGAAAAGTGCTCACTAACACACGTAGACAGATTTCACAACAACATGTGAGAGTCATGGGTGTTTTGTGCATGTGGACAAAGTTTCAGATGTTTGAGTTCAGCCCATGAAAAATGGGAGCAAACACAAAAGTGGTACGTTTATATTTTTATTCAGTGTACAAGTTTCACTTTTTGTGTGGAATTACTAAAATAAATCAACTTTGTCATGATGACCAGCACCTGTATATATTTTAACAATTGGAAACTGTCCTTTAAACCTCTATAAAGCACACACAACTTTGTTGGGGCTTACAAAGGTCCAGGATGTTGTCAGTACAGCATAGAACACGAGTGTTTGCTCCAATATTCTTTGTTGTTTCCTTCTAGTGGCTCCAGATCTTCTTAACAGTAACTCAGACTAGTGTTGTTCTACGGTTAGCATTAACAATGTTCACATTATTGTTGATGTTGAAGGGGGTTGGGATATGCATTTAATTATTTACGGCGTCACGTCTAAGTTTATGACTTGTTAAACCAGCTTTTCACAGAATGAACCATTTCTCTGCAGCCATTAAAACATCATTTCTATGTGTGAGGGTTTATTTTCTTAACACCCACCACCACACACACACACACACACACACACACACACACACAACCTCTAAAAATAGTCTTAACTAGAATCCCAGCATTGTTGATGACTCATTACACAAAGCAGGAACAACTGTAATTATGTTTTTTTTTTTTATTTAAAGCTTAATATTACAAGATCAAAAGTACATTTTAATCAATCATGCAACAATAAGTAAATGATAATTAGTGTCAAACAAGTCACACTGCTCAGTCACATGTCAATAGTAGTCATTTCTTTATGGTAAATCATTCAGAGTTACCAACATTTCACCAACTACTGTAGCTGTGACCGCACAGAAATCATATTTAAACAAACTGCTTCCTCATTTTAGCTAAATCTGCTGGTTCCAAAGAAGCAAAGTATCAAAGCTGGTGTTTTTAACAACATAACATTTATAATTGGCAAGAAGATCCTGGTCAAAATATAGCTTTATTAACTTTATGGGAAATACTTTCCACGTAAACATTCACTGGTCAAAATCAAAAATGTGCAAAGAAAATAATAACCCGTAGTACTGGTGTAAATAAAACACATCTAATGACAAACTGCATTAGCTGACAGCACCACTTTCACAGCTTTAGCTTCAGAATTTAGTAAAAATTACTACCTTTAGACTTGGTGGGGTAACAGCATAGAGATGACTGTGTGACCATGAACTGTGTAGGATATTTTACAGTAGAATTTACTGTCTGGTTTTTGAATATATGATCACAATTTAAACCTGAGTTACAAACATCAGTTCTTTGATGAAGTCAAGTTGCATAAATTAATTGCCTTTATTGCTGTGTTATTAGTAATATAGTTATTTTAACGTAGTAAGTATATATTAAGTAACTGTTCAAGTTGCATCAGACCAACCAGTGGTGACCAACTGAAAACATCTGGATGGAACAGAATAAAGTAACTGGAGAATTGGTTCATGGTTGAACCCAGTCAAGACTTTACTCTGATGTCTTCCGAACCTCTTTGCACAATGGTAACTTCCTGTTGTGATGTAATTGATGCTTAAATTCTGTAAAAAAATTCTGTAAAGTAAAAAAAAAAGGGGGGGGGGAGGGGGGATTATAATTATTTTAGTAAAAAAAATGCTGAAAATGTTCAGGTTAAAGTTACGATTATGACAACAACTCACCATCAGGCCACTGATTCTGATCTGTTTGATTTGCTGGACTCAGTCTCTCTGAGTGGCACGTCCACAGAGAAGAGTTGTAGTAGTAGTGACCACAGCACTGGAATCCCTCCTTATTAAAGTAGATCTCTGCTTGATGATCACTTTTGCAGCATGTTTTCTGTTTGAGAATATAGGCATTGTTTATTTCATAGAAAAATGAATCACATACAGACGTGGACAGAATTGTTGGTGCCCGGCGCAGCGCCAGGTTTTCATTTTTGGATGGGCCATAGTCATTTTGGGCAGGCCTTAATTAAACAAGTTATTATCAATATAAGTCAATACAAGCAGGTACAGAAACAATACCTACATTCAGAGGACGTGCTAAACACTTTTGTTGTCATTTTGAATGACAGGGTTTTAAAAAACGGTAATGATTGCTTTCTTCCACATCATTTTCATTTCTAAAACAACAATAGGCCTAAATAAAAATTCACCATTCTTTTTTATTAATATTTAGTCTAAACAAGCTGGACAGAGTGTCCAGTAACATATTAATGTTACAATTAAACTATGAGCCCTGACCTCAGTCCTATTGAGCATCTTTGGAAGGAGCTGAAACATGCCGCCCTTCAAACCTGAGACAACTGGAGCAGTTTGCTCATGAGGAGTGGGCCAAAATACCTGCTGAGAGATGCAGAAGTCTCATTGATATTTACAGGAATCATTTGTCTCAAAAGGTTGTGCAACAAAATATTAAGTTAGGGGTTCCATCATTTTTGTCCAGGCCTGTTCCATGAGTTTATTTTTTTAATAATTTTGTTGAAACATGGTTGAAAAGCAATGTCTGACGTTCACTGGTTAAATTTCATAGAATTTTTATTTATTATCACTTTTGTCAGATTCAAGTTATTTCTCACCATTGTGGGTTTTTCTTTCATTGACCGAAGGGTACCAACAATTTTGTCCACGTCTGTATGTTTGCTGCCGAATGTGTAGTCAAAAAAACTCAACTCAACTAATTAAACTACACCAACTGATGTGAAATGAATGAATTTAATTGTTAATGGTTTAATATTTTTGATTTAACCTCCATGTTTCAGGATGTAGAAGTTAGTTAGATGAGTGGAGGCGGTAAACAGTAGGACATCGAGTCTTACTCGACAATATTCTTGATATTCAAACATCTCGCTGATCGCTAACAGCGATGCAACTCTTCCACTGCCTCCATTCGCTCTGCAACGTTGATGTGTTATTGCAACAGATAAAACAAGCCTTTTCTGCCATGTTGTGGAGCTGCTAATGCTAACGCTTTGCTTTTGCTAATCAAGATGTTCTCTGCTCTCTCCTGGCCACTTAATCAACAACCCCTGGACGTAGGAGGAAAATTGATGACAAATCAAAGAGACGGATAATCCAAATGGTAACAAAGGAACCCAGAAAAACTTCTAAACAGATCCAAGGTGAACTTCAAGCTCAAGGAACATGTTTGTCTGACTTAGTTCAATCTGTAAATTTAAGAAAATGATTGAAAACCAACAAGTAATGCCAGGAATATAAACAAATGATCACTGAATGGTTCAGAAGATGGATGAGTTCCTAAAACTGTTAATGAAATTTACAGATTTAATTTATCCAACGCATTTTCTTTTTTTACCTCTTTTGACGTTTCGTTGGAGCTCTTCTTTGGTTCAGTTGGACTGTTGGAAAAATAGCAGACACAGTTTTTGTTGTTATATATATTACATTATATACATTTTTAGACATTGAATGTATGACATTGAACTTGCACCCCTGTCAGTGTGCCCCAGCGCAGCTGTAGCTACATTGTAGCTCATCATCACCAGTGTGTGAATGTGTGTGTGAATGGATGAATGATACACTGTAGTGTAAATCATTTATCATTATCATACTTGCACCGGCAAAAATTTCATCCATAAAAATTCAACAGCAGAATTCCATCTTCAAAAATTCAACAAGGGAAGGTCAACGTAAAAGTGTCATCAGCAAAAATTAAACATCAGAAATTCAAA
Organism: Aphyosemion australe; assembly: GCA_006937985.1. Lineage (NCBI taxonomy): Eukaryota > Metazoa > Chordata > Actinopteri > Cyprinodontiformes > Nothobranchiidae > Aphyosemion > Aphyosemion australe. The sequence continues at coordinate 3,781,771 of SSNS01000006.1, read as the reverse complement.
AACAAATGAGGCGACCTCCTGGTGACCCAAGCCAAAGCAATCGTCACTGGATCATGTCGACACCTCACTGGTGTCACGTGATCAGAGAAGCGTAATTTGACTGGCTAAAAGCCACTTGATCGATCGATGAATACTTTGGCTTGGGTCACCAGGAGATCACCTCAGTTGTTGAATTTCTGATGTTTAATTTTTGCAGTTGTATTTTGATGGATGAAACTTTTGCAGTTGTATTTTACATAAAAAAATCAAATGCATAATTTCACAAAATAAAAGTTCAATGTCATAAATGCAATGTCTTAAAGACGTCATTTCTGGTGAGACAATCAGCTTCATTGTTGATTTGTTCACTATTTCTAACAAGATCTCGTCTGTTCAGTATGATGGCAGCCATTCAGGCTTGTTATAATGGGCACATGATCAGATATCCAATACATTTTTAAATTTAAACCTGTAAACTTAGAAAATATATTTATAAGCAGTGACATACCATTGAGTTTCTGGAGCAGCACCTGTGGCTTGAGTCAGGTTCTTTTCTGTAAAAAAAAATCAAGTAAAAATCCAACAAAGTAGTAGAATGCACATCGTTTAGTGTTCTGTGATACCAATGTTAATAATAAGATGTTGTCTTCTGCTGATTCACATATAATAGTTCCTGCCTTTCTGTTACATGCTCAAATATTCGCTGTAGGATAATTAGTTAATCACTGTGATTGTGTGCAGGTGAGTAGGCGTGACCTCACATCCTGCGTGCATACATAATGGTACTAAAAGAACAACATGGCAGCAACATGGCCTTCAATGCTTGATACTCCTATTTTACAAACTGGATCAACAACGATGACTTAATATTTTTTATGACAATTGTTTTTGGAATTATGAAGATAAAATACTAAAATTAATATTTTTTGTAAATTATTCTTTGAAACCTAATTTCATGCTTGAGTGGATGTTTCAGGGTCCAGAGTCACACCCGTGAGAACCCCTGCATGTCTGATTATTGTTAAAAGGTAAGTATGATACGATTTAAATGAATCTAGTTTCTGTAAAAAGGAAAACCTGCATGGTAGCTTTTGTCACACATTATTCAGAAGCCTTGAGGGCTGTGGTTTGGGTTCTTACCACAGCAGGGTTTATTGCTGGAGTGAGGCTGCACCAGTGGTTGATTACTTCGACAGCAGCACTCGGTATGCTTGTTGTACTGCTTACTCAAACAGCACTCATGGTCAGGGGACTGCCTTTTCTGGACAGTCATGTTCTCATATTTACCACAACACAGCTCCTTGCTGCTGTCATAATGCTCTGTGTGGGAAAGAAAAACAATTATTCAAATTTAAATACACAGATGAACAAAATTCTAATGTTCTGGGTTTTAGTTTCTGTAACATTTTTTCTTGATGACACTCCAGATATAAATAAGACATTGAAAATACATTTGGATATATTTGCAGTGAGAATTATAATGGGAATCCGTAAATAAACAAATATTGAACTGTTTCTGTGTATTTTTTAAATATTTTTATTATTCTAGGCAAGTCTGGATTAACTTACTTTTGCCACAACACTTGCTCAGTGGTGGTGAACGTGTGTTGCTTCCTGTGGAGACACAGCAGATTTCATTAAGGGGGTTGTACACCTTCAGCCCACAGCACTGAGACATGCTTTCACTCAGGCCTTTTGTCACAACAGCTGTAAACAGCCTATCGTGGCTTTCAATGCTTTGTCCTCAAACTGCATCAATGACCATTACACTAAATTTTTAAATAAAAGAATGAAACCTATTTTATTTCATGCTTGAATTGACGTTGCAGGATCCAGAGTTGGGTCTCAATCCCACCTGTGAGAGCCACTGCTGCATACCAGAGTCTGATTTTTGCTGGAAAGGAAACCTATAGGATGATTTAAATTAAAGATGCTCTTCTTAGAGCAGATATAGTTTATGTATAATGTAAGAATATACAAAGGAAACCTGTAGGGAAGCTGTTGTCACACATTATTCAGAAGACTTGAGGGCTTTGGTTTGTGTTCTTACCACAGCTGCAGTTAGTGGTGGAGCGAGGCTGCACCTCTGGTTGTTTGCCTGGACAGCAGCACTGAGAACAGACGTTGTACTGGCTACTAAAACAGCACTCATTGACAGGGGACTGCTTTGTCTGGACAGTCATGTTCCCTTTTCTACCACAACACAGCTGCTTGCTGCTGTCATATTGCTCTGTGGGAAAGAAAATCAGTGTTTCAAGATTTAGCATCTATAAATGGTAAATAGCCTAAAGCAACTTCTAGAGTCCTTGTGATATCCTGATGATGCTCCTGATAGAAATGTGAGACTGAAAACATAGCTAATATACAGTATATTTAATGTTATATATATATATATATATATATATATATATATTTTTTTTTTTTTTTTTTTTTTTTATGGCGTTTCTGGTTAACTTACTTTTTTCACAACACTTGGCCAACAGTGAAAGTTTGACTTGCAATATTGAGTCACAGCAGATTTCATTAAGGGGGTTGTACGCCGTGGACCCACAGCACAGAGACATGCTTTCACTCAGGCCTTCTGTAACAGCAGCAGTGAAACAAAAGTCGAGTCAGCAAACGCAATTATGTAACAACAGGAAGTGAAAGGACTAACATTATTAAACTTTATGAGTTCAGTACAGGTTTGACTGGAGAACATGGATGCCTGAAACATTTTGAATTATTGCCCGAGGCAACAACGAACTTCAGAGATGCTGGAACGTGTGAGAATATGAACTCTGACGCATGATCTGACAGCTGCTGATCTGTGACGCAACAAAGAGGAAAGAAAATATCTGCTGCCAAAGTTGAGATTGCGCTGACAGTTTTTAGTCATAACAGTGTGAGATGAGAATATAAAACAGCATAAACATAAACATGGATGAATGAAAGTTGGAATGAGAGTCCTGACTCAGGTGTGTGTGTGTTTGGCAGTTCAATGTCAGATTGGTGAATTTACAGTAGAATAAATTACAACTGAATAAATCTGTATGATCTCATTTGTAGCAAACATCAGCCATGTGTTGGTGCTACAGTGTTTACCTGTTACATTTTCTCCACAACAAGTAGATCTACCAGGGTTGTAAGCTATGCCACCACAGCAGGCCACAGACTGGCTACTCTTACAGGGTTGTCTGGAAAACAAAGGTGAAAATCACACGTCTTAAGCCTGATGCATGCTGGTATTTCAGAAAATGTGAAAAATAGTTCAAGCAAAGAACACTGCCTCACTTTCAAACATTAAACCATTCTAGCTTTTGCTTTACTGCCCTCTGATGGACTTGAGCAGTAGAACCTCTCCACTAATATGAATGAACAGAGCTGCTTTTGGGTTCTTCTTTAAGTACAAAAATTAAAGCAAAAGTTTTAGACTCAATAAGCTTAGTGATTGTTTATTTTAAAGTCTAAATGACCAAACATTTATTTTTATAAAGTATTCCAAGCTGAGCCGTGAGTCTTTGTGATGTTTAGACACAATAATGTTTTTCTCAAAATTTAAATACTTCCCAGCAGCATCAGGAAATATGCAGTTTGGATGTAGGTGGTCCAAACAAAAAAATAGCAATGAAGAAACATTTAAGGCCTTAAAGTGTGTGTGGTCCACTGAGGACAGAAGAAAATCAGATTCTTGGAATGACGCACAGATGTGGATAAAACTGCTGACATCCTTCTATTACAGTTTTTCTCCGTTGGTTTGGCTCATTTCATGAAACAGAAATTACATTCTCAAAACTCTGAGATCATTTGGCAAAACACTCTCACAGTTTAGCACAACACTATAGCTCACCTGCAAAAGCTCACATCTCTCCTAAAACTGTTCACTCATGTGTCAAAACTACATTCCTTTCTAATCTGAATAGTCAGGGCCCCCAAAATGCATCGTCCCTTTGGCATTGTGTGAGTACTGCCATACAAAATGTTTAGATGTTTTGTCACTATGGCAGAGGACCAACAATATACAATGATGTATGATATAAGTATCATAATGATAATTGTATAATACAGTAAACTGCGGTTTTCTGTTGAAATTGTTGAAGTCAGATGAAGCAAATACTGATTCTGAAATCAGGTAAAGGAGGTATTGAAACCAAATAAGTGAACTACTGCTTACTGTGATTACAGGTAAGGTTATAATGAGAGACAACCAGTAACTGACTTACATTTACATACTGGTACCGCAGCTCATTCACTCTGTCAGAGTTCCTCTCAAATGGTACCTTGTAGATTTGTTTAATTGTCATCTGATGCTTCTTCAAAACCCGCTCTATTGTGGAGATGCTTATTGTGTTTATATTTATAGTCTAGTTTCACCTGACTGTCAATGACTGTCATCAATGTATCAAATATTCAAAGAAATTCATATATGGTATTCATGGTACTATGTTCTTGACCAGTTTTGACAATTGAACAGACAGTTGTGCATGCGAGTACTTATACAATGAAATCATGCTGACATGTTTTGGAGAGAATGATCATTGGACTGAGAATCAACTAATCAGTTTAGATCTACAAGATCTATTCATTTGGAAAATGTGCTAAATGTGGGCTAACGGTATAACTGTAGGCTACTTAATCATTTGCAAAGATGCACTGAGACAATTGAGACATGTACTAAGGCATTTGCTGTTTGAATGAATGAGAAATGCCATTCTGTTGTGAACATTTGCCAAGAGGTTTGGAGGTTTGTCCATGTTATTTTGAGAATGTAATTTCTGTTTCATGAAATGACCCAAACCAATGGAGAAAAACTGTAAAATGAAAGTAATGCCCACATTTGCAACTTTTTATATTTTAAATAATTTCCTTGCACCAGTATGTGCTAAAATGACCCTTTACAGGGTTAATAAAATGTCACTCAGACTCCCACTGCCCTCTGTGGCCAGAATACCGCATTTGCAACTTCAGAGTGCTGATCCGGTCACTGTTGGACATGGAAAAATGGAGCTGACATGCCTGGAGCTGCAGTCTGCTTCCAGCACGTTTCCTGCATGTTTTAGATCATGAACACAGCTGATTTGTTTGATTTAGTGATGAACCGCTCCTGGAGACACTAATGAAGGCTGAGGAGACGTTTCAGCAGTTAGATTAAGGTGTTAAAAAGACGAACGCACAGTGAGGAGATAAGTTTCACTAATGGACACTAGGGGGTGCTAAAAGCAAGCCGAAACTGCAAAGAAGGCCTTTAAAACTGACACATCCAGTGGTAGTCACAGTGCTGTCTGAGATCATGGTGAGTACCACGCTGACCACGAACCACAGAAATCTCAGAGAGAAGATTAGAAAAAATGTCACTGACAACCTTGATGAGTTGAAGTTTGAACAAAACAGCAAATTTATTTGCTCCATTTGTATAAATGTTTCTGAGAACTATACTTTCAAGCCCTAAAGCTCTTATCATTCTTTAACATCAACACGGAGCTGTTTTCTTTCAGGCTTAATGAGCAATCATGATTTATGAGAGGCAGAGCTGCATCCCGTTTTCCCATGATCACCTGATCTCAGTCGCACGTTTTTAAAGGAAACAGCAGAGCTGAAGTAGCTTGCTGCTGTATGACAAATCTACTGCCAAATGTAACCAGAAAGCTCTGCCAAATGAATGAATTTACTGAACACACAACAAAAACACATAAACTCAAGCTTCAGAAGAGAGGGAGAACTCCTGGCAGCATGCATCAGTGGTAGAAGAAAGAAGAACTTACTTGTTTTGGGGTTGTCCATCAGCTTTGGTCTCTGGAAGAAAATGTAAGATCCAAGTTATTCTGATCAACTGAAATAATTCATGTGGCAACTTTTTAGGACCCAACTTTACCAAATTACCTTCCATGCAACAAACTAGAGTCTGCACAATTTATTTTTTCATATTCCTAATTCCTCTTTCTTAGATTGCGTGGGGCTCATTGAGCAATACAGACGCCCACACACATTTCACTTAACCGACGTGTACAGACCAGCATTTATACCTTTTTGATCTCACCACCCACCGGAACGAAAACAGAACATCAAGCGGATCAAAAGAAGAGTTAACTGAAATATATTTGCAATTTGAAAAAAGCAAACACCAAAGTGCTTATGTTAAAGCCTGTGCTCAGCAACCTCGCCTCAGTCAGTGAGCCCCAGGGCAGCGATGGCTGCATTCTCATCACCATCAGTGTGTGAATGTGTCAATGGATGAATCAAGTGCTTTGGAGTCCTCTGACTCTGAAAGGAAATGTGGGTCATTTATCATTTAAAGCATCAAGAAATCAAGAAAACACTCAAAAAGTGCAAGAATAATAATGTTGTCTATCCATGTGGTCCAGAGAAGATCAAATGGATTTTTTCCTGTTTACATTCCAAAAGCAACAACATTCTCACTGATTCAGCAGCATAAGCTGAATGGACTCATGCATGAGGAATGTATTTCTCATGCATGACTTCTGTATTTAGTCTGAATGAAGTCAGCATCTACGGCACAGCACAGAAAAATCCAGCTTATCTGGTCAAGACTCAGGCTTGAAAGAGAAGTAAGGATCCATTAATGTTAAACATGAATCTGAATCCTTTGGATGTCGGGATGCGAAGCAATAAGCCAAGTTCAGATTTTATTTATCTCCAAGGATCAGCAAGATGTGTCTTGTCTCCAGCAGCACGTGACTATAGCAGCCCATAAACATTCACGACTCCTTCCAACTGTCGGTTCTATTGCTCAATTATTGTCAAATCATAATAAAGCTCTTACCTTAATAAAGCCAGTGAACACACACCCAAATATCTCTTACACACATGCACGCACGCACGCACATCATATGCACGCACGCACGCACATCCTATGCAAGCACGCACGCACGAACACAATGAAAACAAAGCCCGGGTTTACTGACCGCATAGAGTTTCTCACATCAGCATCAGGACGGGAGTCAGACAGAAGCAGCGATATGATGCATGCATGCACGCTGCAGGGTCAAGTGCGTAAATCCGCTTTTCTCCCGTATCAAAGTGAAGTTCCGCTGTGGAGAATCTGCTCTCTGACTTTCAATTTTGGAAATGATTCCCTCCTGAATGAAAAAAACTCCCTGCATTACAGGAGAGACGAGGTGCAACGTTCCAAGAAAAATTCTGATGTGCTCACAGAACCTCCGAACTCATCCAGAAACCCCACCCCCAAACCCAAACCCTCAGATCCAAATTATCCGGCGCTACTTTCTCCTTCTGACACCCTGAGAACCTCCCCCGGCTCATGCTCTCACTGCCAAGAGAAGTCTCGGTGGCAAATACGTGGTCGTAATGTTATGGAAATATTCATTAAACTAATCCCAAGTTTTAATTATTGATTTCAACTTTAAAATTGCAAATATATTTCAGCTAATTTCCCTCTCACACCAGAGTTGCAACAAGAAAAATAAATATTGAATGCGCCTAATTGATAATTAATTAAATAATCAATCATCCAATAAATGAATAAATCATAAGGGAGCTTACCGTAAGAAATGATGAGACCACACACCAGCAAAGCTGAAACAATAGAAGCAATCACTATTAAATGTTAACAGTGTTTGTTGATTTAAACAGCCCAGGAGGGTTCACCCCCAAACTCACCCTGTCCAAGAGCCTGAAGTCTGGCCATCTTTACGCGCATCTGCAGCTCGTTGCTCAGACATGAATCAGCCAGGCGAGTCTTAAATACTTTAATGAAGCGCCTCCCACGTGATGTCCCTAAAAATATGGCATTTATAAACATGGAGTGCGGGTTCATACATGCGTAAACGTAAGGCACCACTGAATGCTGTCGCAGCAAAAGCTTTGATTTGATTTGTGACGCACGTGTGTCAAAAGGTGTGAAAAAGGTCAACTTTTCATTTAAAAGATTTCTGGATAAATAATTTAGATTTTTTTTTCTTTTTCTTTTTGTTAATTTCATCTTTTTCCATCTCAGACCATCCGCGCTCTGACAGATTTCGCTTCAGGAGATCATAATTCTGGGATTTCTGCTTTTATTTTGGTAGATCATGTTTTGCGCATTTTGTTTATGTTTTTGCGTCTTCACTTTGTTCAGCCAGATCTTATATGTCGTTGTCTTCTTGCAGATTGTATCTGTGTGTGCAGTTTAACGTTTTCTCCTTTTGACAACCTGTTCTAAGACCTCGGAGACGTGGATGGATGAAAGTGGCGCATTTGGATTTTCAATTTAAAAACTGGACAAAGTTTTTTTGTTTTTCATCATTTTCTTCTGATTTTCTGTATCTTGCTCAATTTTCTTTTTCCTCTCACATTTTGTGACATTTTCTATTTTAGTGACGGAAGATGTTTCTCTCAAAAGCTTTTTTTTTTTACTTAGACGCATGGTTTTGTTTTTGTTTTTTTTAAATCAACAGGGAACTCCTCAGCAACACACTTGTATGATTCTTTACAGTTTGTAATCTTTCCCCGTTTTTGTGGACCTCACATTTTTAATGTGGTGTATCTTGCGTGCGTAATTTCCAAAGCTGACGCAGAACATCTGCATCTGTTCATCCAACTGGAACCACCACCAACAATAAAAAAATACATAAATAAACTTACAAAGCGACCAAAATCATCTAATTAGACACAAGTAAAACACAAAGAAATATATTTTTACAAAAAAAAAGCACAGAATCCCCCAAACCAACATGGATCAAATAAAGAGATTATTCAGATTGACTGAAATTAAGACACATCTGAGTTTTAGTGATGAAAAATATGTTTATTTGGTACATTGTTCATATTTATGGTCATCAGCACCAAGATGACCATAAATATGAGCAATGTGCCAAAGACCATCTGCAGTTGTGGCATAAGGTGTTCGGTTAAAGATTAGCTCCTTTTGTTGCTTCTTTAGCAAAATATAACTAATAGTTTTTATGCTTTTTTCTTTATACAGAGTGTTTACATCTTTTAGGGGTTGAGCAGATTTAAAAGTCTTTGTTTAAAAAACACGTTTTAGCAGCTATACATGGGACTCGATGAATTTGCCACCAATCTTTTATTTGGACTTGGCTCGCTGATGATGTCATGCCTCACTGTGAAAAGATCCGTTTATTCTGATCTCAACACCTCAGTCCATTAAACCCATTCAGACATCAAATCACACATTTTTGAGTAGGAAAAATACAGAAATCTGAAAAAGTAAGAGTGACATCATCTCATATTCTCATCCATCTCAGGTGTGTTCATTGCCTAGTCGGGAAATACCCTGGTAGGTGATTTCTGATAACAGGAACTTGTTTACTCACTGTAAATTCATGATGCAATTTTTAACTGCCATGGGTCACAAAAACAATACGTATCTGTCAGAGAAAATATAAATATTTAAGTGTTGGACTAAAAGGAATCTCTCAAGAGCAAGCAGCCAAAGGACTTTGAACACGTGTGGAAGGTAAATATAGAATAAAATGTGAACATTTTTGGAAAATAGTTTTGTTCAGTTAACATTCTGGCAAGCTGTTATTGCCAGGAGATATAAAAAATGATCAGCTCTTAATTAAGGAAGCTGAAGGCCCCAAAAATGTTTCAAAGACCCTTAAAAACATTAATAATGAATGTTATTCTGGTTGTTTCCCCTCCATAGTGGCACAGCTGGTAGCTCTGTAACCTCATGGTGAAATAAGTCACAGATTCATCACCTTGTTGCTTCCTTTCTGAGCTCGTTTGGGTGTCCTCCCCTTGCCTGCTTGTGTGTTTCTCAGGGTTTCCTCAAACAGCAAACATATACATGTTTGGTTACTTGGTGACACCAATTCATCACTGTGTGTGTGTGCGTGTGTGTGTGCGTGTGTGAGAGCAGCCTCTTTACATATTTGAGGGTTTCTACATCATTGTACTCAGAAAATGGCCTAACCAACAGACCACAGTATGTGAGGCTCCATGACTGTGTGTCTGAGGTAGTAATTTGCAGCACGGGGGCGCCGCAGGGCACAGTTCTCTCACCCTTCCTGTTCAGCCACACTTCTTGTGTTACAATTCAGACCAGTGGTCTGATCTGGCTGAACAAAGTGAAGACGCAAAAACAGATAATTTGGGAACAATCAGGAATATAGGGGGTGTCATCAGTGACTTTGTTGGATGGTGTGAGACCAACTCTCTCCAGATCAAAGTCAGCAAGACGAAGAAGATGGTCATAGACTACAGGAGGAAGTCACCCCCTACAACAATGGTGAACATCCAGGGAAAAGACATTGAGATAGTGGACTCTTACAAGTTCCTGGATGTTCACCTCAACAATAAACTGGACTGGACTACAAACACAAATGCCTTGTATAAGAAGGGCCAGAGTCAACTCCACCTGCTGAGGAGACTGAGGTCCTTTGGAGTATGCAGGACTCTATTAAGAACTTTTTATGATTCAGTGCTAGGATCTTTTCCTATGCAGTGGCCTGCTGGGGGAGTGGATGCACAGACCAGGACAGACAAACTGGTGCGGTAGTCTAGCTCTGTGCTGGGATGCCCTTTGGAGTCTGTAGTGGTGATGGGTAAGAGAAGAATGTCAGCTAAACTGATATCCATCACGCACAACCCACATCACCCTCTGCATGAGTTATGGGTTCACTGAGCAGCTCTTTCAGTCAGAGACTGATACACCCCCGCTGCAGGAAGGAGCGCTTCCGCAGAGCATTCATTCCAACCATAGTTAGACTTTATAACACATGATGATGTCATGAGTCACTCAGCCACCATAATTCTACGGTCACCACTCCATGCATATTGCACCTGATATATGTACATTGTACATGTGTGCTTACATGTTTGTGCCTGTATTACAGATATCTACCACTTAGACAGTAAATAGTAGTTGCAGTAGAACAGCTGATACTTTTTATGTATTATTACTTCTACATTGTTTCACAACCCCCTATCCATAATGCTTACTGTGTATGTATCTACATAACTACTGTTGTATATAGTGTCTTATTTTATTTTTTGCAATCATGGTCACTTTTTGTACTCTTTTGCTATCTGTCCTGAGCTGTGGTTATGCACAAATTTGCCCACTGTGGGATCAATAAAGTCTTATCTTAAAATAAAGATTTATTGGAAGCTTCATGGAGTACAAAGCCAACGATAATCACGGGCAATTTTTGGAAAGTTGTGGGAAATATGTTGGGCCTTTGGTGCTTGATTTTATTACCACTGTAACTCCCTCCAAGTTGACTCATGGACACAAGGCGTTCTTTGTTAACTGGCATTTATTCACACCATCAACCATGCCGTGAGAACTCATTGGCCGCATGAACTCAAAGGGGTTAAGAAAGGTTACATCCCGCCGTAGAACTTTAAATTCTTGGAAAAAATTGACTCGTAATCGTTTACCTTAAAGTGCCTTAACACGCGGACATGTTCATAAGAACGCTGCCCTCTGCTGGCGGAAGTGCGTCATTATTTTCGACCGTACCACAACAACGTAAAGAACATTAGTTCCACCACACATGATAAAAAAATCGGCGTTGGTTTGTACCTATTGTGCCACGCGGGGTTCCTCATGATCTTGCCAGTGCATATGTGTGGGTTTTTCACCACCCTGTGGTGTGTGGGGGGGCTTATTGGATTCAGTTAGAACCTTGTGATAAGTTCCTGTGTCTGGCTAAATAACCACCAACCAGCACCTGGGGTCACATTTCTGTCACTGTCAGTAACCACGTTCAGAGTTTTTAAATGTACACTGTAAAAAATGGTAGTTTTTCACACAAAAAAATGCTGGTAGGCATGTTCACCAGTGTTACGGTGCAATTTACTGTCATTGAAATCATGGCTGAATCACATGAAAAATCTTTTATGCCAACGCCTTCTGCGCATCATCTGACTAAGAGCAGGCGCTTCACAGCCGAGGGACATCAAACTGAGGAGCCACAAAAGCACCAATGCTCAGTAAGAAGAGCAGGAAGCTGTGTGCTTCATGTCAGAGTCTCCAAAAGCAACACTCCTTACGCCCGCTTTTGTTTTACTAACTTGTGATGCTTAAGAATGACACCACGGACTTCTTCGTGCCTCTTTAGCAGACCCGTCGATGTATACGTTCCTGAGAAGGCTGTGTAAACACAATATGGCCGTGTGGCGGCGGGCTGTCCCCGCCTGTCCCAGGTCAAGCTGACAAAAGTGTAAAAGGTCCATCAGTTTACCAGTGTTCCATCCCTGGTTTGACTCATTGTTTTTGAAAGTGTTCAAGGAATTTAAATATATTTCACATACATTTACATGTATTCCTAGTTAGCTTTAGTAAGCCATTCATTTAGATAAATAAATAAATAAACTAGATTAACTGAATTTCTTGCAGAAAGGCTGTTTGAATGCTAATTGCTGAAAATGATAGCTGAACGATATGATAGCTGATACATGTAGTGTTTTGCCTTTACATTTGCACAATGTGAAGAAAACGCATGGTATTTTTACTTTAAAGGTTTGTGGTACTTAACTGTGTATTTGCAGTACGTGTACTAACACAATGGTCTAGGGTTACGTTTTAACTGATCACCATTGTTCTGTTATGAGGAGGAGAAAACCAAATGAATATGTGACTCTCCCAGCTTTTCCATCTTGTGGTCAGTGTTAGAACAGAAGCCAAGTCATTAAGCTGATGAAACATGCTTTCCCTTGGGAAAGGATCAGCTTGACCATGGCTTTATTTAAAATTTTCTGACAACTAACATGGTTTTCCTGTCTCGTCTTATACGTCAGCTGTAGCAGAAACCAGCTGGAGGAAACGCCCTTGTCAATACATCTTTGAACAAATATTCCAATCAGCTAAACAAATCTGCCCAGAAACACACTTAGGTGTCTATATCTGAGAAGTCCACGTTCTGCTGAAAGAAGTAGTTGGGAGTCTACTAACACATTAACAAATCTTTGTCATTTTTTTCCTAATCCACCTTGATGAATGTATTTGGTCCAGATGTTTCCTAAGCTATTTCTGTCTACATCAGTGGTTCCCAAACGTTTTTCATTGAGGACCCCCTTGCCTTTATCCAAGACAAGCCAGGACCCCCAAACCCGACTCCTACATGCATAAACACATTAAACTTTATACAGACATAGAGAGTTATAACTTTTATATGGAGTTTGATTATAATGTAGGGTGTGTTATTGGGATTTTATAAATGTAATTTTTACAAAAAAAAATTTGCTAACCTCAGCACAGACAAAATTGTGGGGACCCCCTTGGGGGTCTCGGACCCCAGTTTGGGAGCCACTGGTCTAGATCCTTGTTATTGTGTTTTTTTAGCTTAGTTTTCCCCCCTCAGCTACCCAGTTCATTTCATTTTTTGTGGTTCTTCATTATACACCGCCGATGTTGGTGGTGTCACTTCCGTTTATCTGAAATTGTCCTTAGCTGCCTACAGGTAAACGGAAGTGGCACCACCAACATCGGCGGTGCTCTGACGAAGGTGGCAGTGGATGCCAAAACATGTCAGCAAAGGTAAAAACGAGCTCTATTTGCTGTGTGTATAATAAAGAACCACAAAAAATGAAATCATAGAAAACGCAGAACGAACGTAACAAAGATAGTTAATTGCATGTTACTGTTTCCCATCAGCTCACCTGTTCTGTAATCACATCCCTCAGTATAAAAGTGTCCTGGTTTCATTCACTAGTGGTAGATTCTCTTGTTGTTTCAGCATCTTGTTAAATCCCGTTTTTCTTGTTTGTTTTCCTCAATTTTCTTTATTGAAGCCTTTATATGAATCCTTATGGAGCCTCCACCTGCACCTTGAGTCCTACAACCAGCATTGTGACAATTACATAGAATTCATATATTTTATTATATTTAACCCTTTCAAGCCTGAAATAAGAACTATAGTGTTAAAAAGTGATCTGTCAGCAAGTTAACAAAACTATTGGCATTTGCCACCTGTAGGCTCCCCACCAAAGAACAGGAAATGTGTACAGGATTATATACAGCAGTTCTGTGATGAGGCCAGAGGTGGTTTGATTGGAATGTGTGGCATTAGCCTACAAGGGATTCAATAGGCTCTGTTTACCAAATGTGGAAAAAGTTCATCGGTTTCAGCATCATTGAACAAAAGAATACCAATCACACCCATATTACGCACAGATCAATGATCTCCTCTTTCCACCAATGAAATCCCCCTGATGATCCCTCACAACACACCAGTCATTTATCTTTCTCTCCCCTCTTCTTTGGCTACTTGCCCTGATGAGATCAGATCTCCGAATTCTCTAACCAGTTCTATAAATAGAGGGGTTGTTAGAAATAGAAACAGATACAGCAGAAACATTAATCTACATATTTAGGCCAGCTGTTTTCAGTTAGACTTACAAGATAGGATTCAAATAACATCAATAAAAGCTAAAAATAGAATCAGTGTTGCAAATAGAGAGAGCATTGCATAAAGCAGAATGCACTGATGTGAGCTTAGGCTGAAGGCAGCTGGTGCTTCTCACAAAGAAATATGTCCATGTAAATTCTAGAGTTATGGTGTAGATAGATAGATAGATAGATAGATAGATAGATAGATAGATAGATAGATAGATAGATAGATAGATAGATAGATAGATAGATAGATAGATAGATAGATAGATAGATAGATAGATAGATAGATAGATAGATAGATAGATAGATAGATAGATAGATAGATAGATAGTTTGGATGTGGTTGGCGGTGTTCCTCAAGGGTCAGTTTTAGAACCCACGCTGTTGACTATTAATATAAATAATACAGGACACCAGACAATTGCATCTGTTCATTTATAGGCCAGTAAACTACTGTTTACTGCTGTGCTCATACAGCTGCAGGCTTTTGACCACATGTAGCTACACATGTAACTAAAACTTTACAGCTTTACTTTTCCTTAAAACCGCTTTACTTCCACCCCCCTCGCTCTCTTCCTGTCTAGCTGAAATTCAATCTTGGTTCCCCACAAACTTTCCTAAACTCAACAGTGACAAAACAGAAATCCTTTTAGTTGGCACCAAATCCACCTTATCCAAAGCTCCCAGTTTTTCCCTTACTGTTGATGCCTCCTCTGTTTCTCTGTTTCTGTTGCTGCCACCTTCCTGCAACAAGTTTATCTATGACATTTTAGATATGAATTCCTTCACACATTCTCTCTAGTTACTACGTTCCTCTTATCACGGGTGCTCAGGTATCCAACCAGATTTAAATTTCCTACCAGTCAATGCACTTTGCATTTTTTAGTTCAATGGCCGTACCAAATGCAGAGTTTTTATTGTTACAATACAGTCTTATTCATTCATTTATTATATAAATGGCAATAGGCTCCTATTTCTGTTTTTAATCATGGCTTTGCAATTATTCTGACACTGTAACATATAAGCACTTATACAGTTTTTTGTATGTAACTTTTTTATGGTAAATGGTCTTTGCATAGCACTTTCTTAGGGTTCTACAACCCCCCAAGGCGCTTCACAACACAATCAGTCATCCGCCCACACACACACACTCACATGCTGGTGATGATGAGCTACAATGTAGCCACAGCTGCCCTGGGGCATACTGACAGAGGCGGGGCCTGCCATGCACTAGTGCCACCGGTCCTTCCGACCACCATCAGCAGGCAAGTTGGGTTGAGTGTTATGCTCAAGGACACAACAGCAGCATTCTCTGGTGGGAGCCGGGATCAATCCTGCAACCTTCTGATTACTGGACAACCTCCTCAGGTACTGCTGTCTCTTATGACTTATGATTTTAAATAATTTTGGAATAGGTCTTTCTCGAAAATGTGAATTAATATCTTAATTAAATTTATCCTGTAAAAATAAAGGTCAAATAAAAATGTAAAAAAATCAATCACTTTAAATCTCATAAGTCACAGTGTGGTTTGCAGTTCAGCTACTAAACTCTTAGTCTAGTGGGTGTGTAGCAGGAATGCTCAGTTGGATCATCAAAAAAGCCAAGTTAGCCACTGCACGGAAACCAATATCCCTCTGGCTTTTCAAAAATACCACCACTATGATGTCACTATGGCAAAATAAACATATATAATGTAGGAAAACTGGATATTTCTGCAGCTGAAATTAAAAATAAATAAAAAATGCAAATAAAATTGCACCGTGACATTTACACATGTGTTTGTTTAACCACTACCACCATGGTAGAAAATGTGGGTTGTGAAATATGTAAAGAGGCTGCTTACACACACACACACACACACACACACACACACACACACACACACACACACACACACACACACACACACACACACACACACACACACACACACACACACACACACACACACACAAACAAACAAACAAAACACCAGCGTTCTGTTACTGCTGGTAAATGTGAGGGGAACTGTAGTATAATATTCAAAATTCCTTACAACTTGAGCCATGGAAATAAGGTGAAATAGTAAATAAAAAAGATGTTAAAATGTGCTGCCCAGAAATCAAATAATGACTCCCTGCAAACCAGAAATACATTCATTAGAAACCTGTTTTAAAAAGATACTTTACACATTTTTAAAATGTCCTATTTCCTCAAGACTAAGATAGAGCTTCCTCCAGATCAGGCAAACAGGTTTTGATAATCCCGAAGAGTGTTTTCATTGTTCATTCATGAGCTATTCTGATCAGAAATGAATGTTATACGTGAGATTCTTGTGCATTTGATTTTTTATTGATTTTTCACAATTATTTCACATTTTTACCCGTCAAATAGTCCAACTAGACCATAAACAGAAATGAGTTACAGATGTAACTGTGAATATCATTATGCTTATATTAAACTGACCACCATTGTCCCAGTAATAGCTCTGTACTTTAATTAAAGCTGATGCTCATTTTAAGATAAACTGTGTAAAAAAGGTTTGGATCCATCGATGAGTTTGTTGAGCTGATCCACTTGGCCGTTGCTCCTCACCATGGTTGTGAAACAGATGAAGAATGCTCTGACGAGATTTGGTCAATCTCTGCTTTTGTCCATAGACATATATTAATTCTGGACGTAGGACCGCTCATTTCTCTCAATTGCCATTTTGAGACCAAAAAGGCAGTGCTCACCACAAAATCATTTTGCTTCAGCTACTGTCTGTCTAGATTTCTAGGCTATTGCTGGCATATGTTCCGTGTGTGTGTGTGTGTGTGTGTGTGTGTGTGTGTGTGTGTGTGTGTGTGTGTGTGTGTGTTGCTTGAATTAGCAAACATTCCTGTGTTGAGTCAGAGTGCAAAGCATGAAAAGATGATAGATCAGGTTTGCCAGTTTTGAATTTGGCTGGGAGATTTCCTCTGATGTGAGTTAAACCAGCCTATACAAACCCTGTAAAAGGCTTGGTGGGGAGCGGTGCAACAGAGTGGAATGTGGCTTTAGTCTGGTAATCAACCTGGTCTTGCAGCTTTCCAGCCATCTGCATCTGACATCATGTCTGTAAACACCCTCCAACCATACCAACATTTGTTTAAGATCAACAGAAGCTCACTCAGGTAGTTGTTTGTTTGCCAGTGTGTGGGCACTTTCAGCAAAACACGCACATACATAGTGGACTCACCAATCACTCCCCAAAAACACACTAAACAACCTGAATGACCTTCAAAATGAACTGAAATTCCTAAGACTTTTCTTCTCTACTCATAGGCTAAGCTCCTATGTGCTAACACTGAATGCTAGGTTAAAATAGGACAAAGCCAGCCAATTAATTACACCTCTCAAAAACCTTTGGAAGCATTTCAAATCTCAACTGGAAAAGAAATCACAAATACAAAACATTAAAATAGACTGAACTACATAGTCTTCATTCAAAGCCACAGAGAAATCAAAATTGAAAAATGAATGCCTCAGACCAGTCCAATTAGTTGAAATTACATAAAAGTAACTCAAAATGGTACTTAGTATTTTGTAGAGCCCCCATGTGCATGCATGCCTGACAACATGAGTGCTGGACCATGTATACGAGCACAGTCTGAGGTGAAACCTGGTAGCGTTGGATGCACCTAAACGTGAGACCAGAAGCACTTTGTTGGATTTCAATTCAATTCAGCTTATTTATATAGCACCAAATCACAACAAGAGTCGTCTCAAGGCACTTCACAAAGTAAACATTCCAATACAGTTCAGTTGCCTATATAAGGAACCCAGCAGATTGCATCTAGTCACTGACTAATGTCAGTGTCTTTTCAACAATCCTCATACTAAGCAAGCATGTAGCGACAGTGGAGAGGGAAATTCCCTTTTAACAGGACGAAACCTCCAGAGGATCCTGGCTCAGGCTCAGAATTTAAGTTAGGCAAGTGTGGAAACCTGACAATGGTATCAATTACTTCCTCCAGAAACTGCTTGCATACTCTTGCCACATTGTTCCTGGAATCACTGCACCAGAGAAAGGTCTAACAATGGGTCTAAGGACTTCATCCCAATACCTAATGGCAGTCAAGGGGCCATCAACTATTCCAGGGGTGTCCAACCCTGGTACTCAAGGGTCCTTGTCCAGCATGTTTTGGTTTTTTTCCCTGCTTTAACTCACCTGATTCAATGGTTAAATGACCTGTTCATTATATAATCAATTTATGCAGAATCCTGTTAATCATCCATTGATTAAAATCAGATGTGTTGAAGCAGAGACACCAACTCGTCAGTCCTGTAAAGGTATGTGCCTCCCTCAGTGTTTGTGGTTGTGAGGTGTATAAATGTATAAATGTTCAAGGGGTATGAATATTTCTGTAAATGGCACAGTGGTTCCCAATCTGAGGTCAGAAACCCCCCAAAGGGTTGTGAGGTTACCAAGATCAATGTTTTGCTAATTAAGCTACCAAACAGTATGATTATAACTCTGTATGGCTGTATAAGGTTTGTACTTAATCACATTTAATTATTAATGAGTAAGGGTTGGGGGGTCCTGGCTTGTCTTGGACACAGGCAAGGGGGACCCGAAGGAAAAAAGGTAGGGAAACCACTGTCCTAGAATAACACAGACCCACCACCAAACCAATGATGCTGAACAATGTTTCAGGAAGCATAACAGTCACCAAGGCTTCTCTGGACCCTTTCATAGAGTGAACCTGCGGTCATTGATGAAAAGCACATGGTATCAGTTCCAGACATGCTACTTCTGGTGTTCTCTGGCAAATATCAGTCAAGCTCCACAGTGCCAGGTGGTGAGCAAAGGGTCCACCAGAGGACGTCGGGTTCTCAGGCCACTCTCATGTCTGTTTCTAATGGTTCGGTCAGAGACATTGAAACCAGGGGCCTCTTCCTGTTCCTCCTCACACCAAGGATCAGATACTAGTCCTGCTGATAGAATAAAACAAATAAATAATTAAAATAAAGGGATAAAGACTTGGGAGATACAGCAAGCCTTCTGGCAATGACTCATATTGATGTGCCTTCCTGGTGGAATAGGACTGCCTGTGCAATCTCTGTCGGGTCCAGGTATCGCCTCATGCTATGTAGTTACACTGACCCGAGTCAAATGCAAAACCACTGAAAAGCAGTCAAAAAAGATTATGAGGGAAAACATTTCTGTGATGCTAAAGAGCACTCTGGAAACAATTTGGAAATATTTTGGAAACTAAGAGTAGAATTAAAAAGCTTTTAAAGTACTCCCACACAAAACCTAACTGCTGACTAACTCCAACACATGGTTGTAATTGGGTATTTCCTTTGAGCAGGAAATTACTGATCTAATAATAAAAACACTTTTGTCACAACTCAGAAACGACATCTGCCATAGATAATACAAGTATTGCTAAGTCAAGCAGTTTTGGGAGAATTTCACAATAACAACAAAACACCAGTTTTCCACCATGTAGCAGAACCGTTCATTAACAAGAGCATAATCCTATGAAGACACGAGAGGAACTTTCAGATGAGCTGTTAAGTATGCATTTCTATTTTTAGGCAAATTTATTTTGTAAAGTCTTTTTTTGTTTCTTTTTTATAAATTTTTTGGCCACCAAAACAACTCGCTTGTGTCATGGAATATTTCATATGTTTAGGATAAAATGTTCTAAAACCAGCTTGCCTCCTGTCCCTCATTTGAAGTAACTGTTAGCTCATCCTTTGAGAAAAATCATGACATTTTTATGAACTCAGTGATCACGTGTGTGATGACAGTACTAGAATGTTTATACAGTTCCCACCAACACCTACTAATAAATCATGAGTCAAGCAGAAAAGCAGCAAGCTCCAGTGGATAATTGTTATCATCTGACACGATCAGGACCAGATTCAAACCGCCTACGCCAAGAAATCTGACGGGTGACGAAATACGGAGCAACAGGAAACAAGTGCTAAATCTGTGGTTTTTCCAGAAGATCGTGTCTAGTGCAAAGATTTACTGAACTTTGGTCAGCCATGTTTAAAGTAAACAACAAACTGCTGATGTTTTCCTCTCTATGTGCCTCCTAATTAATTTGAAAAAAGCAGAAGCATGATCCTTTTCTATTTTTCTGTATTTTTCAGACAAACTTCAGACCCTAACCCTAGAATCTTAGACATCTTGTCCATTAAGAAAAGCTCTTAAACACGCTGCTCTGACAGCAAATATTTTGTTCTGGTGAAAACACCGTTTGGACTAAAAAGAGCCCTAACCACTGCAGATCAGCACTAGGTGTCGCTGGGATGCTGGTGTTCCCAGGGCTTTTATATCTTCATGTGCATTTTTACAAGTTCAATCGTATTTATGTCAAGTTTTTGCAAAGAGTCAGCATTTGCAGTGTTGATCCTTTCTCTTTTGAATCTCTGCAGGTCATCCTGACGTGCTGTCAATCATTTTCTGCTCCAGACCCTGACTGATGGCTGAACATTCTTGCACAATCAGTGTGTGGGGCTTATCAGAATTTGTGGGATTTTTTTTTTGTCCACACATGTTCTCAATGGAATTAAGATCTGGTTAGACTTTGCAGCTGAAAATGAAACAGTGGATCTTTTTCTGCTCCCGTCTATGAATCCGTTGTTCAAAGACAAAGAGGAATTGTGTCCAATCCATCTGAGATGTTTAACCCACGATAAACGAAGTTGTGAGTTCTGTGAGGGTGTAAAAAATAAACAACCTGCTGACTTGGAGACGAAACAAGACAGTTAAACATTCATGAAGTAGAAGTGACGCCACACAGATTTCTAAAAAAGATCTGCTTGTTTTCATTTTAGATTTGAACCACCAGTAGGAAAAACAAACACTTTTTAGGGCCAACCACCTCTGTCAGAGCCAAATACCAAAGCTGCCGACTAAACCTTAACGTTTCGCTGTATGGCATCAGTTATGGAAATCTGACTCTGAACATGCAACTCGTTTCCTTCTTTTATAGAACACTGACTAAGGATAAATACTGTAACGACCTCACTGGTATTTGATTTCTTTTAAAAACATAACTAATTATTTAACTTAGAAACAAAGTAAACAAGTTTTGACAGTTTTAAAACTAACATCAAGAACTTTAATCCTAACCTGAGCTGATTTTTTGGGTTTCTCTGCTGCCTCAGGCAAATAAATAGCTTGAATCAGCTTGTTTTTATTACATCAGACTCCAGCTTGTTGTTGCATGTAGAGAGGGAAAGCCCAGTCAGAAGTGACCCACAGCTATTTGAATGAGCCTCGCGTCTTGCATCATATCAGGGGCACAAACCTGACATCCTCCCTCTGAACTTTCACTTTCCAGCTCCTCTACGTGCCTGAGTTTCCCTGACTCTGGAGCTCCAAAATATTTTGTGTTTTTGGTTTATTCCTTGTGGTGATTGCTAGGTGGAGCTTGAGCAACAACATTTTGGGGTTTACCTGAGTGTGACCAGGAGATGTCCTGCATACTTTTGGGATCACATCATTTCACAGAAGCTGAAAACTCTAATTTGAAGTCCAAAACTACTTAAAAATCACACCAGTAGTAAAGTGAATTAGTGAAAACTCAACAAAGATTGAATAGTTTCAACAATTTCATTATTCATAATTTACTTATTACATATTATTTATTCAAACTGATACATTTTCGTGAGATCATTCATTGTTTTTGTCAGTGTTGGTCAAGTCCAGCCCTGACATCACAGCAGAATCTCTTCTCCCCAGGGAAGCTGCTACTTACCACATCTGCAGATTTATTGTGGTTTTCTCCACGTTTAGTGCTCTTTCATCCTGGAAGAAGGATTCAAAGCTCACTAAACTCACACCCATTTTTCTTCTCTTCTCCGTGTCTGGTTCGAAGACATCAATTTGGTGAGACGCGTATTTGTAGTCAAACACGTCTTTTCTCACACAAAAACTTAAATAAATGTTCCCGCCTGTCAACAATAAATGGTCTCTTGGCATCAACATGTGTTTTTAAAATTCATAAATAAAATTCAAAATAACGTTTAACCACTCATAAACTCCCATTCATTATATTTGGCTGTTGGGGACCCATGGTCCAGAAGTAGATGGGCGTGACTTAGTAAGTGACATTTCAACAAGTGAATTTCCCCACTGTGGGATCAATAAAGTCTATTCTATTCTATAACAGTGCTCTGACATCACCATTCTTGCAGCAACATTTTTCTTTTGGCTGAAGGCCAATAATGAACTGCTAATAGGAAGTCTTGAAGAGTAACAACCCAATGTGGAAAAGAGCAATTTGACTTCATTTCATCCATCAGTTTTCTATACCTGCTCCCAGTGTGGGAGTGGGAGGGGATGCATGCAAATTCCACACAGAAAGACCCCAGCTGGCATTTGAACTGCAGCCATTCTTCTTGTGAGGCAACAGCACAACCTCTGTCTCCAAGACAGCAAAAGCAATTAAACTCATAAGATAAGATCGATTCAGAATTTCCAAAAATTGGTTTGTTGTTTTAACTCCGAGAGGCAAAGAGGCCCCTATGTTTCCACCACAACATAACGACTTCCCATCGGCACGTCTGTTCCAGAGAATCAAAGGTGCAAATACGGCTACGTACAAGTCATGCTGTCTGATTTTCTTTTGAGGACTATGAAGAGTCTGACATGCTGGTTGGCTTTGTGTCAACAAAAACACAAGTGTTGACGCAACAGCCAACTTCAAAAGGAATGATTAAAACAGTGTGAACCTTTAATTATAATGTAGTACTGTTTTATACCTTAATGTTTCACTTTATAACAAATGTGACAAAGCAAAAACATAATTGTAAATGTGTTGTTGTTGCTGTTGTTGTGCGTGCGTGTGTTTAACCCATTTACGTTAGAAAGATCTTTATTTTCAATCAATATCAGTTTTTTCTCCATCGAGCCCACTGAGCTCAATCTAGAGGGGGAAATGTTATAAAAATTAAATAAATAAATAAATAAATAAAAGCTAGGCGTGTTTGAAAAATAATAATATTGGTACTTGAATAAATTGTATCATTAAACAAGAAGAAGAAGAAGAAGAAGAAGAAGAAGAAGAAGAAGAAGAAGAAGAAGAAGAAGAAGAAGAAGAAGAAGAAGAAGAAGAAGAAGAAGAAGAAGAAGAAGAAGAAGCTAATTTGAAGTTTAAACTGACTTTACTTGTTTCTGCTCAGTAGAGGGCGATAATGCACCTATAATCGCAAAACCAACGAAGAAGTTCAACCTCTCAAGCTAATGCTAACCGCTACATTGCTAACGGGGGAAAGCTGTCAGTGAGTAAAAATACTTCAGCTGATCATCATCTGTTGATGTATTTTGATTGTCGCTGATGGGAGGACGAAACATCTATTTGCAGTTCTATCAAAATGTTTACTACAGTATGAGTCAATCTGAGTATCGATTGTTTTATTAAAGTTACCGAAACTAAATAAAATATTTGTTTGTTTTGGAAACCCGATTGAAGCAAATAGAACTGGGGAGGCTCCACAAACTCTGAGTCTATCAGTGAACTCCGAGTTAGCAGAGCACGACAGGGCTCAATGAATTCTCCCAACTCTGAGTATGATCTTCACCTCGAGTTAAGCCCGTGTAGGAGCGCAATACAAGCCGTCATC
Organism: Aphyosemion australe; assembly: GCA_006937985.1. Taxonomy (NCBI): domain Eukaryota; kingdom Metazoa; phylum Chordata; class Actinopteri; order Cyprinodontiformes; family Nothobranchiidae; genus Aphyosemion; species Aphyosemion australe. The sequence goes on along the minus strand of SSNS01000006.1, from coordinate 3,757,902 downwards.
AATGGAGAACCAGTACCCGAATCCACCATGATGAACGCTTGCAAAAAAAGATCTAGTTATTTCACACCACTGGAGCAGGAGGTCCTCCTGCAGACGTATGAAGAGTACGGTCATGTATTTAGTAAAAAAAGTAACACAGCTGCAGCATCGAAAGAGAGAATGGCTGCATGGGAGAAAATAGCTGCTCGTGTCAATGCGTAAGAACACTGCTGTCATATTTATCTGCATTTACAGCTGTGGCATAAAGATTATAAGATGGTTTAATACATTATTTTCATCTAGGTGTAACTCCTCAGGAGAAAAGAGGACATGGATCCAGCTAAAAATGAAATACAAAAATTTAATTCAGAAAGGTGAGACGTGCTTTTCCCCTCACAACTACTACAGTAAATATTAATTTAGTAGCTTTTTCCATATGTAATAACTTATTCTCCCCTCTGCCGTATCATTTAACCACCTTTTAAACAATTTCAGGTATTTTATACATGTTTGAGTCACTGTTCCATGAACTGAGTTGTATTCAGCCAACAGAAAGAGGGCAGAGGCCCGTAAAACCAGTGGAGGACCGCCGCCAGCAGCATCTCAGGTAGAGGCTGAGGAGCTGGTCCAAACACAAAACTCTCCAAAAACAGAACCTGAAGACATGCCTGAATGGAGTTCATCTGAAACAGTCACTTCTCAGGACACAAGTGCTTATATCGGAGGCAAGCATATATATAAACACACACACATACATGAGGTTTCAGGTTTTAATCCCTCTTCTCCCCACCAACACTTACAGATGGAGTAAATTTTTCTGCAAAAGTGGAAGAGCTTGAAGTTGTAAGTACTTCATAATGAGTTCTTGTCTCATTGGTTAAAAGTTTATTGAAAAACATTTCCTGTTGTCTGTCGCAGGAGGAGGAGGAAACACTGTTTGCTGCCATGGAGAGCGATGCAGAGAGAAATACTGAAGTACAAGACATGTAGCTACAATCCTCTCTTTACTCATTCACAGTCCTAAACAAACGATTTGTAAATAATTGTTATTTTACAGAGCATGTCTGGCCAGCATCAGGATAGGGATGCATCGACCTCCACTGCACAGCTCGACACAGTGGGTTCTTCAATAACCGTCATGTTGACTCTGCACGAGAAACTGTAGGATTTAAATATATCATATGTTCTGCAGTTACCAGTGAAGGAGCTATACAAGCAACATCTCAGAAAGAGCATTGAAAAAACAGACATGGAGATTAAGTATTTGGACCGAAAAATGAAGAAAGTAGACCTGGAGATTCTGTTACTGGAGCGCCAGCTCAGGTGGGTTTTCATAGATGAAAGATGTTAATAAAGGAAATAATTGTACAAATCCTAAATGTTGCTTTTGTACTTGCAGGGAATGAAGAAGAACAAATAAATGCAAAATAAACCAGTTTCACCAGAATGGACATAATGGACGAGCCTGATTGTCCTCTTCAGTCAGAGACTTCTTCAGATTTGCTGCAACACAGACCTGCACAGAAGATCCTTCACTGCAATACCTCAGAATAAACCAAGTTAGCGAGTTTCTACAACTTCTAACTTTCCTTTGGGATGGAATGTTGAGACCACACTTGGTATCAGACCTGCACACTCCCATCGGGGTGTAAAGAAAAGCACTGATCAGGTGTTAAGATGTGGTTTCATTGATTGTTAATATGTGAACGCTTGTACATGGTCTCTTTTTTGACACTGTAAGAAGTATTGACTCAATGCCTTGATCAGCCCCATTTTTAAGCTTGTATCTTTTTTCTTCACATTCAAAGATCCAAGAATGTCAGCCTGTTCCATATTTTGACCACAAGAGGGAGCCATCTGCTTTGTGTAAAAGAAGGGTTCAACCATCATGCATGATTGCTAATGTTTTTTTTTTAAGACTTCTTGTTTGAGTTTGTTTCAGGACAGAAAAATCTTTACAAATCACTGAAGAGGCAGAAATATTTACTTCTAATGTGTTTCAGACTAAACATCTGAAGTTGGAAATTTTAATTATAAGTATCTTTTGAGGTGACTCAAACTGTGTCTGTTTCACCTGACATCCTGTTTGGTATCATATTTATCTATATTTATTGCATTTCTCACTCCAGAGGAAATGGCTGTTGTATGACATGACAGATGCTAATCATGTTTTTAAATTAAAAAAAAACATTTTTATTATGTTTTTAATTTTTGTGAAATTGTGTCTGTACCATTTTGGAATGTAAGAAAAAATAATTTTTGATATAAAATTTTCTACGTAAACACTGATGTATATATATAAAAGAAAAGCTAAATAAAATCTTCTGATATTTTAAATGCTTGTTTTATTTAAACTAGATTCCAGTTTGTTGTACATTCAAAAAGAAAGTTATTTGTACCCCAGTATATTATGTTTTTGTTTCTATATTTACCTAAAATACACCACAACACACCTTTTCTAGTTTACCAGCATGGCTGCTGTGTAATGGTTTATTTTAGGCTCAGTTTGGGTTAACGTTGTAAAAACAACTCAAAAGCCTTAATTACCCACCATCCAATCACGTTTACAGCTGAGTTTTAAACTACTTTTTTATTTCATCATTACTGATCTTTAACAAAGTTCAATACTTGAAACTCTAAGCATGAGCAGCAGTAATCCTTTGATGTGTTTATAAGTGGGGGGAGCCCTCTGCTGCAGGTTTGATGTAATGCAGCTGACTTTGACCTCTGACCTGCCTGATGTTCGTTATGAACTAGTACAATTTCCTGACTGTTGCAGAAAAGTTAGATATCTGTACTTCAATCCCAAATCTCTGAATATGGCCCATATGTAGTCACAAACTCATGTCTCAACATGTGGCTGCATCTGTCAGCTAATTGAGATCTAAAATAATTTGCATTTCTTTTGTTCACTTTGCATCAGAATTACTTTAAATTTTCACTTTGTGTTCAGTTTTGCTGTTTCTGTCTGTATTAAATGTCACACAGCAAATTTAAAAGTGTTAACTTTGAGGTGTTGGTCCAATTTAACACTAAGAATAGTTAATTTAACACTAAATAAAGTTGATATGTAACACTGACATGAGAGTTAAATCCGAGTGTTAAAAAGGAGTGTTTCCTGATCAACTCTGTAGGTGTCATTTAGGACAAAATAACTCCTGAAAAGCTAACTCTGAACTCCCACATAACACCTGCAGAGTTAATTTCCAGACCCCACCCCTTTATTCTAAAAGTTGGACTGGTAGCGACCAATTGGCTGCAGAGAGCTGCAGGAGCTGCAGTGGGTGAGGTGCATTGTGGGTAGTCATGTTGGTTTTTGACACTAAATCAGAGTTAAAGTACCAACTCTCCAAAAAGAGTTAAATGAACTCTTAATGGTGTGGACCTATAAAGACACTTTAAAAGTGTTGAAATCAACTCTGACAGTGTTAATTTGAGCATGCTGTGCACTTAAAACAGGATCCCAAGCTCAAAACCTTAGCTTTGATGTTGAATACTAAAGGGCCCATTTAGTGACCTAAGCACTGCGGAGCGTGAGGTGTAATTCAATGTATTGTAATCAGTTACAAATAGAAGATATTAACAGATTGGTGCATTAATTTAAATCAGAGCTCTTAAATGAATCAGATGGTTTTATTCAACGTTCCACGGAAAGCCAGCAGAGAAAAAAATATTAGGTATTTAAATCACTGGTCATAAATTTCATCTAGAACAATTGGATCCATCATTGTTTAGCACCGGGCCCATTTCAGAGCAGGGGCAGCAGGAGGAGGAGAGGCAGGGGGGGTGGGGGGCATCGCTACTGTTTAATCTTCTTAAAAGGTGTATTTTGCGAGTTCCCAATAAGTCATTTTATTTGAGTACCATTAGGCGGTCGTGTTGTGCCTGTGTGTCTCTTTTTGTACCTGAATTATCTGACCACTCAGTGGAGGCAGTCATCAGTGAGTGACTCATCCCCGTCTCTTTTCTCCCTCTAAACCCCCACCCACCACCATCCCAAATATAACTTAAACCTCGCATGACGTCATCGGGTCTGTGTGATTCAATCAGGAAGTCCTCAAGGACAACCAATGTTAATTTCATATACACAACAACGTATGCTGCTCTCTGATCCGCTGCCCCAAACTCTCTCTCAGTTCTCAGTCTGTGTGGTGAAAAACATCACATAAAGGTCCCACATAGGTGTTGTGGATTTGTTTACTGCTGCTTGACGCTGCCATGAGTTTCTGAAGTAAATAGTTTACTCAGTGGCAGATGTCTGCTTTAGCAGATGCACACGTTTAACCAAATATTTTACATTAAATTGTTCAACAGTGTTCAAAGTGGAATATTACCTCTCAAATGCTGCAGCTTCATTTGAACATTAACATCAATTAAATTTAAAAGCACCAAGAGTTTTTTTCTGGATCATTTTTGCCATATTGCTTGAAATGCTCTTCACATACCAATGGCAACCAATAAATTAAATGTCAAAAAAATGACAAGTTGTAATTTCGTCTGAAATGCTCAAACCTGGAAAAACCTCATCCAATCCAGCGCTAGGCCTCTAGCTACTTGATTGGCCCATAACCCATCCATAAAACTGCTCCTCTGATTGTCTTTTACCCCGCTGCACAGAACACCATCTGTGTGCACGAAAGATTTGTACTCAGGGCAGCAGCCAAACAGGACGCTAGCTGAGCTGCCTATGTCGCAAACAGAACGTCCCGTTCTGTTTAGAGTCTGGTTCCAGTTAGGTTTGGAAAAGTTAAGGTGATGGAGTCGTCTGTGAACTCTGTTGGTTGTGCGAGAATGAGTGTGTGTGTGTGTGTGTGTGTGTGTGTGTGCGTGTGTGTGTGTGTGTGTGTGTGTGTGTGTGTGTGTGTGTGTGTGTGTGTGAGGTTTTGTTAGTGGTGGGGATTCCCCACGTTGTCAGTGGCACAGAGTTCTTGCGATTCTGACGTTATGAATGAACCAAGAAGGTTAAAAACAGCTTCACTTTTTTCCATAAAAAGCCCACACACTTGCGGGGGTCCTAACTTGGAGTTGGTTCTGGACATTTTGACTTTAGCCTCTTAGCAGAGATGTGTGTTTGCTCGAGCATGCATGTGTCACAAACCAGTGTTGTACCATTTTCTGCAAACATCCGATTCTGAGACTCTAGGGGGGAGCCTGAAGAAAAGGTTCGGACCTTTGACTTTTTTTTTTTTTTTTTTTTCAAAATGTAGCTTCCTTTAACTGTTTTTTGAAGAAATACTGCACCTTTAATCTAATCTTTTCCCTTCCTATACAAATATAGAGGTTGCTTCATTTCAGTTTCTGCATTCTGTGCAGTTATTCAGTCTTCACTTCATTTAGCTTCAGCCCAGAATCAAAAACTTTTAAGTTGATAATGAGTCACTCATATTGCTCACTATATGAGTGAGCGATATATTCATGTTTGTTTTTGAGTGGTTTAAAAATTTGCTTTTGAAGGTTTATTGTGGATCAAACGTATTCATTCATGAACTATATCTTTCCTACTTTTTCACAAACTGAAAACACAAAAGACAAAAACTGTTCATCTTAAGTTTTGAAGTAAATTAGCTAGAATAATTTCCTCTTCAGAGCTGGAGTTAAATTTGTGTTGCAGCAGTTCAGGGGGACACGCAGTCTCAATGTTATCTTCTGCTGCTTGTCTTTCCTGACAGTCTGCTTCTCCCTGATTTCAGTGGAAAAACATTCCTGCCTCCGAGTATGCATGTGTGTGTTTGTGTGTTGTGTATCGGTGTGCCGGCATGATGGTACATGGAATCTGCCCACCGGCCAGCAGGAAGCACATTCCACTTTTTCCTGTTTGTGGTCCTCTCTCACTTCCTGACGAGTGTCTGATAACTTATAAAACCACTTAATCACCCTTCTGCCCCAAAACGCCTGACAGCGGGCTAAAATAAAAAGCCAGTGACTTCATACAAGTGTATTTTTAGCTTGTTTCTTTACCGACAAGACAAAAGACGATGATTCACGACTTTTTATTATTTGTTGAAACATTGGAAAACAAGACTGATATGTAAACACAATGGGGTGACAGATTAGGTAACTTACCATGTGGGTTGTGGCATAGAGAGAACAAAAGTACGGGGAATTCAGTCTGATGAGTCAGTTAGAGCAAACCTTGTTGCTGCTTTATTTACTTTATTTTACTTTTAGCATTTTTACCTCAAACATCCATTTTTTCATTATTTTCTTCTGATTCTGGGATCAATTATTTTATTTTTCTATCGATTGTCTTACTCTTCACTGACAAAACGTTAATGCTGGTTGATTGGTTGGTCAAGCAACTTGCACAGACTGCTGCTGGCAGTCTTATGATTGATAAAATGACAGAAAGACCCTCGACTGGACCACCACATATTCTAAATGCTCTGTGAGTGTGCAGGGTAGGGAGGCAAATGCATACAATACTAAATGTGATAGGGTAGAGCTTAAACGAACAAGCAAACAGATAGATGCTGTCTAAAAAGATTTAATAAAATCTTCCTTAAAGGCACACTTGGCAGTTTTGGCTTGTTTTTAGCACCCCCTAGTGTTCGTTAGTGAAACCAAAAGTGAAACTTAACTCCTCGCTGTGCGTTCATCTTTTTAACACCTTAATCTAACTGCTGAAACGTCTCCTCAGCCTTCATTAGTGTCTACAGGAGCGGTTCATCACTAAATCAAACAAATCAGCTGTGTTCATGATCTAAAACATGCAGGAAACATGCTGGAAGCAGACTGCAGCTCCAGGTATGTCAGCTCCTTATTTTTCCTAAGTGCAACAGACCTGACTGACACTCTGAAGTTGCAAGTGTGGTATTCTGGCCGCAGAGGGGTCTCAGTGATATTTTGATTAACCCTGTAAAGGGTCATTTTAGCACATACTGGCTCAAGAAAATGATTAATTAAAATATATGAAAAAGTTGCATATTATGGCTTTGAGTTGGTTTGGTCTCATTCATTTGGTACCTACCAGTCACAATCTGAAAGTTTTCCATTTAACACTGCCCAAACTAAAAAAGACAATGCATAAAATGTATCATTTTAATTTAAACCAGTTAAATGTCAACCCTGTTTTTTGCTACTCAGACAGCATATAGCAGTGACGATGATTTAAATCCAATCTTATACGGTGTTTAAAACCAATTTTTGGCATCTAAATAGATGTTTGCATTTATTTTGCAAACCAACATCATATCTACCCTCCCACTGAATCAGTCACAACGGATAACTGATGCAGGTACACATAATACAGTACATGTTTGGTATATCTTCATTTTGTACTTCAGTTTTAATTTTCCAGACTTTACTCTTGGATGCCATCATCAGGAGCCCATGCTGCTGTTCAGAAGTGTTGATGCTTGTTTTGTTTTTGCTGTAGTGTCGTCTCATGATTCACCATCGTGGACAGATTAGTTTCATTGTTCTGGAGGTGTTGTTGAAGAAGGCATGGAATGAAACGGCTGAGTCACTGTCAGGCTCCAGGTCTGTTTGAGTCGCTCTTAGTGGTGGTGGAGGGGGGTTACTGGAAGAGCTCCAGCGATTGTGAGGAACAGGCGCAGAGTGGCAGTTTCACTTCCCCGACTCAAGTGGCTGTGGAGATAAAGATTGGAACGTGCCAGCTGGACCCTGCTGAGATCCCTTGGACATCAACAAACCCTCATGAAACATTCTGTCACATTTCTGTTTAGTAATATGGAAGCATGAAGCTGCTAATTTTTCAGATTTTTAAAAGCTGCCTTTATACATTTTCCACTCAGGAATCAGTCTTCCTTATTTCAGTCCAGTCTAAAGTCCTGTCTAAAGCAGATGGACACGGGAGACAAGCACACGATCAAGATGCTTCATATGGGGGGCTGGGAGCTTCACCTCTCATGTCTAGACAGGAAGACATAAGAGGAGGTGGGAGGCGAAAGGAAGCGCTAATTAGAGCGAGATTAAAGTTATCTTAATTTATCTATAAGTGAGCGGTCTCAATCATGGTTCACTCCCTTTCCCACAAGAGTAAACACAGGAAGATGCTGCTAATTAGTGTCTGTGAGGCTGTGATGTCAGAGCTGATTGGACAGCTGCAGCCAAACACTGGAACCACTGACCTGGGTGTTAAAGCGTAGGTGTAAGGGTTTGTAAAGGATATTTGTGCAAAAACAGAATCTCGTTCAACAGGCAACATTAAATGAGTTTATTAGGTGTTTTTGGTGTTTGCAAAGGAGCTACAGCTAACGGTAAATATGTATTCATGAGGATGATTGCATAATCATCTAATCATCAGCTGAGTCTGCAGTGCTTATGGGAGATATGTCCCCAAAAATATTTTATTGTGAAGCAGTTTAAAGGACATTGCTGCAAATAAAAGAATGCAAATACACCAAATTTTCCTTCTATGACTTCCCTAGAGTACCAGGATGTAACATCACTTCAGTAAAGAGAATTTACTGGTGTAAATTCTGCAGTGAGCAGATTGGCACACCGTATTGACTCCCAATGAGTTTTATAAGTGTTTCTGGTCCCATGCTGTGACTTCTACATCAGAATCACACCTGTTGTTTATTACATAACTCTGATTATTAGGATATCATCTTGTTTTCTTTAGTAAGTTTAACAAAACTCAGTCAGCTCAAGCCAAACACCTTTAAACACGCGTTTCACCTTCACCTCTTAAAGCCTCCTTTCTTCTCGTCTCAGACGCTAAACTAATTGTTCATAACATCACTTAGACACGCCCAGTGCCTTGTTTGTTCAGACAACAATCTCAATCTGTTTTACTCGCTTCCTCTTGTCTTTTCCTGCTTTGATTCTTTAATTCTTTCCCCCAAGAGACATGATTTACTTGTGACGGAGACAAGGACATCTGCCTGTTACTGAATGCCACTGATGCAGGCATCACCATCTCCTCCTCCTTATTATCCTTCTTCTTCATCAGCCTTCTTCTCCCACTCCTCCTCCTCCTCATGCCTTACTCAAATTGGGGTCACCACCCTTCGTCGTGCAGGCTGGTGAATCATCAGCGGGACTCTCGCTGCGGTGGGAGGAGGGACTCTGTCTGTCCAGGATGCTTCCGTCCTCCTAAATTACCAGGGTAACCCGACTTTGTCTGCTCTCTGCTGTCACACCGCTCTGTTGCGCAAGCAGGACTGAAGAAATACAGAAGAGGAAGATAAATAGAGGACGTGTATCTTGCAAAAGGAAAGAAAAAAACTGTAATGCCTCCATTACAATATCAATGTTTATAACCTTTTCAAAGTGTGATTAAATAGCCATTGCTCTCACTTAGTGCACTTACCACATTATATTTGGACTAAAGAAGCCGGTTAGTGTCAGGTCTCAGAGAACTAACGACCCTGTCAGCTCCCACTTGCATTGTTCTGGTCTTCGTCTGATCTTCATTGTTTCAGGAATTACTTAAGAAGATGATTTAAGTTTTGCGTGTTCACTTAGAGGTGTCTCAGCTGTTTTTGAGAATTAGGGGGTGAAGGAAGGCTTTTTATTTTAGATCTGATTTCTAATCTACTGAGCTTTCTCCATTTAAACTGCCCTCCAAGTGGAGATTTTCTGTGATCATGTTTAACCCTTGTCACGAGTTAAAAGGGATGGCCAATAAGCATCAATAGCACTGTTCCTGCTCAGAGACAGTTGCTTCTTTCGTTGGGCTCCTGCAACATGGCACACCTTCATGAGGATGGAATGGTTTGGGAAGAATTAAAAGTTTAAAGGCCACGATGAGCTGCTGCCAATAGCCACTGGATGATATTCCACATAGATCCCAAGAACACTTAAACAAGCTGCAGGAGCTGAGAATCAAACTCCAGTTCAAGAAGACATCCAACAAAAAATGTAGAGTCCTTTTTAAATTTTACTGATCTGACGTTTGAATTTAAAGGTCAACTTTACTCATATTTTTAATACATTTGCATGTGGTCTCTAGTAGGAACTAATGCCTTGTAAGTTGTTCTTTGGGGGAAAAAGCTCCGGTGCGCTGGTTTGAGGACGTAGAAGTCAGCTGGAGGAGAAAGTAGCTTCAGACGGCAGGATTTGGAATCTTGTTTCCTGATATTTGGACATCTCTCCTCTGATTGGCTAACAGCAACGCAACTCTACCACTGACTTGCCACATTGATGTTTTATCTCCGCAAATAACACAAGCCTGGAGGAGTTCGGCCGTGTTGTGGAATTGCTAATGCTAACGGTTAGCTTCTACTAGCTGAGACGTTCTCTGCTGTTTCCTGGATGCTAAACCAACAACAGCCTTTAAGATAGGTGAGTCCATGAATGTTAAGTGACAACAAGACATAGATCTATTTTCTATCAGAAACTAATGCAGGAAATAGGGGTAGAAGACTCTTTTCATGTTTAGCCTGCATTTTAGATTCAGAATGACCGATCATTTTCAAAATTAATAAGTAAAAAATGGTTTTTCAGCGAATCTGCTCTATAACTTTTTCTCACTCATAGAAATTTGACACAAAATAAAATTTGTATTTGTCATATTTTCATTCAGTGATGACATAATCCTACACAGGGCCTCCCAAAATGAATAGGAGCTGTTGTCTTGCTTTGGCCTCACCACCAGTGTGTATAACTGAGCTGTGTGTGTGTGTGTGTGTGTGTGTGTGTGTGTGCGTGCGTGCGTGCGTGCGTGCGTGCGTGCGTGCGTGCGTGCGTGTGTGTGTGTGTGCGTGCGTGTGTGTGTGTGCGTGTGTGCGTGCGTGTGCGTGTGTGTGTGTGTGTGCGTGTGTGTGTGTGTGTGCGTGTGTGTGTGTGTGTGTGTGCGTGCATGTGCGTGTGTGTGTGTTCACAGAGGCAGGGTCACTCAGACCTGGCTTTAATTTACAGGACGTCAACACGGTTGCAGCTTATTTGCTGATGTTATCTATGAGACTAATCTGAGTAAACAGTGACACCAGATTACAAGTAGAGTACTTCTTCCCTATATTTTCTTCTTCTCCACAGATTTGTGATTAACCTAAATTTCCGTAGTTAAATATAAATTTGTCCTTGTTCCACAATCTTTCCTCCATCTACTGCTATAACGTCATTATTTCAAGCTTCTTTCAGACCATTGCTGTGTCTTCCTCTCCTTCCTGACCCTTTATGCTTTCCGTCTCACTCTCTATTTGCTGTGCCAGAATATATAAGACCTGGATGCCCTTTTCCTGTTGTAAAATTGCCAAATTTCCACCCTTAAGCTCTGTTCTGCTCTCTTTGTTGAATCTATCACTGAGCACAGCTGTACAGACTGGGACTGTGTCCCATCAAATATAGCAAACCCTCATTTGTTAAGTTAAAACTGCCACAGATTAGAAAACAAGCATGGTTTATCAAGTTAGTGGGGTTTTTTCACTTTCTTTTGAAACTAAGTTGGAAACATAAAGTGACCCTCCACCATGTCTCTGGGTCCATAAGGTTGCACACCTGGATTCAGCTGAAACAGGGAGGGCAGTCCTGCTCTGACCCCTGCACATCTGGAGCCGACACGCTCAGACACACAGAGGAGACGCATAAATAACACCCTCACACGTGTACAGTATGTTTTCCACCAGAAATACATAAATGCACACATGCATAAACTTCCCAAAGAGCAAATATGCAGCATTTCTCCACATGTGTCGTATGTATTCATACATGTAGAAAACAAAACGAACGTCAGGTCATATGATCACACACAGAGACTCCGGATGCAGGTGGTCTGTCTCGCCGTCTCATGAATTGTAAGCCTACTTTTGTATTTCATGTTTAAAGGGACATTTGTGTTTTATCACACTGTCTCAGAGAGAAATATGCACAGGTGCTGCAGCTGTTGGACAGCACGTTAACCTCCACAGCGGTGGACAAAACATCCCAAAGCACGGCTTGCATCGAACCATAGATAAAACATCATCTGGGCTGTGGACTACACGCAGCAGCAATGCACATTTGTTCTTTTTTCCAGGCAATAAGTTACAATAGAAACTCAAAGGTAATTTATTGTAACTCAGGCTCTACTTTCTGTGGTTCCCCCTGAGTCCTAAATACCAGAACAATGACATGCATGGTACAGCAGGATCCATTACCAGTGGAAAGAGGGTGAAGGTCAAGAATAAATTTTAAGGTTCATGTTTTCACATATTGCAAAGTATAATGTTTGGACAGAGTCCAATGATTTGTTTTACTAAAAGCCGGCTATGCCATAAACTTACCTTGTTCTTTAATTCAACAAGCAACCTGCAGCTGGATGCTATCAGACCATGAGACGGACAAACCAGTCAGTGTTTGTATCCCTGCAGTCAAACACAGAATTTATACCATCACCAAATTCATCAATCCATTTTCATCCACATATCTGAGGTCGTGTCAAGAAGGTAACAGATACAGGAGCGAAATTCTGATGTTCATCTCCTGATGTTCTCCAGCTCATCCCGGGTGATCCAAAGGTGTTCCCAAGCCAGAGATAGTAATCTTTCCAGTAGGTTCTGAGTCTTCCCCCAGTGGAACACATCTGGAAAACCTCCACAAAAAAGGTAACCAGGAGCAGGGCCGGCCCAAGCCTATGTGGGGTCCTTTAAATTCATCAACAGCACCGCCATTGCTCCCTTGAAAAATTAAAATATTTTAACTCGCATATGTCTAATGACTCATTTGAACATGGAAAAGCAGAGACGCCCTGATCCTATCATATTGAAGCACCACCCTTATCACTGAGGAGGAAGCCCTGACCTGTCACTCCACCCCCCACCACCACCACCACCACCAAGGGACATGAACACCTTCATTTGACACAGATTCACTCCCAACAAGGAGTATTTACATTTACAAGCATTTACATGATAAGCAAAACAATGTTTCCAAACATGAGCTGCACGATACTCTGTCTGTTCACATACTCATTTACATGCTGTTATTTTATCTAAAATATAAACGGATTTTGCTTTTTCTGATTATTGCAGGATTTGGATAAACTCTAGAGTGAACTTTTATGGAACGTTCAGTCTTGTAAGAACTGGCAACTGACTCTAATGTTTTTTCACTTGTGATCAATCTTTCTCATGATAATTTGACACCTCCAAACATTTTGGAAACGGCCTTATGAACCTTATTAGATCGACATACAGCAACAATCACATCACCAAGATGACTGCTGGTGTCATTTTTCTTTATAATGTGTAACTCATATCTTTTGTACCATATCATGTAAAACCTTAAAACTGAAAGAGTGTTTATTTTTTATCTTCAGCATCTCTTTTGTCACATTCTTCTCCTCTTCGATGATTCCTGTCATTCCTTCATCTTCATTCTTCCCGACTCTACTTTTTCTTCTCTTGTTTCATGATCTGTGTTTCAGATTAGCTGTAGCTTCTCCATCTGCAGATTCCCCTCCGCCCGTCTTTATCCTTACTGTAAACTGTTTGCATGCAGTGCAGCTGGTTGTCAAGACGACCCGTTAGGCAAGCCACAGGTGTTCCTGTTTGGGTTTGACCCCGTGAAGCACTCAGTGTTTCTTGTTTTTAGTCTCATGGAGAACTCTGCTGCTTGCGGACGGAGTGGGTCACTTGTGTGTTTATTTATTTCAAAGGGTCAATCAGTCGGGCAGGTTTGTGTCAACATGAAGAGCCAGCTTCCTGTTATTACCGACCACACACACACGTATACAAACCTGTAATATAGTGCATGTACTGTAATTACGTGGCAGCATCCACACGTGGTGAAGGACACGCGGGCTCTATGTGTCACTACGATGGGACACATCTGCAAACATCTTCTCATCACTTTACTGATTTGCTTCCCAGCAAAGCAGCTGCGGTTTAACAGTGGGAAAGTGGATTTCTGTAATTAAAAACGGAAAAGAGGCCAAAACAAATGCAGATAATCAGTGGAATAATTGATTTTGAAGACACAGGAGGTGAAACAGCTCAGATGAATCCTTAGGTTGCTTTGCCAACGTGCACCAAGCAACCTGAAGAGTTTAAAATGATCGTCTGGGTTGTTGGAGAGAAAACCGCCTCCATGTCAGCGCTGAATTACTGAATGGATTTAGGCAACACTCATAGTAGTGTCCAGAGAGAGGAGGTGTTGTCCTTGAGCGAGATAATGAATGCATACTAGCTTATAGGATGCTGCCTCACACACACACACACCCACACACACGGATCCATCTTTTCCGTGTCCTTGTCTTTAAATGTCCTGTGGAGGAGGAGTGTGACCACGGGACTTCCTGTTTTCATTTGGTGTTCATTCTAAATTCTATTTGCGATCACGAAAGCCTCTAGTAATATTATTAATGATCAGTCCTCACTGTTCTGGTTCACAGCAGCACTTTGATAAAGTTTTATTTTATGAGTCCATAAATTACAAGTCTCTTCCTGCACATAAATATTGTGGGGGTAAAAAACTAAACGATTTAACACTGATGACATAATTAGGTGATAACTGAAAACTTTCTCCAAGCTCAAGTTGATGCTTCACTGCAGCCATTTTTTATATCTGTCTGCAGTGATTAATGCATCACAGAATTATTGTGGGAAATTATTCAATTGAAATTATCCTAAATGCATCTTTTAGAACCCATTTCCAATATTTCAACATGCTGTGAGGATCTAGTGATCCCGACTCCAGCCTGTGGACCTGGCGTTGCATAGATTTGCTCATCTAGAGAAATTCTACCTGGTATTCCAAATCAGTAATGATCTGAGTGAAACTGCAGGTAGATTACTAACTACGGATAACAACTCAGCAGAATATTCACCCATCACTGACTGAAATATACAAATACTGCAAAAACAGGCAGGAATTAAAACATAAACAATGTGATATTTTTCATTCATCTATGGGAATTGTTTTTAATATATAATAATAATTATGGCAAAACATGATACAAGCAGTCATTTGTTAAGTTCAACTAAAAAAAAACTTTTATGACCCCCAAATTTGCATTTCATGATCCACAGTGTGGTCTCAAACCCAACTTTGGAGAGCACTGGAACACTCTGTTAAGATCAAGAAATGCTCTTGTAACCAGCTTATGACCAATTAACTGAGGAATAGTGGAATAGTAAATTAAACTACATAAATAAGCAATGAAGATGCACAGAGACCTGCTGTGGTAATTTTCTAAGAAAAGTAACAGAATATAATAGGTGAAAATCTCCTGCAGTACTTAGACCTTCCACAAGGAGGCAGAAGACTTGTAATGACCTCATTGGAGCAGAAGTTTGAAGAATGTACTAATCCTGTTAAAGAGCTAGAGGCTAAGAAACTTAGGAATGTGTAAAGCAAATATAATCTATTTGACACTGAAGGGTTAATTATTAGCTCAAACATACTTTAGTAGCTCCTTGGGTCTTTCTAGTGAAAAGGTGGCGGCTGAGTCATGGGGCAGGAGGTGGTACCATAAAAAAACACACACACGCTGTTCTCCCTGCAGAAACACTGACCTAAGACTGAAAGTATGAAATCTTATCTCTGCACAAACCTGGAATTCCTCGCTGGTGAATGGAAAAAGTCAGACTGTGTTTGTGCGACGGAGTCTGAGTGTATGTTTTGTGTGTGTCTGGCTTTAAGTCTACAGCTAAGCAGGATGTGTGTCCACTTCAGTCGAGTGGACTCGTTCGTTACAGAAGTTAATGAAATCTCCCTCTCTGTTCTCGGCTCTTCTTGTTCTGACATCCATTTGTCCTTTTCTTTGCTAACGCTCACAAATCATCCTGACTTTTCTTTTCCAATGTCATTCCTTCCCCAAAGTACACTCAACATCTACAAGAGCTGTGATGTAGTGACTCAGTTCTGGATCAGCACTGATTCATATAGTTTTTGTATAAATGAACCATTTTTTGTCCCCTGCTTCCATTTGGTTCATCTTGTTGTAAATAATATTTACAAATCTCATCAAAAGATTCAAATCGAGTTAGAACATGCATTACTTGCATTATGGGGATGTGACGTTCCGTGTGGTATGTTTGGAGCATGTGCAAAACTTTGGCAGTCATTGGGGGTTTTATCATCGTAAAGCTCTGGGTTTTGCCTTGAGCATGGTTGCAGCTTGTCTGCATGCATTGGTTTGGCTTGTCCATCAAGAATTTAAAGCAAGGCTGACCATGCTCATGCCTGGCCTATGACATCATCACGTATTAGTGTTGTGCTAGTTTTGTATAATCTGGCGAGCATCATCCTGACATAGTCCAAGGGACTTGCGCCAGGACAGAATGCCCAGTGCTATCGTCAATGATGTTAAGGGAATTTGCAGCTAGTGTATAGAGCAATGTGCAACAGAGCACACTACGGCCATAGAAGCATGCTGACTGACGTTTTCCAAATCTAGTTATGTTCTACTAGATCCTAGGGGTTGTGGGGAGCATAGCAGGCTTTTAATAATGAGTGGATGAGACCTACATATAGGTTTAAGTTCAATTTAATTGAAACTTTGTAGTCACTACTGTAAGAAAGGATGCAAAAATAAAATGATAGAGAGAAATAAAGCATGGCACCTGCATTTACTGCGTTTAAAGATAGTTGAAAGTATCCTAGAGTGAGACAATAATGTACATTATGGCTTTTAATGTTTAAAAATGATTAGAGGGATTTTGGCTGGATGGTAGATAGACAAGAAGATAAACAAGACATACATGTCTTGTTGTAAAATATGGGTAACTTTTTGATAATTGCTACTGCAGATCGGCTACGTTACATTTGTTTCTTAACTATGTGTGTTGAGGATTCTATCAGTATTTGTTCTGTAACAGGAGCAAACCATCTGAAATAAATGCTAATCAAATGCAAAACTTTCTGTATGTTTATCCCACCAGAGTTGCTTGACAAAAAGGCAACATGTTTCGGCTCTTTAGCCTTTTTTCTTAGTGAGTCAGTGATTTCATCAAAGCTTTGCTCTTATGACTCATCCTGCTTGCTTCTGGGGAAAATTTGATTCAGAAAAAGGCTACAGATGACTGATTAAACCTCATTGTTTCCTGAACTTCTGCAAACAAAATGTCCCATTAGGTTGATTTTTATCAATGTCACTTCACTGTTTTCATTTCTAACCCTGTTTAGTTTTTATTACTGCCTTCCAAGTGAACCAAACACTCAACGATAGAAGAGTGAAAACCTTGGCTCATGAGTTAAAGCGTTGCTTTGATTCACATACAGGAAAGTGTTTTTTTTTTCTTTCCACCCAGGTTTACAGTAAGTGACGTGGAAAGCTCAGACTGATTAATGAGATCAACCACAATGCACACACTTCAATTGATCTATTATTTAACAACTAAATACTTCATTAAAAAGTAGGGACCATGTCCTGGAGAAGCAAGGAAAGATGGTCCAGCAGTGAGGATGACTTCTTCCACTGGTTGGGACTTGCGTCAGAAATCTGTTCATCCCGTCCATAACATCTCTACTGTGAGTATCTGTCAAAAGAAGTCAGGACACAACCTGTTCTGTTCAGTTTGACCTCTGTCTGATTAGTTGACATCAGCTAAGATGATCAAAAACTCTCCTCCTTGTAACACTATAGTATGTCTACAGTACATTTTCCCCTAAGACCTGCAATTTAAAGAGGTCCTTCACTCTTATTTTTAATATATTTGCAGTGGTCTCTAGTAGGAATTAATGCTTTGTAAGTCGTACTCTGGGGAAACAAAGCTCCGGTGCATCTGTTTCAGCATTGGTGTGATGGGTGTGACTTAGGCTCTCCATACATTAAAATGTTTTTGAGCACCTAAAAAACTTTGGAACAGAGAAAATTCTTACATTCTTGAGATTTTTGCAGGCTTACATAGATTTTAAGTGATCATCATTGTTAAAATGTTTCCAAAAGAGGGTGAGATCCACCTGTTTTCCCATTTGCTTTAATTTTATATCTATATAAATATTAAATAAAAAGATCAGGATTCCCTTTCTCTTGCAGAGTAAAGTAGGAGTAGAACTAAAAATGAAAAGGTTTATTTTGGGATCCAGGTTAAATGCAAACCTTTCTGAATGTTGACCAGAGAATTTGTGTCATATGGAGTCATCATCATCATTAATGTGTCTGTATGTGCATGTGACTGTTTCCTATTGGTCAAACCTCCACAGACTATTCTGATGCATCACAACACGTGCCAGAAGTTAGGCTTTTGTTATCCTAAACTCATCTCTGAGACTTCTGGCAAAACAACGCAGATGAGAGAGCTTCTCAAAAGGTCAACCTCGCAATGAGTTGAGGACCAAATTACAAATAAATTGAGACAAACTGCAACATGATTGAGGTCACACTACTTACAATGATGTCAAAAATGATGTTCTCCATGTGCCATGAATAAAATTTATTGCAAAAATGTCATAGTGGTTGTGATTACAGGTGAAAAGTTGCACATTTTCTCACGGTTTTGTGTCTTTAGTCACCAGTAGTCAGAGCCCAATGAGAAACTGCTCCAAGAGTGGAATGCACAATTTAAAAAAAGACTATTTATAAAAATAACAAAAGTTTGAGCAAACTTTGGATTCAGATAAATCAAGAGCGGTAAAAGCAGATTATCTTTTTAGCACAAAATATGATTTGCTGGATCATTGGAGACTCATAAAATGTAATTAATTTAATGTTAAGGTATACTTACACACACACACACACACACTTAAATTTTTCCTTTCCTGTCAGCAGGCTCTCTGCATTTTCCTTCTCCCACCGCTGAGTGACTGATGATCAGGCTGATTGATGAGTTATTATATGTGATAATTTCTTGAAGGTGGACATAAAAAAGACGTAGCAGAACTGGGAATAAATCCAAAAAACTGTCTCTTCCTCCTCCCGTGATGGGGCCTCATTAACTGTGTCCGTGGAGGGATGGAGGTGGGAACGCTGGGATGCAGGATGGATGGACGGCTTGTTAAGGAGGGCGGATGAGGTATTACTTTAAAAGTTTCTCGCCACCCCCGTCGGAAGTTAACGGGACAGGCAGCCGAGAGCTTTTCCAGAGGATGGGAAAGCTGGAGGCTGGGCTCATTTCGGGAAGGAATTTGGAGCAGAGGCTCAACGTGTCTAAACCCTTCGTGTGTTCATCCATTTTTATAGAACTTTAAGCAGTCTGTGGATCTGGGAGTTACACTTATTTTCAAAGCTAGCTCACATTTAAAATGGATTTGTTAACCTTATTAAAGGTCACTAAAATAAACATCTAAAATGTGGGAATTCCGCCTTTTCTCTGCTGATGGTGTTTATAGATTACAGGTTTTAACACTTTGATTTGCTTTTCTTTGTAGACCACAGACCTAATAGTAACCAAAACTACTTTATGTCAACTCAAGCCACATTGAAACTTTTTTATTAATGTTTATCATCTTTGACAGAAAGTGTTTGGATTTTTTGAGTCCATGAAGACACATTTTGATCATTTCTGACATGCCGGGCAACAGGAACTTTATTCAATCATGTCTCAAACTGACTAAACTTTACCAGCTTTATCCTCTAAATTATGTCAAAACGCGCTCTTTCCTGTGCTGAATTACATCTATATGTTTGGGTTTTTTATCTTTCATTTGCAAACATTCAAAAAAATTCAAAAGCAGAGTTTTGTTTTTCACTATAAACCTGGACGGGAGGTCAAAATTCAGAAGGGAATAGTGGTGAGTGTGTGCGTGCATGCATGTGCGTGTGTGTAAAGTTGCTGTGCGGTGGGACAATTACTCAGTCTGGGGATGAATGAGGTCTGTGGTTTAGGTTTTTTGTGTGTGTTTGTACTCGTGTGGACTGAAAGAGGGAGCGGAGGGGACAGGGAGGAGGAGCAGAGGGACGTGGATGAGTGATTCTCCAGATGAGATCTAATATGTGAGACGATGCATCCTAAAGAGACGTTTTCTCATGGGCTTACCTCATGAATACAAATTCAGCCCTGCCGCCCGCTCTGTGCGGGAAGGACAAATGCACCTTGCTTCAACCCATTTTTTACTTCAACGTCTTACTTCCATCCAATCACAAATCTCGCTTTTGGTGACTTCATGGCAGAACTTATGAGTCATCCATTCATACCTCGGTTTTGTGACTGAGTCCCTTTGCTCTTATGGGTATTTATAATGACAGGGCGACTGTCTGGGAGCATGTTGGCCGAAAAGTCAAATGAAACGCAGCAGGTGAGTTTGTTAAAGGAGGAAACAGTCGTCTGCTTGTGTTTGCTGACCTCCAGGGTCATCTGAACCAGATTGTGTGCAGGTTAAAACTGGGAAATCAGTTTAGTTTACACATCTGTGTAAAACTTGGAGCTAAACGTTTGTAAATGTAGTGACATCACAGTTTTATAGAATCTGAGTTGGTAGGAAAGTCAGTCAGAGTTGGGCAAAGTATCCCCAGCTGTTTACGGGCTATAAGGAAGAAATGTGTGTGTGGAGGTGTGTGTGCTTGAGAGGGAGAGAGAGAGAGAGAGAGAGGGAGGAAAGGGGAGGAGATACAAAAGGCAGGAACACAGTGAGAGGAAAGGAGGGAGACACAGAGAGAAGGTTTAGGAACAGGAGGGAGTTGTTATCGGTGACAGACAGACAGGCTCAGAGCACGTTTTTCTTTTAAAGCTTCTAGGTGAAGTTGCTTCGTTCACAGGACCAGAGGTAGACGTGTGGAGGAACCAGAAAGGGTGGTGCGTGCAAGCAGAGGTCAGGCAGGGGAAAAGGGGGCAGACAGTGGATGTTTTTAAAGGTTTGCTTAGAGGACAGTGACAGCAGGATGAGAAGCTGAGCGAGAAAGCAAAGAGGAAACATGGAGCGAGTAGAGACTCACAGAAGAGACATGCTCTGAGAGAATAAAACACAGAGAGACATAAACTGTCCACTTTGTCCATTCTGTCCAAAGGAGCGACAGCACGAGGCAAGGGATCGTAACACTGGAGCTCAAGGATAAATCATGGACTCTGAATACATCCCACAACACCTGGACGTGAGTACTACCTCCTCTCTTACACACACACACACACATGCCTGTCAAGCTACTGGCCACAGGAACTCTGCTGCTGAAACCATTAGGTCCCTCAGGGGACAAACACACACTCTCATGCACATGCATACACAGCTTGCAAACTTTTTCACTCCATCAAAATCTCATTCAGCATAAGCAGCTCGTCTGGGAATAACGTGCCCATTATGAGTTCAAAGAACACAGCTCAGCACCGCTGCAGCGTGCACGGCATGAACCGGCCCTCCACGTTAACACACATCAGGTTTAATGTGAAAAGCAGCGGTGTGTTTTTGTTCTGTATTTCACATCGCTTCAGCTGTCAGGCAGCAGTTTGTGGGTTCGACATGTCAGTGTTTCCACCGAGGCCGGTGAAGAGCGGAGGCCTCGTTCTGTAAAACCACAACGCTGCGGTGACGCTCAGACCTCCGAGCATCCCCTGCTGAGGAGAGGAGCCTCGGGGTGATGGAACATTTTGGTGCTTGTAACTCACACAGATGAAATCAAAGTCATGTGTGAGTCAGTAGAAATGTTACCTGATCAAATCAAGTTATGCACATCTCTGTTGAATTCTCCCGGTCATTCACAGCAGAGCATGCCTCTGCATCTGTAACTGCAGCAGAGCCGCTCATCAGTTCAGCTGCACTGATAACTGCTGTCAAATCAATCTCCCAAATTCAATATTTGCCACTTTAGTGCATGTAGAGAATCCCCCGGTCATAATGTTCTGGCTACTCATAGCGTGTAATCTCACTCTCAGATTAAGGGCTGCTGTGGACAAGCAGCAGCAATGAAAACAAATGTTCCACTGGTGTGTATTCATAAGTACGTATTACATTTTGGCTCACGAGGCTGATGTAATATTTTTTTAGTATTTGCTCAGAGAGTAAAAATGAACCCCGTGGCGTGTACGGTGCATGTATCAAGTTCAGAAGTAACAGGGCGGCTGCATTGAAAAATGAGAGCCTCGGAGAAGGAGGGGAAGAAGAAATCAGGGAGAGTGAAAGAAGGAATTTGGGAAAAGAAACACGGGAAGAACAACAGGAAGGGAAAGTTAAGGGACCAGGCGTAACATGAAGACAGCGGCGGTGGATAAATCAGCTGGCTGTGGTGACACGCCGGCCCCGCGGCCCAGCAACGGTCTACCGCGCTCTTCCGTAAAAACACCATTCATTTAAGAGCTAGGGAAAGAAAAAAAGCAGTATTAACATGGAAGAAGGAAAGGGAAGCAGTGATGAAGTGTTTTAGAGCTGATTCAGATGTAAATAATCTTTCTAACAAGGGAAACCAAGAGACACTGAGGGTAAATTTACAAAACCGGTGGGGAAAAAGCACATCGGTATGTCTATATGACAACTCAAAGGACAAAACAACAGGACAAAGGTCAAGGAATGCAAAGAGGAAGAAGGAAGGGGAAGAGGAGCAGAGTTTGAAATAAACAGATAAAAAGCGAGGCGGACGTCAGAGTTCAGAGGTTTTAATCAGCGAGTTCAGAAAGACACGGGGCAGAGCAGCAGGGTCGTGGTGCCGTCTGCTCCGGAGGTCAGGCCTCGGCTGAAACACGGCAGCTGAACTCCAAACCACTAAACCTTTGTCTCGGCTTATCTAAGAGCCTCTAATTATAAAGATTATCCTCCAAACGTTACATGACCCCAGGGTCAGACCCGAGTCTCTCCGGACAGGAAAAGACCTAAAGGTGATATGGAACAGCAGAGCTCTTGACTCTCTGACAGCAGAATGGGTAACACCCTAAAATATAAAGCTTCCAAATCACGTTTGGATCCTTTTGTGTGGTTTAAACGAGAACCAATCAGAACACAGTTTGTTCAAGTTTTTTCTTCCTTTTCCTCGTCTGTCTCTCTGCCTCACTCCTGCTCTGACACACCTTTCTGTGTGACAATTCAACCTTTGTACCTCGGAGTCACCTGGGTGGTTTTGTAGGTGAGGAAAGTACAGGAGAGAGGTGGTGTTGTTGTCCTTAATCTGCTTTACAAGCCTCCACAGTATATGGGAGAGGCTGCTCAGCGGCGTCTAATCTGTAATTGTCCTCCGCTGCGCTGCCTCAGGTGAAACAGCCCTGGGTGGAGCTGCGAGAGTTTAATGGATAGCTAGCAACAATCCCACGGTGGAGGTGGCTCATTTTCCCAGCATGCCTGCCCTTTGAACCACGTCTCATATGAGCAACACACATTTGAACATGCATTAAAAATAATCACGCCTTCACACCTGTGACCCCCTTTTGGCCGTGTTTCTGACAGTGTGGCAAGATTTGGAGTCATTACAGCCTCGTTATATGTTTACTCAGCCATAAACGCCACTGTTATCTCGCTGCAGAGGCCCTAATCGATGCTTTGTCCCTTGCAGAGATGAGATAAAGAGATAGAGGCGAGAAAACGAGAGAGATAAGAGCACTCGTGGAAGGAAAGAGATTACACCGAACTTAAAGTGCTCCCAGAGAGAAAATGCACTTTTTGTGAAAAATAAGACAACATCCATTGTGCTCATTTGCAATTCAAACATTTTTTTTATTCTGACCTTTTAACATTTAACCTCGACCTCTTAGGGTCAGGAGAGCTTTTACCTTGCTGGCTTGTAATTACTCTCTCAGTTATTAACACCTTCTCAACAAAGATGCAGGGTGTTAGCCGGGTCAGGTGGGCGACCCCATTCAGGAGTTCCCGCAATGCAAAAAGTCACACAGGTTTAGAGTCAGTCCCTGGCTCTGAGTCAGATCAGAAAGACTAAAATGTTTTCTTTTAAAGGTTGAAAATCAAGCGAGGACTCAAATTGTCATTAAAGACGAGTGAGGGAATAAAACAATGAGAGTCAAAGTTTACAAAAACAAACATCAAAAGTTCTAGAAATCATTCGACAAGCAAACCAGAGAAGTAAGATTAATATTTATTATTCATCAAAACATAGCAAATGTTGCTTTTTTATCACTTTATGTCCCTAAAACAAGATTCCACACTGTTCTACTAAAGCAAATATTTTATAATTTAACTTCCAATACTGCAGCATCACTGGGATCCAAACTAAAGAGAACCTGAAACATTTTAAAGATGTGGAACACTCGTTTAATACATTTGCAGTGGTCTCTGGTAGGAATGAATGCCGTGCAAGCCGCACTCAGGGTGACAAAAGCCCATAATTTCTTGGATCAGCAGGGACAAGTCTGCTGCAGCAGAGTGGCAGCAGACAGCAGGATCTGGAGTCTTATTTCCTGATATTTGGACATCTTGCCTCTGATTGGATAAAAGCAACGCAACTCTACCACTGACTTGCACCGTGGATGTTTCATCTCCACCAATAACACAAGCCTGGTGGAGTTTTTCTATGCTAACAGTTAGCTTCTACTAGTCAGGATGTTTCTCTGCTGATTCCTGAACATTAAACCAACAACAGCCTTCCCCGTCGTGAGTCCAGATGGGTGAGTCCATGAATGCTAAGTGACAGTGTGACGTAGATCTGTCAGGATTTTCAAACCCTAGATTTTCATGGTCTATTTTCTATCAGACGCTAATGCAACAGATAGGTGTAGGAGACTATTTCATGTTCAGCCTGCATGAAAAACTCACAGTGAGCCATTATAACCAGAGATAATCATTAAAAAATGCTTCTTCTGATTTATTTGCAAGAACTGCAAAAGAGAAAATTTAAGTTTTTAATGATTGACATTTTTCTGATGGTCTAATTACTAAAAGAAACTCAATACTTGGGGAAATCAACCTTTTTACACAAGTTTACAGTAATTTTCCAAAAACACGGATCATCTAATTTTAATTTTTTTGCAAGTGGTGTGATATACGTCTTAAATTAAGACCATAACCAAGACAAGAAAAAAAATACATATATATGTATGCATTTGTCTTCATTGTAAGACTAGATTCTATCACAATAAATTCTGATTAGCAGCAATGCAAAGCTAATACTTCTCATAAAATATGAATTCCTGATTTTTCTTTCTTTCTATACAAATTCTAACATTGCATGTCACCCTCTGTAAAGCTGTCACAGCCCACATTCCTTCAGGAACTCATTCAAACAGAATGAAAACTGCTCCTGCCAACCCGTGAACATCAATTTGACTAGGCCATACTTTTCAGAGCATTTTATATCAAGTACATTTTAAATTTTGTCACTTTTTCTACATAAAAATACAAACCTGAACCTTTAAAGTAACCCATTAATGCAAAACCACCCTGTCTAAGATTTGCCCCTATATCCGTAGATCTAAGGCACAATATATTATTCCTTAACATCTGTTTGAAGCTCAGGAAATATCTTTTTCTCTCCCTCACCATGTCAGCGTTATGGAAAGCTACTGACTGCTTTAATATCTGAATCCTCTGGTGATTTAAAAAGGAAAAGAGGAAAAAAAAAATCAGGCAATCTGTCATTGTGGCAGCTTCTCACAGCCCTAAAACACACCACCTGAGTCAACAACACCTGATTGACGCTACAAGTTTTAATAACTCGGAGCCATTTAGAACGCAAACACACAACATGATTAAATGACAGCTAGAAGCTGCTTAATTGTTCCTGCTGAGGTGTCCTGTGAGATATATGGGCCATACGGGCATAAAGCTCACCATAAATTAGCCCAGTAAAAACAACAGCGGCCTGGAGTAACAAGCAAACAACTTTGTGAGGATAAGTCGACTGTAAATTTCTTGAACATATGCCACATGAAGGCAAAAGACTAATGAGAAACTGGTGTGTCCAGGAAGGAGAAGACATAAGCATGATATACACAGAACTGCAGCATCATGTCTTTTGCAGATTTCTCTATAAATACTTTAATTTGTGGTTCATAATGTGATTTACAATCTTTAAACATAAATTTAGCATAAAAGCTGAAGGAAAGAGTCATTTAGCGTTGCATCTTTTTGCAGATTTTTCTCTTTATGCTTTGATTTTCCCAGATTTTCCTATTCTTTTCTCCTGCCTGTGTTCCTCCAGGTCCACCATGCTCCCTGCTAACCTCCTGCTCCTCATGGTCTTGCTGCTACCTCAAGCCTCGTCTGGTCGCCAGGGTGGAGACACCAGCGAGACTGATCATGGCAGGGCGTCCCCTTCACCTAATTCCCCATCACCCACCTCGGCTCTCCCTGATCCTGGTCTGGCTCAGACCATCCAGAGTCTCCTCCTGAGCAGACTGGGCCTCCAGTCTCAGCCTAACCCACGACCCGGAGTGTCGGTGCCACAGTACCTCCTTGATCTTTACCGCTTCCACCAGCAGCAGTACCATCTGGTAGAAGACCCTTTGTTCAGCTTCCCCAGTCAGCACGTTGATCAGGCCAACACCGTACGCAGCTTTCACCACAATGGTGAGATGTTTCATGATGCTCGCTCTACTAAACACTTCCATAGAAATGTGTCTCACCTCTTGTAAGGATTTTGAGTCAGTTCCCTGTATTATTATCTGCTTGGGACGTCTTTTCTGTTTGATAAAAATGAAGAACGTACTGAAGTTAGAGCTGATTATTTAAAAAAAGCCTGAGTTTTGTTGAGAATGCAGAACTATGTCGCTTTGTCGGATGAAATGACCCATGAATCAACACTGCATATATGCTTTTGCTCATTTTGCTAATTCCACCTCAGCCTAACTTTAGCATGTTTTTCTCCACATTTATTAAACTCATAATCCACTTCTTGCTTAAACTAGAAAATGTATTGAAGCAAAAGTTTGAAGATAAAGTTGCAACATGTCTTAAACCTGTTGGATTATTATTATTATTATTATTATTATTATTATTATTATTATTATTATTATTATTATTATTATTATTATTATTATTATTATTATTACGCTGTTTCACGTCACAAACATACAGAAAGTATCCATAGAAACCATATTTTTATATTTTAAAAATGAAAAATCCTGCGTGTTTTTAATTTTGTTAATGATTTTTAAAACAGTCAAATGTTCTCAGAATCATCGTGTTTTGTGAGCTACATCACTCAGATATTTTCTTCTTCATTTACTGAACTTGCTCTATTTTCCTCTAAATCCACATCAAACTTTGTAAGTAAAGTTTCTTTATAAGTCACTTATTAACACAAAAAATCACAAAGTGCTTCACAAAAATCAACAAAACAAAAAGATCATAAAATCAAAAACAGCAAATGAAAGATATTTAAAAACAGAAACGGTCATTATAGAGGTGAAGAAAACGAAAGATTTAAGTAAAAGCAGATTTAAATAAAAGGGTCTCCAGCTGATTTTTAAAGGTGTCCAGCCTGTCAGTAACACGTAAGGATAAAGGAAGTTCATTCCAAAGTCGGGGTGCAACGGCCTGGAAAGATCGATCACCTCGACTTTTATATCTGGTCTTTGGAACTTCTAGGAGATTCTGGTTGGTGGACCTGAGGGCTCGGGTTGGAGCGTAAGGCTTTAACAGTTCAGTAACATAAGGAGGAGCTTGACCATGTAGAGCCCTGAACGTTAGTCAGGATTCTAAAATGAATCCTAAAGTTAAAGGGTAACCAGTGCAGAGACATCAGAATAGGAGTGATGTGAGCTCTTCTGTTTGCTCCAGTTAGGAGCCTCGCTGCGGCGTTCTGGACCAACTGAAGGCGGTCAAGAGCTTTTTTGTTAAAACTTGTGAAAAGTGTGTTACAGTAATCTGGACAGGAGGAGATAAAGGCATGGATATTCATTTCAAGTTCATGTTTTGACACCAACCTTCGGAGTTTGGAGATATTTCTCAGACCAGCATTGATTGGTCAAAAACACCCAAAGTCCTCAAATTTGACTTGACAGCAGAAGTTAAATTACCAATTTCTTGACTGCAAACCCAATTTTTTATCATGACACATAAAGATAATAATAAGATTCCTTTCTAGGTTTTTTGACAATACTTAAATAATTAATTGAAATCTCGATCAGTGTGAACAGTTTTCACGCACTAGTGAGGAACTACATGTAGAAATGCATGTGCCGTTTGAATAGGTCAACTAACATTGTAGTCGGAGCCTTGTCAACCTTAACTTATGAGGTATTCCTCTGGCCTATATGATCTGTGATGGGAATGTGTTCTTTTATTGGTTTTATTTGTTGTATTTTATGACTCTTGCTTTATTAATTTTATTCTTTTACTCAGTGTTTTTTTGTTTTTATTATTTATCTTTGGCGTTTTATGGTGTGGACAAACTTTTGTCTGAAATAAAGATTGATTGAGTTAATTGATTTAACCCAATTTTATCTCAAGTTCTGTATAACAGTGATAACTGCTGATCATGTCTAACTTTTCGTTATGTTAAAAAGTTTTCAAAAAAAAAGAAAAAAACTGAAACATTTCATAAAAACCCATAATTTTGAGTAACATGGGGCTTTAGGTTGATGTTGATTTTCTTAATCTAGTTTGACACTTTTCCTGCTCTTGACGTCCAAAAACAACCTTGTGGTTGACAAACCTCACTGAACATCTGTGTTCTCTCTTCTTTTCAGAGCCTCTTAGAGACCATAGCAAAGCAAAAGATCGCACAAGAGTGCACATTTCCTTCAACATCTCCTCCATACCTCAGGATGAGATGCTGCTCTCTGCTGAGCTTCGGCTCCTCCGCGGTGTTAGAGCCTCCCTGGCTCCAGGACCTCACAGATTAAACCTTTACCTCTCTAAGCACCACGAGGATCCTGAGCCCACTCTGCTAGAGACTAGGTTACTTAACGATGTCCTCCATAGTCATCAACCTAATGGCTTCTGGGAGGCGTTCCGTCTCGATGCTGAGGTCCTCCATAAGGCCAGTGCTGGGACTGGTAGTTTGGGCTTCCTCCTGGAGGTCAGGCCTGAAAACACCACCACCTCGCTTCCTGACCAGAGCTTCTCCTCTGCTGCAGGAGAAGAGGAGCCAGAGAAACACAAAGAGGGACACCTGAGGGTGTGCAGATCTGTGGGTCAGGACGATCACAGCTGGGCCCAGGAGAGACCCCTCTTAGTGACTTACAGTCACGACGGCCGTGGAGCGCCTCTAGTCAAACACATCAGGAGAACGGCTGGCAACGGGCAGTGGATAAGAGGTAAAAAAGGGTCAAATGTGAAGTCCAAGAACAGCAGCAAGAGCCGCAAGAAAGACCAAGGCTGGGGCAGGGCTAAAAAAGGGGGGTATTCTGTGCAGGACAGGGACGGCGACAAAGGAGGGGTCAACTGGAGCGATCGAGGAAGGGTGAAGAGAAACGGCGGCCATTCAGCTAAACTGAAGCGGCTTTCTCGTGGCAGATGTCGCCGTCATCCTTTGTATGTCGATTTTAATGACGTGGGCTGGCACAAGTGGATCATCGCACCCAGCGGCTACGACGCCTTCTTCTGCCTGGGAGAGTGCCGTTACCCTCTGGCTGACCACATGAACGCCTCGAGCCACGCTGTGGTTCAAACTATGGTTAACTCTGTGAATGGAGCGGTGCCCAGGGCCTGCTGCGTCCCCACCTCCCTCAGCCCCATCGCCCTGCTCTACTTGGACCATCAGGACCGAGTCGTACTGAAGAATTATCAGGACATGGTGGTGGAGAGCTGTGGATGCTGGTAGAAGGTTGAAACAGCTCTGACAGAGTGAGACTCCACCACTCAACATGTAGCATCGTTAATAGGAGGGATGAAAGTGTAGATGATGGGAGGAAGAACCTAAAGGATAAAAGAAGATAGAGAGAAGCAGATGATGTAGATGAGGAAGATGAAGCCTGAAGCAGCTAATTAATCATTATTAGGAGCAAGAGGTCAGAAAACAAAAGAAGACAGTTAGAAAAAACACCATAACCACACGACAGGGATGAGGATGAAATCAAAGCAGACATGCCTTCCAGAAGTTAAACTGCCAGGATTTACTCTTTTTTTTCTCCATTTGTCGACACTTCAGCTGTTTACATCATCCAGTGACCTCCTACTAGTCCTCACACATGAAACCAGTACTTTTTGACAGTTCTGTGAAGATTTTATGAACAGTTATTATGTTGCATGTTGCAGATGGCTTTTTGAATAATTTCATTTTGTAAGAATATAGTTTAATTCTGACTGGGCTGACTAGTGAACAGCTAGCCTGAGTGAGGCAAAGACCAAAACAACTTTAATTTTAAAAGTATTCATTTGGGTCATGTGAATGCTTTGCTATAAAACCTTTAAATCATTGTCAGTTTTGCATTATATGGATATTTTAAAGTGACAATGTGTAGTTTTTACCATTAATCTCTAGAAATATCCATCGAAATGTTGTTAAAAAAGAATAAAATGTCTAGTTGTTGAACTTAACGTAACATATAACCATAAAAATCGGGTCTAAAATACATAGGGCGTGGGTCTATAGTCTCCTGCGCTTGCTGATGACATCACGCTATTGGTTGAACATACGACTTACAGACGTTACTACGTTTAAAACATTTAGGTGGTAAGAAACATGAATTTAATAACAAAACTGCTAAACTCTTTCCAATGTGAAAGAACAGGATCGATAAAGCAATGCACTATATTTTGGTCGAATGGTATTGCCGTAGTGTGACATCATCAGCAGGCGCAGAACCCCGAGCAGATCCGGAACCTACTCCGCCAGAAAACTAGCATCAGCATTGCATTCTCTCAATGGAATTAACTGAAGGACTATCAAAGTCTGATGAGTCACGCAGAGGTCGCATGGTTTCTGCTTGGCAGATAACATTTACCGTAATGTTTTTTTAAGCTAACGACAGTCACGGCGATATACTACTCTGAAATGTACGTACTGCCCCCTATTGCCAGGAAACTACAACCTGTCACTTTAAATAGGATTATTTGTTTTGTTTTGTTTTTCATTTGCAAGGAGTGAATGGCTTCCCTTCAGGCACTTTTGGCAGAAATATAAAAATATTTCTGTCAAAATAACAACATAATGCAATACTAGCAGTGGTTAAGGGGTTTTAAAGTTTTGTTTACATGAACCAAGGTGATTTTTTTTAAAGATTATAGTTGTTTTAAGACAATAACTCTCCACTTCTTAAATATCCCCGCTCAGGCTAACTGTTAGCTTGTTAAACGGATCAGAATTAAACTCCTATTTCTCTCAACTGAGGTCATTCAAAGGGTTATCTACAGCAGGTAAGATATTAATTATGCATAACCTTTCCACAGAACCACACTTAAAAATATCTGTTTAACATAAACAGAAGACAAACATTCCTGTTTGCAACTCATGAATCTGTGATAAAACTATCAGTGATCTGCTTTGCTTATTTGTTTAAGTAAAAAACAGTCAAAGAAATCACTTTAGCAATTCAGATAAAACTCCAGAGCATCATTTAAAACAGCGTTTGCCTTTCAGCTTAGGGTTAGGGTTAGGGTTAGGGTTAGGGTTAGACTGACAGCATCAAAATCATGACGATGGCACTATTGTGGCATTAAAACTTTACGTGACAGTGTTTTGTTTCGTTTTTTCTCCAGTATTTTAAACTAAGAAGGGTTCAACTGTTTCTATAAAAGATAATATAAAAGATTGTACCTTACAAGCAACCACTACATCGCAAGCTATTTAAAACGACAACAATGCTGAGGAACGTTTATGCTATTATTTGAATGTACTACTATCACTATTATTTAAGAAAAGAGACGTTTTGTAAATTTATTTTTGCAAACATGTAGAAAGTGCATGTAGCGGCTGTCTTGTGATTTATACATAATTCAGCCGAACTCTAAGTTAAAAAGACACATTATGTATTTAAAAAAGGGCAATATGGTGTATTTAATCTTGAAAATATTTAAAAAACCTTCACTCAACAGAGTATCCAGCCAGCTGAAAGCCTACCACAACGTAATGTGTGTGCTTTACATTCCTACAAATGTTTAGTGTATTAAATTAACAGTGTGTGTCGCTTCACATGCATTGTGGTGTACACAGCAGACTTAAGTGGTATTACCTCTAGAAACTCAACTAACACGTCAGAGGAGCGCTCTGTGTATCGTAGCTGCTGAAGTGTGTAACGCAGGTGTTTTTTGTATAGTTGTGTGTTCTCGTGTCAACCTACGAAAATAAAAATTCAAAAAAAGGATGGCGGATAGTAAAACTCAGACTAGTGCCTTTCAATCTGGGGCTTTAAAAGTGTTCTCTGCTGAGCTTAGTGGATGTTTTTCAGTGAAGCGTTTTCCTCTTTAAATGGAAACGTTGAAGCAACAGCTTGTAAAATGTTTGCCAATATACCTCTAATAAACAGACCAAACCGTGACTTTTCTTCTGCAGCCTCCTTCTTTTGAGCCCAAGTGTCTTTATAGTGTTTCTCTAACCTGTCCAGGAGCTTCAAAGCCATTGTATCATCCCATGTTGCTTCTGAATGGAGACAGAAAAAGAAAGAGAAGAATATTTTGATGCAATAAAAAGCCCTCATTCTCCTCCTTTACATTTCTGTGTGTTTGAAATGCAGACCATGCCTTCCTAAAGTTAGTCCCATTCAACATCCTTACTTAATATCCTCAAGATATCTTTTTTTAGGCATTTTAAAACACTTTCTGACATTTGCTCCACACAAAAAGTTGTAAATGTGCACGAGATGAAGCATGCTGAGCCATGTGAGAGGCCTTTTTTGGAAAATGGGTTTAAGATGACAACCTCAACCTTTTCTGTAAATAATCTCCAGCCCCACCAGTCCTACTAGTGTGGGGACAAATGGGGAAATCAGTCAAAAGCTAGAAGGATTAAAAACATTACAAAAAGCTAATCTTTCACTAGAATTTTCTCTTTTGCAGCTGGAATAATCTCTGACAATCTCCATACCCAGGAAAGGCATCACTAACACCTATAAAGAGCAACCAAAAGAATAACAGATATCTAATCAGGAAGATAAAAAATAACATTTCCATTTAGTCATAGTCTTTATAGAGCTTGTTTAAAATATTAAACTGTATATTGACACAGATAAAATAGTTGCATGAATGTTTTAAAAATCCAGCTGCGCCACAAAATAATAGAATAATAAATAACCAAACCTTAGACAGTTCTCTTGTGCAGGTGACATGTTGTAAAGATAGTAGAAGTGTTTAAAAGAAGAGTTTAATTCCAACATAAATCCAGATTACTTTATTGGAGATCACAAAACGCAGCAATAATGTTGAGTCGTAAACTACATGTGCTGCTCTAGTTTTCACATGACAGCTAATTTGGTTTATAGTGTGTTTATAGCATAACAAGAGTCAGAACTGTGACTGAGCATTTCCATGTTGTTCCTGTTGTGTGTGTTAACGTGTAAAAACTCAAGACTCATCATGGTCAGAGAATGAGCTCATGGGTAAATGATTAGATTTTTGCTGTAGCCATATTGTTCTCAGCAGCTCCAGAAGCAGTTTATGTAAAGTTACAAAGTACATTAAACCCACTGGGAGGTATTTTACCCTAAAAAATCACAAGAAAAACTTAATTAAGAGAAGTTAGGGGAAAGGTTTTAGCCGTTGTTGATTTGTCTGTGTGTCCTTGGACAAAACACTTAACCCACCTTGCCTGCTGGTGGTGGTCGGAGGGACCGGTGGCGCCAGTGCTCGGCAACCTCGCCTCCGTCAGTGCGCCCCAGGGCAGCTGTAGCTACATTGTAGCTCATCCCCACCAGTGTGTGAATGGGTGGATGACTGATTGTGTTGTGAAGTGCCTTGGGGGGTTGTAGAACCCTCAGAAGAAGCTATGCAAATACAGGCCATTTACCATTTTTACCATAGATGTTGGAAAATAAGTTTCCCAAAACTTCTAGCTAGCTTTTGTTATTGTTTGCTGCTGCATTAAACTTATATCATGTTTTGATAGATTGATGCTTTGAATTTTTGCGGATTATGAAATATTTTGTCCTGGTCCTCAGATTTGGAATCTTTTAGTCCAACAACTGGTTACAAATTATTGCTGGGAAGTTTGTATTTGACACAGCGCCTTCTAGAGTCCTAGAACCCCCCAAGGTGCTTTGCGACACAGTCATTCACGCCCTGGTGATGATGAGCTACATAAAGTTAAAATGAGTCAAATATAAAGACACAGGTAAGATAAATAGGTGTTTATAAGGAATAGCAAGAACTAAATAAAGTTGAGTTGCTTTAAAGACACTTGAGGATTATTTTCATTCATGTCTAAATATGTTTTGTGTGCAGTTTTTAGTGTTTTATTGACAAAATATATTCTTTGAGCACATTATCTTTTTTTTCTTCACATTTTAAAGGTGTGGAACACTGCAAAACATTTTTTAATTATTATTTCTGATTATAACAAGTCATTCTGAGTTTTTCATGCAGGTTGAACATAAAAAATAGTCTCCTACACCTACTGTATCTCCTGCATTAGCTGCTGATAGAAAATAGACGATGAAACTCTAGGATTAGAAAATCCTGACAGATCTACGTCACACTGTCACTTAGCATTCATGGACTCAACCATCTTGACTTATGACAGGGAAGGCTGTTGTTGGCTTAGCGTCCTGGAAACAGCAGAGAACGTCTCGGCTAGTAGAAGCTAACTGTTAGCATTAGCAACTCCACCACACAGCAGAACTCCTTCAGGCTTGTGTTATTTGTGGAGATAAAACAGCAACGTTGCAGAGCAAACAGAGTCAGTGGTAGAGCCGCTTTGCTGTTATCCAATCAGAGGAGAGATGTCCAAATATCAGAAAATAAGACTCCAAAGTTTTGTTCTGCAACTCTCTTCTCCATCTGAGGTGGTGAAGGACCCAAATGTTTTTACATCTCTGCAGAATGTTCAGCCTTGACATTTAGTGAAACAACTCAACTGTTGTGCTTTTGTCCTGAGCATCTAAACCTCCTTCCCCTGCACATTTCACCTTGCACCCGTCACTCCCACATAGTGAGAGAGAAAGAAGAAAAACAGAAGAAACTGAATCGGCAGGACGTGCCCATCATAAGTTGAGTCATGTGACAGAGCATGCCCTCTCTGTGCAGCAGTTTTTGACAGAAAACAGCTTGAGTTAGAGCCTGTATGCACTGTAACACATCTATGTTCATTCACCCATTGAGCAACAGCCTCTCACCTCTTTTTGATGACTCCTGCTTATGTTTTTCCCTGTAACTCATTCTGCTTACACTACCTTATCAACTCATCTTTATACCCTTTCTAAATCACAGATAATTAAACTAATCTTTATCTAATCCTGTTTGTTAATCACCTCCTTATCTTTCAACTCTTTCTGCTTGCCAAACATCTTTCTGCCTGACATATCAACTCCCACGTTTCTCAGATTTAAAACGAGCGTTAAACATTCTAAAGAATACTGAAAGATTTCCCTTTTTATTCTGCTTTACCCTTTCTGTTTCTGCCAGTTAAATAACACAGCTTTTTTTATTAATAACATAATGCAGCAAAGTTCAATTCTGGTCCTCAAGGACAATTATCCTGCATCAAACTAAAGAAACTTCTACTGCAGGTAAGATACTGATTACTGATAAAAGCTCCACACCATTTAAATGATAAATGATCTGCACTTGTATAGCGCCTTTCAGAGTCAGAGGACTCCAACGTGCTTTACACTACAGAGGCGAGGCTTCTGCGCACAGGCGCCATCAGTCCCTCCAACCACCACCAGCAGGCATCATGGGTTAGGTGTCTTGCAAAGGGACACAACAGCCACATTTTCTGCTGGGAGTCGGGATCGAACCCGCAACCTTCCAATCCCTGGACAACCCAATCTACCTCCTGAGCTACTGCTGTCCCCCCACAAAAAATAACTATTCTCCTAAAGTGTGTCTCTTATTCCTCATTAGTTCTACAAGTTAGTAGAACTAACAGTAGTAGAAACTTTGGTTAAATATCTGCCGCCCGATGGCTCCACAGAGTTTGGTATGGAAACCAAAGGTGTGCACGCTAACTCGAGATCAGGTCCAATCTTGAGCATCTGGTTTCTGGTTTTTATAGGAAGTGCATCTGCAAGTGGTTGTTCCGAGAGGTCTTCGGCAATCAACCTATTGAGATGAGGTGTGCTGCGTAGGGTGCAGTGAGGCAGTCATGGATGTATGAGCCCCGTTGGGTGAACCCAAACTGTGCTTGGAGTGTCTTGTCATGTGCTGTGTTTAGTAGAGAGAGAGAGAGACAGAGAGAGTGAGAGAGATTTTTGGGTTAGGGTTAGGGTTGACCAAACTCTAGAGTTGGGGTTAGGGTTAGTTACTGTCAAATAACTGTAATTTTCAGGTGTGTGGATTTTCTTTTTGTTGTTGTTTTGTTTATTCAATGTTTTTAATGTGTTTGTTGTTGTTGTTCACGGAAATGCTGAAAGTTAACAGCTGATGAGAACTGAGCTCTTATTTAAACTCATGGAGATGAGGGGAAACCCTAAACACAACCAGCTGAGTCTGTGTACAAACCTATCCACTTGACTACTGTTAATGATGCACATCTGGATTACCAACAGTAATAGTTTCGTACTGAAGAAAATATTTTCTCTTTGCAGACATCTATGGGATATTTGTTTTCTTAGTAAACGGCCACAACTAAATAAGGTGATGGTGATATTTCCAGCAGCAGAACATCCAGGGCACCCCTTTACCTCCAAGGTCAAAGACCCTTAATGGGTGTGAAACTTTCCTTTTTGGACATCAGAAACAGTTTTCAATCATTCTAACCCCTTAAGTACACTAAACTGCAGTTTGATACATATAGTGTGTCACACAATAAAATGATGGTGTCCCAGATTACTGTAGCAGATGTGAATGGATCTACCAGTCGGTGGTTAGGTCTGGAACACATAAAACAGATAGCGAGGATTTTGGGTTTCGCCCTTGAGCTTCAAAGACAGACTCGTTCTGAAACCGAATCAGCAAAAATAGACCTGTGGGTCACAGTGAGAAGCAGGTGCAGCGCCAGGAAGGTCGGCCGGAAACAGGGAAATCACGAGCCAGAACACTGACCCCTGAAGTCAGGGAGGGCCACTCCGTCTCTCTGACTGTGTTTAATGTAGCACTGCAGAGGTTGCATAAGGACCAGCTGTTTTCCCAAACACAACATTGCCAGACCTTTCCAACTGGAAATGTGTGCAGCAGATTTAAGTAATTCTAGTTCAACCTCTCTGATAATGAATTACATTTACCTTTTTACCTTCTTTTCTTCTTTAGTGCATTTATCTCCAAATTTAAGGCTTCGTCTCATTTCCACCTTCCTGCTCACATTCCCTCGCAGCGTAAGGATGAAGAACTGTGTTTTTACAGGTGTCTCCTGATGGAGCTGCAGCTCTGATAGAAAGTGCAATAACTCCTTTCCACCATCCCGCGTCTCTCTGAGCCTGATTTACTTTTGACACGGTGTGTATATGTTCAAGGAAATATACAACCGAGAAGAGGGAGGACATGTTTCCAAGTTCAGTTGCTGGGCAGGAAAGTGGATGATTCTCTCTTACAACAGCATTACGTTCCAAACTTTCCCTGGAAGCAACCAACATTGATGTTTATAACATGTCGAAGTGATCTTTGATAGTAAGAAATACAGCATCTTCACAAAAATGAAGTGATATGATCAGATCTTAAAAATGGTCCTGAAATGTTTGTGATGTTGCTCCATAAAACAGTAAAACTCAACCTTTAATGTAATGTAGCTTCAGTGTCTGGCTCAGTCAAACTCTCTAAAAAGGTTTGGTCCCCTTAAACTGAAATTAAAACATCAGTCCTTCACAAAGCCCAGGTCAGCTGTTGATAGCTAACAGACAACACAAACAAGTGACAGATTATTTTAATAATTAAAAATATGGTAGAGAGAGAAAATAATACAATATTAGAGATGAGAAAAGCTGGAAATAGAGGCGAAAGAGGGAAACAGAGAAGCTGGCTGACAGCTGTTGGTCTGTTTACTTCGAGAATATCACTTTTCTCCAGATGTTTAGCAAAGCACTGATGAAAAGGGAGGCAGAACATAGCAGGAAGTCTGAGAACAGACAGTGACAGCAAGTGAGCGCATGGAATTTTGTTGAGGTGGATTCGTTGTAGACCATTTTATAATTTTCAGATTTAAAGTGTTTAAAGCAACATTCCGCAACTTTTACACCTTAAAATTATGCTTTTTTGTAAAGTTTTGGCATCATACTATCATCTATTATGTTCATTTTAGTACCTGTGTTAGTGTTGGGGGGTCCCACGTCTGTTTACCGCACTATACAAGTTTTTGAGCTCGGGTTGTACCGGAAGTACTGACTGGATGTTGCTTTACTGCCGAATATGGCAAGCCAAAGGGATAAAAAAAAGTGCGCGTCTTGACGCCAAAGGAGGCAAAAACTCGCAAGTTCTAAAAGCGAGCATTATGTCCGCCAAAACTCGCGTTTTGAACTCGCGTTTTGGCGGACATAATGCGAGTTTAGAACGCGCAATTTTTTTTCCCCTTTGGCTTGCCATAATTGTATAACGTAGACTCGCTGTAGCAGCGGCAGATTCACCAAAGAAAGCTAGAAATCCCTTATCAGAGGAATATAGGCAAAGAAAAGAAGAACGTGATAGAGCAAGAGCAAAGACCAGAGTTGTTATTGGGCCGTCTTTTCCTCGCTGGAGAGTTCTTTTAGAAAGAACAGCATGAACTACGGACTCTAACCTAGCCGTGCTGCTAAAGGCTAGGTAAGTAATAAATGATTTCACCAGGGTTATTGTGTTTGGTCGGGCATAAAGTTGTTATTCAGTCCTGATAAAACTATTTATTCAACGTGTGGCGGTGGAAAAGTTTGTTTTCGTTGTTTTGCCTGACATTAGGAATGTAAACATGCCACTTTTGCCCGAGAGAGAGATTTAATGTTACGACAGTGACGTTACGCAGCAAGCCTCTAGAGGGCGACAGAGACCATATATCCGCAAAGTTAAGGAATGGGGCTTTAATTTAATGATGAGAGGCAAATTTTCTAGTATGGATCAATGCTTTGTGAGTTGTTTTCTGTGGGAAAAAAGCTCTGGTGCTCCTTTTTCAGGAAGTAGAAATTAGCTGGAAGAGAAGGCGGCAGAAAACAGCTAAATTTGGAGTCTTACTCATTAATATTCATTATATGTGAACATCTCGCCTGTGATTGGCTAACAGCAATGTGACTCTTCCGCTGCCTCCTTGTCTCGTTGATGTTTTATCTCCACAAATAACACAAGCCCAAAAGTGTTCTGCCAGTTAAAGCCCCATTAGTTGTCACACTGGTGTGTGAAATTTGTTCTCTGCATTTGATCCATCCCCTAGGGGAGCGGTGAGCTGCAGACATGGCCACGCTTGGGAATTATTTAGAGCTTTAATCCCCCCCCCAATCCAACCTCTTAATGCTGGGTGTCAAGCAGGGAGGCATTGGGTCCCATTTTTAAAGTCGACCATGGATTTGAACCCACGATCTCCCAATCTAAGGGCAGACAGTCATACCACTAGGCCACTGAGCTGGTATAATGTCATGTTAGCTAATGGTTAGCTTCTACTAGCCAAGATGCTCTGCTCTCTCCTGGTTGCTAAACCAACAACAGCCTTCCACGGTCCTGAGCCAAGATGGATGAGTCCATAAATGCTAATTTACAGTGTGACGTAGACCTTTGTGGCTTTTTCAGACCCAAGCATTTCCACGTCAAATATTTTATCTGTGGCTAATGCAGGAAATAGGGGTAGAAGAATTTTCACGTGCAGCCTGCATGTGAAACTCAGTGTGTCTTTCAAAAAGAACAAATATTACTCGTTTCTCAGTGAACCTCACCTTTAACATTCTGGATGACTGAAAATCAACCAGTGTAACGTCACAGTTTGTCAGACTTGCAGAAAATAATGTGCTGAAACAGCAAATGCACTAAAACTTATGTGGTGTAAAATTCAATAATCAATCATTAAGACTAAATAACAGCATGTTTGTGAGGAAATTACATTCATGGATGATTTACAGCTCACGCTCTCTTGATAAATCCAGATTTCTCACGCTTTTATGCTTCTAATCTTTGGCTACGTTTCCAGTTTTTGTGACTTGGGGATTTTTCTGGCAGCAGCCTCTCTTTGCCTTGTCCAGAGTGTCAGCAGGAAGAGCTGTAGGATTGTGTTGGCTGTTAAAAACAGGGGAGTGAGATTAACTTATGTGCATCCATTAAATCTGAGGGAGTTGTCAGTGTGTTTTAATGCAGTTACTGTCTGACGCAAAGCCTCCCTGCTATTGGGGAACAGGAGGGAGGAAGGCAGGAAAAGCAAAAAGGGGAAACTCAGGAAGAGAACGACAGGAAGAGGAAATAAGTTAAAGCTCCAATGGGACCTGGAATTTGTGTTTATCTTTTATCCTTTATCAAACTTAATAATACCTCTTCAACATAGTTTCAGCAATGCTTAAAGGATAAAACTGAAATGGTCAAAGAGTGTAAAAACCTACAGATCACCAGATCTAAACCTTATTATCATGTGTGTCTTAAAAACAGGAAAGTCAATCTGCTCTCTTGTGTCTTCGCTTGTCTTTTATCCCTTTGTGTTGGCAGCTCTGTTCTAGATTATTTTTCATCATTTCTTTGTCTCGGTTCCAGACTCCCTTTATTGCAATTGCACATGTGTCTGAATCTGAAAACAGGGCTGATAACAGGCACATGAATAACTAGGCCCATCACTGAGCAGCGGTGGTACATGATGCTCCTGAGATGCATTAACATACACCGGGAGTCTTTCCAGCCTCCATCCAGAAAAACAAGTGAGAGGAGGAAAGGAGAAAAAAAGTAGAGGTAAGGCCTGGCATAAAGATTAGATTCGCACTTTAAAACATCTGTGAACTCGTCCGGCCCAAGCTACCGCTTCCCCACAGATCATAGCCAGATTTCACAATTATTCCTCCACTCCTTCTTCTCTGCTCTTCGCTTCTCCTCTCATCTGTTGCCTACAGATGCTGTTTCTCTCTCAGGACTTTGAGACAAAAGAACTTTTTTCCCCAACCTCAATAACTAGCTCATAGTTATCTGTAGAGTAGACTTGTCTCTACTGAAAATGGTCAGTATGGCTGACAATATCAAAATAGCTTTTGATGTGACACATCGCCTCCCATCTTTGTTTCAACTGTTTGAGTTAGGAAGGAAGGAAAATGTGAGACGTAAAATGGGGGTATAATGAGCATCAAATAAGGGCAAATTTTTAAAAAAAATTAGACACTTTGCATCAATTTCAACAAGAAAGGTTGAACATTTGTATGACTGTTTATTTGCAATAATATCATTTTTCTACACTGCCCTACAATATAAAAAACCTTTTTCCACAATTCAAAGTAGTTCCAGCTTAAAATGTCCTTATTTCTCACAATTTTGTGTCTCCAACTAACCATGCAGACAATCACAGCCCATTGAGATCAGACCCTGGCTTTAGTTCAGTAGGTGGAGTAACATCATC
The DNA here is from genome assembly GCA_006937985.1 of Aphyosemion australe. Lineage (NCBI taxonomy): Eukaryota > Metazoa > Chordata > Actinopteri > Cyprinodontiformes > Nothobranchiidae > Aphyosemion > Aphyosemion australe. Next base: position 3,716,780 of record SSNS01000006.1, on the reverse strand, counting down.
ATTCATTCATTCATTCATTCATTCATTCATTCATTCATTCAGTGAAATATAAACTCAATCAAAAAATACAACAGAAGAATCAAAGGCAACACTTTACAATAAGGGCCCCTTTATTAACGTAATTTAGTGCATTATTAAGCATTAATAAACTATTAAATAAAGTATTAACAACTGCTTAACCATATTACGTAATGCATTACTAAGCAGACACACACACACACAGCCCTTTGTCCTGGCCTTAGGGACACTTAATAGTTAACAATAACAGTAATGTTAATAAAGGGATCCTTTGTTTATTAATGCTTAATAATGCACTAACTAACAGCAGAAATAAAATTGTTTACAGGCAGAATTTAGGGTTTAGCAGAATTAACAAGCAGGGTCAAAACATAAGAACAGCTCTAGAAGGAAACTAAAATTCCAAGACAACCAAAACTGAGAGCACACAGAGGAGGAGTAATCAGCCACAGGTGTGAGCAATCAGCCTGGCTGAATCCAACTGGGAAGATGCATCAGGGGTACCAAAACTACAAATTATAAGGGAGGAATGTGAGTAAATGTATAAAAACAAAAGAAAAACTGTGGTTTAGGATGTCTCAATATCCTGCCTTCTAGGGAGAGTCCAGACTGCTCTGAGTGCTAGTGATAGTCTCTTAAAGGTTGTGGACCCCTTATGTACCCAAGTTAGAACCCAGGTTTGGCCTTTCACGGTCCACAGCATTAATTACTTTGTAGGGCCTGATGGAGGCTTTTCACTGATGCACTGGAGGATACGAGGATATGGAGGAAGGCAAGTTTGACCCTGAAGAGTGGATTAATGCAAATTGTTCTGGAGATATTGAGTCTGATCAGCTCAAAATCTGTCAAAGAGGTCTGGGCACAAGTTTGGAGGATTCTACGCCCAAAGGATGATCAAAAATGGAGTGTCCTTTAGGGGGTTAGGGCTGAGATTAGGGCTAGGGTTAGGACAGATTAGACATCAGACTTCATATTGCTAAAACCACGTCTACAAAGTTAAAAATGATATTCCATCTGATCTGGCATGGGTCAAGTTGCTTGACTGACCAGATGTGACCAAAGTTCTTGTGAAACACTCAATATCATCTCTGGCCACTTCAGCCAACGTTTCTTCTTTTACAGGTTAACAATTTTCAATTCAAGGCAAAAGGCACGTGTATAAATTAAAGTACACAACACCCTCATTGGGAACATCTGCCTCCAATAAACTTCGAGCTGGAAAAGGCGAACACATGGGCTGAGACAAAGTCGACTGTCTGGAAAACTGAGTCAAAACAATCCAGATATATTTGTTTTATCAGCTTAGCTCTTTCCTAACTGAAGGTAAAAGTATCACCAGATAAACTAAATCAGCTCTTCAATCAGATTTCTGTTGTGAGAATAGTTTATGACAGTCCTTTGCAGTAGTTTACACCTAGTTTGCGTGTCTGTTACCTTTACCAGCCTCTTTCGGATCATCTGCAGACAGAGGCGCGGACCGCCGTGTCTCCTGACGGTGTCCGCATCACATTATGCACCCATTGAGGAGGAAGCATTGGACAGGGGTGGAAGAAAAGTACTTCCTCAATTCCCTTCCCCTGTAACTGTGAACTTGTTTCCAGCTGCACCAGCTGTAACTCCAAGGGGAGGAAGGGTGGGAACAGTACCAAGACAAAGTGATGGAAAGACTGATATATACCTTCTAATCTCTACTGGTGGCCCACTGGAGAAGCAATTATTTTGTCTGATGGCAAATGAAGAGATGAGCTGAAACTCTTGAGGGGCCAGAGGAATGCCAATTTCAAACCACAAATTTGAAGTTCATTTGTTTGTAAATGAACTGCAAGATTGCTAGAGATGTTTCACAAACATGGTGACGAGCCGTTATGGTGCTGGGAAAGAAAAGAGAAAAATGTACAACTTAAATTAGAGAAAGGCTTGATTTGAATGGATTTAAACCTTTGATACAAGATATTTTTTCTATAACAATTAGTTTACTGTCAACGATAGATTTGCATTGTAGCAGCTAACCACTGAAGGAATGAATAAATGTTGTCACTCTTATTTTTAGTGAAGAGAACATTTCCATGTGTTCATTTTCAAATCAATTGGCCCTTTTTAAAGGCACACTTGGTAGTTTTGGCTTGCTTTTAGCACCCCCTGGTGTCCGTTTAGTAGAACCAAAAGTGAAACTTATCTCCTCGCTGTGCATTCTTCTTTTTCACCTTAATCTAACTGCTGAAATGTCTCTTCAGCCTTCGTTAGTGTCTACAGGAGCGGTTCATCACTAAATCAAACAAATCAGCTGTGTTCATGATCTAAAACATGCTGGAAGCAGACTGCAGCACCAGGTACGTCAGCTCCAATTTACTAAGTCCAACAGGTGGCGTTAAGGGGTTGCAAGTGCAGTATTCTGGCCACAGAGGGCGGTGGGGGTCTGAGTGACATTTCATTAACCCTGTAAAGGGTCGTTTCAGCACATACTGGCTCAAGAAGATGATTTAAAGATATGAATGCAGATATGATATGCAACCTGCATAATGTGGCTTTAAGAGTATAAATTATGCTAGAATTGTTTTCAGTCTCATATGCACATTGATTAAATGCTGCAAATTAAGAACGATGTTTTTGACATAACTCAACCCTTGATTATTTTAGTGCTCTGTGTCTTTATCAATTAAAATTTCAGTTTTTATTGCAAACATGCCCAAAGAGTAACCCCCTCCAGATTGTGCCTCATTTTTCTGAGACTGCCCCCAAGTGGCATCAAAGCATCATGTAGTTGTTGTGGAGTTTGAATCTAAAATCCCAAGTACAAAGATTTTCTCTTTCTTACTGTTTGCCCTGGGTCCCTGTTAGTAACTGTGGTGGATTTTATTTATTCTGTCGTGATTTTTTTAATTCAAACTGAGAAAAGTAAGTAGCATTACCACCCTTATAAAAATAGATCAGAATACTTGATTGATTTTCAGATTATCTTTGTCGCCCTAAAAATACTATTTTTTTCAAAGCCCAATATAGCCTGTTAGATTATTTAGCCACTTTTATTCCTTAAGCAGCTGTATTTTTCCTCCATGTTGTTGATGCCAACCTTTCTCTCCTGTTATTTTAACACAAACTTCACTTTGATTCAAATTCCAGCTCTTATATTTATCTTTCTCCAGATGTAACTGGTTGACTGGAAGCACTTCTTTAAATAAAAACAAGCTGCCACGTGGTGCTGAAGATTCCCAAAACTTGGTCTGACTCAGTGTCAGGTGTGTGTGAACGTCTATGAGTGTGTGTGGATGCTATGCGCCTCACATTTGGCAGATTGCAACAACAGCTACTAGGAAGGAAGCGGAGAAAAGCCAGCCAAGAGGCCATGGAGCATTTCCATCTGAACGCTCGTGGAACATCAGCAAAGCCTGTTGTAATAGTGAGCACTATAGCAGGTGTTCATATTATATGTGTTTTGAAAGTGACTGGCAATAGAATTCAGTGGAAATCGCTTCAAATCTTTAAACTTATCATGAATGAGTATTATGTTTTAGTTGGGAGGAGAAGGGGAGAGAGACATCCTGATTGAGGTTGGGTAACAGGATGGAAACACTAAAAACATGTCTTATAAACATCCCTCACAGTCCATTTGAATTCATTTATTTAGGAAGCCGGTCAGGAACTCAGGGCTGGGAGGACTGACTCCATTAAATCACCAACAATGGTAACGGCGTGCGTATATCCATTAAATCAACATATGCAATCCAAGAAACTGAAACAATGTCAAGAAAACCAACAATCACAGAAAATACCACCAGAAAATTAATGTCCCACTTCAAGACAGTGCTGTTTATTTGAACTATAAATCAACGGTGGATTGTTTAGCTAAAGAAAGTGTTTGAATAAGGACTCCCATCATTTCTACGTTATTGTTTATCTTCAGTGGCAAACTTGGCAACTCATATTTAATTCAACGAGATGTTTTGGATGAATGTAAACCATGAAATCCATTTTGTAGTTGCCATCAGATGGGAGGTGGGGTATCCTGAACATCATGGACATCATAACACAAACACACACTTTAATAGGGTAGATTTTCAATCACCAAATTTACCATCACTGTCTTTGGTCATGAATTAATGATTGAAAATATTGTGTCATACCTGCTCTCTCTCTCTCTCTCCTGCTAATATCTTGAAAAATATCCAATGTGGACAAACTGATATGAAGACAAGGATTCAAATGGTTGCTGAGCTTGCACCATCTGCTTCAGGGGAAGGTCTCTTTCAAGCAGAGGAGTTGGATTTGGGCTGATCATAGATTGGAATAATCTACTAACCAGCTCAACATTGCTTGATGACTTTTACAGACATTGCTCAGTTAATAGGTAATAGCTAATATCAATCATTATATGAGGAACTTTCATCAACATTACCGCAACATTCTCAGCAGCACCACAACTGAGATATTTTGTCAAATTAAACTGTCAACGTGAGGCAAAAATCAGCAACTTCATCATTAACAATACAATCTATTACATTGTTTTGAAGCAACAATATATGGGAGGTGTGTGCTTGAAATATCCACTCAGTGGTCTAGTGGTATGCATGTCCGCCCTGAGATTGGGAGATTGAGAGTTCAAATCCACAGTTGGGTCATACTAAAGACCTTATAAAAATGGGACCCAATGCCTCCCTGCTTGACCCTCAGCATTACGCTAACACAGAAGAAGGATGAAAACTGTTAGAGGGATGGACAGCTACCAAAAGCATTTGCCACAACTAAAATCTAGTGGAAAGGTGATTCAAGCAGGAACATTATTGTTCTTTCTTCCATGATTTCCATCTAAGCGGCGGTCATGTGTGTCCAAACTGGGCATGTGAACATGAACACCATCGAGTATGACGCTGAGCATGCTCACTCACACATGTCCTAAAAAATATAGGTCTTTGGAGTTCCAGGTGAAAGACTTTGATATTTCCCACGTGTAGCAAACTGTACAGTTTAATATCGTATGTTTATGTTGGATAAAACAAGCAATACATTTCTAAACAAAAACTTGCTTGTTGCTGTCAAAACAATTAGAGAAAGTCTGAAAAACCTCCTGCTCTGAAATAAAGTGATTTTATTGGCGATCCAGGTTGTACAGATGGTCTCGTAAAGAAGACGTTTCCTTGAGAAAAAGCTACAACAGGCACTAGTTTTGCAACCAAATCCAAACTGCTGTTATTAAATGATCTGAAACCTCGATGGCAGAATTGGTTCTCTTTCTTTCCAGATCTGTCAGCCTCCATCAGGTAGGATTGTTACCAGTCAGGGGGGCATGAGGAACCATTGCCAGAACTGTCACTTCCTACATGTTGGTTCTCAGGGAAGTGGGAGGGCTGGGAACAGGAAACTCCTCTAAACACATCACAGACAGACGGAAATGAATATTTAAAGAAATGAAGTGTGTGAATGCCTCCTTCTTGGATGATGAGGTACCAAGGGCACAGGGAGGAGAGGCAGGACTGGGAGAGAATTATATTTAAAATATCAAAGCTATACAGTGGAGAATAGTGGAAGAGAGAGCCAAAACTAGTTTTTTACAGGTAGAAAGAAAAGAGAGGAAAACAGATGGAGGAATTAGACGTAGGGAGGAACTGGGAGGTTTGCACAGGTGGGATGGACGGATGGGTGGCTGAGCGGATGATGGAAAATCGTTTGTCCTTCATTCTGCTGTCTTCCTCTAATGACGAAGCAGAAGGTGTTGGTGCACTTTTGGTTAATCCCTCCATACATCGATGTTTAGTGCCAGATCAAATCCTGCTCTGATTTTAAATCTCCCAAGGTTTATCCTCTGTGTTCATGATGGAAAAAGGATAATGGTTGTATTAACACACCAGTGTGAACATCTGGTAGCCATCTCTGCTGCTTTAGAACCTAAAGAGGATAAAAGTTGGAAATGATGAGTCAAAGTTGAAGAGAAGATACAATAGAGTTCTTGTCAGAGTCCTTTCTCTCACACTGACGACTACGTTACTTGTTTATTATATGATTTTGACCTTTTGCATCACAATCCTTTTCCATTTGTTTCCTTGCCGTGAGGAAATGTGATTAGGGATATTTTTTACTGCTGTTCATATTCAAATTGCTACCTAGAGACACCAGCGCTTTCCACCCAGATGCAGAAAATTGAAGGCAGGGAGTCAAACTTGGACCAGAGGAAGCTCAACAGTAAAACCCTTTGACCAAGTGATGTTCAAAACAAACGTGCAAAATATGGCAGCTGTGCCTGCTGATAAAAAAATAAATTAATTAATAGCTTTAACCTTTTCATTTTAAAATAAATGCATTTTATTTATTTTTGTTTACAGTCTGATACTGGTTTTATTATTTTTAAAGGGATTCTATGCAGTTTTGGCTTGCTTTTAGCACCCCCTAGTGTCCGTTAGTGAAACCAAAAGTTAAACTTATCTCCTCGCTGTGCGTTTGTCTTTTTAACACCTTAATCTAACTGCTGAAATGTCTCCTCAGCCTTCATTAGTGTCTACAGGAGCGGTTCATCACTAAATCAAACAAATCAGCTGTGCTCATGATCTAAAACATGCAGGAAACATGCTGGACGCAGACTGCAGCGCCAGGCATGTCAGCTCCACTTTATTACAGTTTTTCTCCATTGGTTTGGCCCATTTCTTGAAACAGAACTGACATTCTCAAAATAACATGGACAAACCTCCAAACCTCTTGGCAAATGTTCACAACACTATAGCTCACCTGCAAAAGCTCATATCTCATCCAGAACTGTTAGGTCAGGCTTCAATCTAAATCCCTTTTTCATTTAAACAGTCAGTGTCTCCAAAATGGCAAAGATCCTTCTCAATAGCTTTGGCTCATTTCTCGACACAGATCGGACATTCTCATTATTCTTGGTGCTTTTGTCAAAATCAACCTGGATGGTTGATCACAACAACATGGTTCACCTGCAAAAGCTCATATCTCTCCTAAAACAGTTCACTTGTGTCAAAACTACATTCCTTTCTAATCTGAATAGTCAGTGCCCCCAAAATGCATCGTCCCTTTGGCATTGTGTGAGTACTGCCATACAAAATGTTTAGAGGTTTTGTCACTATGACAGAGGACCAACAATATACAATGATGTATGATATAAGTATCATAATGATAATTGTATAATTCAGTAAACTGCGGTTTTCTGTTGAAATTGTTGAAGTCGGATGAAGCAAATACTGATTCTGAAATCACGTAAAGGAGGTATTGAAACCAAATAAGTGAACTACTGTTTACTGTGATTACAGGTAAGGTTATAATGGGAGACAACCAGTAACTGACTTACATTTACATACTGGTACCGCAGCTCCTTCACTCTGGCAGAGTTCCTCTCAAATGGTACCTTGTACATTTGTTTCATTGTCATCTGATGCTTCTTCAAAACCCGGTCTATTGTGGAGATGCTTATTGTGTTTATATTTATAGTCTAGTTTCACCTGACTATCAATGACTGTCATCAATGTATCAAATATTCAAAGAAATTTATATATGGTATTCATGGTATTATGTTCTTGACCAGTTTTGACAATTGAACAGACAGTTGTGCATGCGAGTACTTATACAATGAAATCATGCTGACATGTTTTGGAGAGAATGATCATTGGACTGAGAATCAACTAATCAGTTTAGATCTACAAGATCTATTCATTTGGAAAATGTGCTAAATGTGGGCTAACTGTATAACTGTAGGCTACTTGTACTTAATCATTTGCAAAGATGCACTGAGACAATTGAGACATGTACTAAGGCATTTGCCGTTTCATTAAATGAATGAGAAATGCCATTCTGTTGTGAACATTTGCCAAGAGGTTTGGAGGTTTGTCCATGTTGTTTTGAGAATGTAATTTCTGTTTCAAGAAATGAGCCAAACCAATGGAGAAAAACTGTAAAACTGTGAAAAAGTTGCATAGTATGGCTTTAAAAAAACAGATATAAACATTAATTTCACCCAGGCAGAAACTATCTTTGTCTCTGAAACCAGTTTTACTTTATGAGTCTGTTAAGTGGGAGGGAGTCCAGACGGTTGCGGAAGCAGCCATGGAAAAACAATCACAGCTTCACAGGTATTTCTCTCAGGAGGCGACACACTATTGGGCATATTTACTATCTGAGGCTATTTAGCGTCTGCTTGCAGATCAGAAATATTGCCCCAAAGATTTCTAAACTAAACTATCCACAAACATGGGATCAACTAGCAACTGAGCCACAAACATGAATGCTGGTGGCTTGTGTCGGCGCTAAACCACAAGACAAAGATCTGATTGTTGATTCTGGTATTAAATACTGACTCTCTGACTCAGATAAATGACAGTTTATTTGATCTAATTTGATAAATAAACTCATATTTGCATGAATATCATGAAACCTTTTTTTACTATCGGAAATTTAAATTACTTAGGTCCAAAATCATATCAGATCAGGCAATTAGACAATAATGGACAAAGCTAAAGCATTTTTGCAACTCGTTTGCTAACAAATACTCCCAGGAGAATGTACAGTATTACTCCTGTCATCGCTCCACTGGCTTCCTGTGAGTTTTAGAATGCAGTTCAAAATCTTGGTGTTTACGTTTCAAGGTATTCATGGTACTGCTCCATCCCACAGCTCAGGTATTTTATCATAACGTTTGTAAAATAGAGTAACAAGGTTGTCCCCAGGTCAACATGCAAAGAGTGGGGTGATCGCTCTTTTGCTGTGGCGGCCCCAAAACTGTGCAGTCACTCTTTAAAATTAGACTTAACACGTACTTAGCTTAGTGCAGGGTTGTTCAAACCTTTCAAGACAGGGCCCAAACTTATTAAGTTAAAGGATGTGTCCCACATCATGGGTGGAATCTAACTTCACCCACACTTCCTGTTAAAAAATGCTCCTAAAGGAGGCGTTGCCTGGCGGACCAAAAGAGCTGCACTGGAGGATTTCCTGTCCACCTCGATCACTAGAAGAAAGGGGGGACGCTTTTTTTAAAGAGGCGAGCGGCTCTGAGCCGTAACGTTTCATATCAGCAGGTGAGTGGTCTAGTGTATTTTTCTGTTCAAAAAAGGCCTAAAATAAACAAATTAGTGAAAATCTCAACATAAAATGTTAAAAAAATAAATAAATAAAAAGCGTGTAGCTACATCAGCAGCCTGTTGGGAGAGACAAGCAAGGGGCTGCACAAAATCACCTTGTGGGCTGAAAATGGCCCTCGGGCCGCACTTTTGACATGTCTGGTTTAGTGTGATGCCGTCAGTGAAATAAAAGTAGTAGAAATTACACAAAAGTTAACAGTCACCCTAAAACGTTTGAAGAAATATTCTAGATTTGGATATTTGACTTTATCTCAGCACAACATATCTGCAATAGCATTTACGTACGACAACAATTAGGTAACGTCTCCTCTAAGTTGTTACCAACATCTCCGTAAACTGCACAATCATCCTAGAAGCAAATCTACATTTATCGCTAATTTAAAAAACAGACCTATTTTTGTGTGTCAGCTTAAGAGAGTAAAACTTCCTAAAACCCGTGGAAAGACAAAAGCAAACACAAACAAGTGAAGTCAGCAATCAGTTTAATGGAAAAGGGAACCAGTGGAGTGGCTGTTTTATTGGAATCATTAATTGACGGATACAAAGGAAACCAATTAGGAGCTGCTGTGTCTGCTTTTGCCTTCGTGGCTTCCTCTCCTCTCAGCAGCAGAGTGGAAACTGCAGTGTTAGTAGCGACTGTTGCTAATAAATACAGAAGGCCTTCAGTCTTTATCCAGGCAGAGGTCCTCCAGAGAGCTGCATGAAAACAAATGGCTTGCCTCAATGATGGCAGCTGACATCATTTAAAAAAATGTTGAATACTCCATCTTGCAGTCTAATACCCTGATCTGGTCTCGGCAGAGTGCAAATAAATTCTGTCAGGAAACAGCTCAGTGTGTTCACTGGCACCAGCGCAGGTGAAAGTTAGACTGATATACGGGTAACTGACTGCTTGTGAGTCCCGTCCTGTCCTACTTGTGTGAAGAGGATGTTGAGAGGTTAAACTGAATCACATCCAATCGGTCCAAGGACGACCTGCTGGGAAGGTCCCTGTTTAATTTGTCTTCCTGCTGCTTTGCCATTGGCTCTTTGCCACATTTAAAGTGAACTCAGTCAAAGCCTCTCTTTCTCTTTCCTATCTTACACTTTCAGAACATGGAGGTAGAAGAAAAATGGGACACAGGATCTGAGAATCTGACAGTGACACTTCACTTCCTGTTTTATTAAATATGTTTAGTTTTAGAATTCTTTTTAGTTCTTTTGGTCTTGTTTTATAGCTTTCCATTTTCTCTCTAAGGCTTCCCCGCAGTAAGCCCAGTTTGCTTTGAGACAGCAGGTAGACAACACAACATTTATCATTGATTTCATCATTCCTCTCATAAATCTCTGAGTGTTTTGTGTTTAGTACCATGTTCAACTTTACCTTTTGGAACAAGAACTGAACCCACAACAGGGAAAAGAGGTAAATGGACTATAAAATACATAACAGATGCAAACAAAGCCTCTTTTTTTTTTACTTGTTCCAACGTGACCTTTTATCAGCAGAATGATGCAGCACAATGGGAGTGTGTCACTGGGGAAGAGCTATCAGACAGATGAGTTAAGGCTGCTGTCCAGCTCATAAAAAGGTCACAGAACTATTCAGAATACACATTTGGTATTTTTTATTGGTTTTAAATCAATGTTGAGGTTTTACAAGACATTCTTTAAGGGAATTACCTACTTAGCCGTCATTGCCACAGCGACAGCAGGACACAATTACCTTTTCAATATTGATGCTGTTGTTATCACAGCCAGTAGCAGCTTTATTCTTTCTGCTATTGTAGATTGCCTAAGAGAAAATAATTCTTGTTTAACTCTCTGTGGAGGACCAGAACTTGCTTTTATTTCATTTTACTTTGTTTTTTAATATTGGAAGTACCTGAATGGACTGAAATACTATGAATGAATTTCCTAATAAAAGCGTGTAACTCTGATGATGTCATTTAAAGAACTTGTTTTATGATCATGTCAACAAACAAAAGTTTGAGACTTTAACCAAAGCCTCCCATGCTTTTTCAGGATTACTTCTTTGTGTGCGTAAATAAATATCTTTGGTGTTGACTGTTGTCTTTTTTTTCCAGAAAAAAATGGTGTGCTGATATATTACTGCAAAAGAAAACATGCAACAGTGATGGAGCTGGGGCCACTTTCAGAGGTTTTATTTTTCTGTTATCTCACATTTTTTTCTGTTTTAAAATCTTTCAGTCAGTGAGTCAAACTAGCTTTAAACCTGCTTGTAGGGCTTTGATTAAACATCACAAACACACAGCTTGAACATCCTTCTAAATAACAACAACATCAATAATAATAATAATATTTATAATATCCCAGTCTCAGTCTAACCGATTTGTAAATTAATGTGTAAAGAACAAACAATCTTATATTTTTGATTAATTAAAAATGGTTTGTGCAGCTTGAAAACCAAACACAGTCAATGAATTAGTGGTAACACTTTGCAATAAGGGTCCCTTTATTAACATTACTTAGTGCATTGTTAAGCATTAATAAACTATTAAATATAGTATAGTCCTGCTTAACCTTATTATGTAGAAGACCCCCCCTCCAACCTTAAGGACACTTAACAATAGTGGTAACATGAATAAAGGGACCCTTATTGTAAAGTGTTACCGAATTAGTTAGCAGTTGCATTTTGTTTTCCCGAAGAAACTCAAAGAAAACACAAACTGAAGACACATAACAAGAGTGTATCTATAAGAAATGTGTCATTAGAAAATGGTTCGATGTTTTAATAAAGAATGGAACGCTCCTGGGCAAAATAAATCAGGGGTCTCTGGTGCCACCTGCTGGTGCTGTTTTGAAGTTCAGGTGATGCAATTAAACTTTTGCTGCTGATGTAAACATGTGTCAGACATGTCTTCTCAACAAAGGAAAATAATGCAATAACAAAAAAGTTTAAAAACAACTAAAAAATAGAACTAAAACTAGTTATATAAAACATTTATTTATTCATTCATTTATTTATTTATTTAGTCATATTGTTGGAAATTTAATTGTCAAGTTTTGGTTCAAATTAACTTGAGTTGACCATTTCTTTCCCCTTTAAAAACGTTTTCTGTTGTTGCACAGGTGCAGCAGTGGAGCCAGGTGGGATTAATCAACAAATTACTGCTTGGTATAAAATAATGTCTCTGCAGCTCATTTGCACACTTGCCATTTCATCTGCTTGTGCTGTCCTCTGGTGAGTGATTTAACCTTTGATAAAGTAATTTATTATACATCACTTCTGTTTGTAGTTAGTCTGCTCCTCAGAAGTCTATTTCTCTTTATAAAACTACACTTGAGGGTGTTTTTTAAAACAAAAGTCTGTGTTATTGGGGAATTTGCTTGTAACTTTATTTTTTTCTTACTCAGCCCAACAATGTCTGGACGAGGAAAGAAAGCTGTAAATAAACCAAAAGCTGGGATATCTTGCTCCGCCAGAGCAGGGATCACTTTCCCTGTAAGCCGCGTCAACAGGCTGCTCAGAAAAGGCCGCTTTGCAGAGAGAATTGGTGCTGGGGCTGGGGTGTACCTCGCTGCTGTCCTGGAGTACCTTGTTGCTGAGCTCCTAGAGCTGTCAGGACAGGCTAGCCACGACAATAAGAAGATGCGCATCGCTCCACGCCACATCTTGTTGGCTGTGAAAAATGATGAGGAATTCACCAAACTTCTGTCAAACATCACAATCTCAGAAGGTGGTGTGGTCCCAAACATCCAGGCAAGCCTGCTCCCAAAGAAGACCAAACCTTCAAATGATAATGGCCCTGCTAAAGACATTCAATCTCAAGAGTTTTAAATCTGTGTAGCAATGTTTATCTAGAAGACTTGACTGCATTTGCCCTCCAATGAATTTACCAACTGTCAATATAAAGTTAAATGAGTATTTTTTTAAAGGAATTGTATGTGTCAAATGAAAATGAGTAAAATAAAGTATTTTATATTTTTACTTGAGACTTCCAACCCTCACTAACCTTGTGATTTTTTTACAAAATATAAAATTTTCTTTTTCATAGTTGTAAATATTACAGATCAAATCAATATCAGTTGCTGACTATGTGATAAAAGGAAAATTGTACTTGATTTGGATTTAAAAAAAAAAAAAAGCTCTAGCCATTTTGATATCAAGTTTTTGTAAAAAGTAAACGGCTATTCAAAGCTCGGGGTTGCCAAGGTCAGCGTTTGCTTAATTTCAGGAAAATGTCAAATACGAGAGCATAGATGCAAGGCTTGGAGTATTGAGTTAATTCAATGCAATTCAGTGTGAATACACAAAGCATGAATCCATCACATTTCTTTTTGGGTTCTTTAAAAGGATTGGCCTATGGCCTCGTCTGATTTTTTCACCTATTCCACTGTCTGGCTCTCCTGCCTTTATGGACATTTCTGACTTTTCATCCGAGTACATTCCTTCCTGTCAGATCTGTGTTTCCTGGACGTCATGGAAAATGTTAAAAATGAAAAGCAACAAGTTATGATCACTAGTTGAGAAGGAAAATTCTGAGTAAAAATGGTGTTCAATTCTTTTAAGTTTAATTTTGATATTTTGATAAGCCTTTTATACTTTCATGTTTTGTCCAGGTATTTCAGTGGCTTCACACCCACAGATGTCCATACCAGGCATTATTAGGGTTTAAATATTAATTGGACCTATCTAAAGAGAAACATTTTAGTGAAAAACTAACAAACGATCTGTTATAAACAGCGACTGCTAAAACTTTCATCTCTCCATCAAAGCACCTTGTTTTGCAGCCTTTTAACATCCCTGCGTTTGCTGAACGTCCCCTGCGTGGTTAAGAACGTGCTGACGTAAGACGCATGAACAACAAACAGTTGTTGGACTTCAACAGGCTCGCGAGGGGTACCGCCGAACAAAAACAGGCTCAGCTGACTTCACCCAGAGACCGAAATACTCTCAAGACCGGGGTGTTGGGAGGCCTGTAACTCTACTTTTCTAAAAACTCAGCAGTGTTAGCCCCGGCACGGTTCTATAAAGCTAAGGTTAGCTGCCGAAACATGCTCGTTGCTCGGGAGTGTGACGCCTGTTTTTTCCGTTGCTGCCGCTGGTCGAGGCTTGTGATGTGAGCAGAGTTGCAGCACGACAGAGAGGGTGAGACCTACCAGAGCTACAGTGGGAATATATTGTTTTGTCACGAAAGAATGAACTTGAAGAAACGGACGGGCTCACCTAAAAGAAGCAGGAATGCGAGCTCACTCGGGCCTGGACGTCCGGGCTAACAAACGTTAGCTCTCTTTAATTCATGTTGACTTGGTTTGGTGTCGGATTGTGAGCTCACTTTGCTACCGTAATGGAGGCACCTTGAGTGACTTGTTCGTTTCGGTGTATTGGCCTGGTCCTATTTATTACTGCTGACAATGTGTTGACGACTAGGTAGCCTTCTTTTCTCGGTTTCTACTTGGAGCAATAGACCAGTTGACAGTCAAGCATTTAGTTTGCTTTATGATTAATACTGAAACACTGTCTGTTTTGCACAGGTATAGCACATTTCCTGTGATATGTTTTTTTGTGTGAAATTGCACTTTAAATAGTTGATTTATTAGGATGCACCAAAGCCATTCTGTGACGTTTGGTTTCTGAAATCAATTATTCAAAAATCCTCAAGGACAAAAGGAATTCTAAAACACTTAAAAGTGATTCATCAATAAAGGACCAACATAGGTGCTCATCTGCATACATTTTCTGAGGCCACAAGCACAGTCTTATCTATGTCAGCTTTTTGTTAGTTGCTGTTTAACTTTCAGTGTGGCAGTTAAAAAACAGAGTTTCACATGAAATGTAAACATGAATATTGAGGAACAGCGTATAGATTTGTGTAATCTCAAAACACAAAGCAATGACACTACCATTGACACAGAAGGGGTCACTCCTCGGATTTCTGAAATAATGACAGACGGTAGCACAGAAACACAAAACATTGTTCTCACAGAGGGCTCTGAAACATACCCGATGCCTCAGCTCACTGACAGTCTTCAGGTTGCTGAGAAGGACAATCAGCAGGAGCAAGATGCACTAGAAATAGATGAAGTCAATGGGAATAAAAAGAGCTGTACCTTGGACCCTCCTGTTGATAATCCTACCAGCTTGATCTTGTCCAATGATGAGCAGCACAAGACTGTTATTAAGGAAGAAAGAATGAAGGAGGATGTGGACAATAATTCTGCAAGACATGCAGTGGAAGTGGGGGACGACGGTGGGGACATGGACATTGGTGTGGATCTCAGTCTGGATGAAAGTGGGGTGTTGGAGGCTGACTCTGGAAATGTTCATTTGAGTTCGGACAATGTTCTGGACTCTGAGTCTACTTCTCAGGATACTCCAGCTGGTAGAACTACAGAGAGCCAGGAAGATGCAGACCAAATGTGCACTGAGGCTTCTGTCACTAATCAAGCTGGACTCTATCCTTTGGTGGAGGAGGGGGACGATAAACAAAAACCAAGTGGCAAAAGGGTGACATTTCCCTCAGATGATGATATTGTCTCTGGAGCAGTGGAGCCAAAGGATCCCTGGAGACATGGTAATGTTTATCTGTTTTTGCTTGTCTACATGTGTAAATGACTTTTCTAGTTATTCTGATTTGCTTGCATGAACATGTCGGGTCACTGGGGGTTACCAGAACTGCTTTTAGCAGCATTTGTGTTTAGTTTTTGCCTGAGAAGAAAAGAAAAGTGTGATTGGTATTATTGACACACAAGAGGTCTGTGAACTTCTGGGTCTTTAGATAGAACATTTCTTTGTCTTTCTGCTAAGCTTTCAACTTCCTGCATGGTCCCTTTACTGTGTATTTAGTCCCAGGGCAGCTCCCATTCCCCCACCCCCTTGTTATAAAAGATTGAATAGTTAGATAAATAAATTCTCCTTGTTTCTGATTTCCAAACTGCATATTTAAGTATTGGCCCAAGTTTTAGTTAAATGCACTATATGGACTGATTCCCACCACTCCTTGAGGTGTGCCATTTTATCATAGCAAGTTCCTGTTTGCTCAGTGAATGTGTCTTGGAAAGTTCATGAAGGATGTGGCATTACCATAGCTTTGACTCATAGAGGATTTAGTGTTACATGTTTCAGTTAGTGGCGTGGTGGAAAATTGTACAAAACTTTCCATTATGTCATTTTCTTTTTTACATTTTAAATTTAATCTATTGTAAACAACTAAAATCAGCCGATCAGCTGCTACCAGGTCTTGTTTTGCTTATTGTTTTTGAGTCTCACTCCTCCTTACAATAATAATCATTTTATGTAAATGCAGTAGCCTCACGGTGCTGGAACTGGCAGGTCTTGTGCCACTCTCACATTTAATCAGTTGGTGTGGATAATGTACACCATAAAAAAACAGACATACAGGCCTAATGCAAAAATGGTTTTTGCTCACAGCAACGTGACACAGTTACACAGTTGACTGCAGTTTGGGAAAATGACATATGGGTTTAATTAAACTGCCAAACTTATAATCTGTTTGTGATCTGAATGTCTTTAAGGGTTATCTATTAAGTCTTTTTTTCACCTGCAATACAGTGTATTCAACCAAAAGGTAGACATGGCCAGGGGAAAGCTCACATATGTGGGTTGTCCAGATGTAGTAAAGGGGTGTAGAAATGTTGATTGCATGGAATAGAAATTGATCTAGGTTTTTTTTTTTATTAAAATTATTCTTAAGCGTGTGTCACTTGCCCATTTTCTGACCCTGTAAATCAGGCAGCCACAGTTTGGTTCTAAGCATAAAATATCTTTATTTAGACTGTGGGGAGCAAAATCCAAACCAGTTAGCCAAGTTTTCTGGGCTTTGTGAAGCACATGACAAACAGTTAACTAAGTGACTGCACTGTATTTTTAGGCTATTTATCAAACACGTTTATCATGTTGCTTATTTAAGTTCCAAAGTTCCCACAAGATTGGGCTTTGGATGTGGGGGTAGACAGGCAGCTGACAACTATGAACGTTATCACATGATTAATGTTTAGACTGTGGATGGAGAATAAAAAAGATGAAATAGTTGACTGAATACAGAATTTTGATTCCAGTCTAAATATGGTCACAAAAATATTTTAAAGGTGTGGGACATTTGTTTAATCAATACATTTGCTGTGGTCTCTAGTAGGAACGAATGCCTTGTAAGTCGTACTCAGGGGGGATCAAAGCTCAGATGTGCTTGTTTCAGGAACTAGCAGAATGCCACATCAGAGGAGAGCTGAACACAGCAGGATTAAGAGTCTTTCCTGATATTTGGACATCTCGCCTCTGATTGGATAAGAGCAGCGCGACTCTACCACTGACTGTTTGCTGTGCAACGTTGATGTTTTATCTCCACAAATAACACAAGCCTGGAGGAGTTCTGCTGTGTGGTGGAGTTGCTAATGCTAACAATTAGCTTCTACGTTCTCTGCTGTTTTCTGGATGCTAAACCAACAACAGCCTTTCAGGTCGTGAGTCAAGATGGGTGAGTCCATGAACGTTAAGTGACAGCGTGACGTAGATCTGTCAGACTTTTCAAATCTTAGCGTTTCACTATCTACTTTCTATCAGAAGCTAATGCAGGAGATAGGTGTAGGAAACTATTTTAATGTTGAGCCTGCATGAAAAACTCAGTGACTGATTATAATCAGAAATAATCATTAAAAACTGATTTTAAGTGTTCCACATCTTTAAACTAAAAGAAAAAAGTCAAATCGTTTCAGCATTTGCTTTATCACTGCTATTTTAGTCTTTCATACCAGAATGAAACTAAATATTTTCATGTTTTAGCCTTTTATGTGTGCATAGCAATTTACTTTAAAAATGACTGAATTAGGTTGTTTGTTTGACATTTTTAAAGATTTTTTATAAATAATCAGTCGTAAAGTAAATACTGGAATTATAGCTTAACTGTGTCATTTAAATATCATCTTTGTAAATATACATCAGCTAAATTGCACATAGATTCATGAATTCAACAAGATGAATATTTTTGTATTTGTTGAGACTCCTTTTGAAAGGCAGCGACTGACCTCTGGTAGGGTATCCTTATTTTATAATTTAGCCTTCATTGCAGCTGTTATAGTGTATTTATGGATTATTCAGATGTTTGTTTCTTCATTAGGGGAAAGTTGTTTTAATGAAGTTGAAATAAGGCGATGGACTCAGACAATGTTAATTATCTGATTTTTTTACCATCAAAGATTCTTTGGCTGCTTTCCAACCTGTCCATTAATTTCAGAAATTATCGACTTCTCCTTAAGATTTTCTTTTGCTGGATTATTTACTCTGGCTATCTAACAGCAAATGAAAATTTTCATCACCAAACTGTTAATTTGGCATCTCGCTATTCTTATGGTCTGGTTTTATTCTTGTACTGCTGAAGGATGCCCGGATTTACGTATAAATGACCAATAATAGAAATCCTTTAATCAAGGAGTTGTCCCTACCAGCAGCTTTTAAATACTAGAAGACAACATTTCTATGCATTTCTAAATGTTTCTAAATCGTCTACATTACATTTAAATACCTTCAAACTAAAATTCAGCCTGTTTGAGTCTAAGTGAAATAATGTATCTTGAGAGGCATCTGAAAACTTCTCAGGCCTCATTATATTCACATTTTATCCACACCTTTCATCTGCAGGTCTGGTGTTGGTTCTGCTGTCTCCCTGTCTCGTTTCATTTGTCAGAAACATAACTGTGAAATGAGCTCATAAAGCCTGGAGCTTTGTTCGCAGAGTTGTAAGTTCGAAGCAAAGAATATGCTAGGTTGGTGTGAAATATTTGCATAGTAGCAGACATTTGGCCTAATATGTACAAGAAAGTGAGCCTCTGAAATGAAATGGTCTACCGTAGGTTGCCATTCAAAGTAAACACTTGATTTGGGAGGGAATAATCTCAGAGGAGCAGTAGTAGGCAGCTGAGGAGTCAAATTTCCATGTGCTTCTTGGCACTTGTGTTTTCAAGTGTTATCTAGTTGTGTGGTATCAACAGTCGTGCAATATGTGAGGCTAGAGTTAAAGGGAAACACTGACATGCAGCAGGTCTACTGATGAAAACTGATCTTGAGCTTCATTTCATTCCCATACACATCATAAGGAAAGTAAAGTGTGTGATTTTCTTCCCCCCCTGGGTTGCATAATAATTTTGGGAGTTTCTTTACCTCCCTGAGTCAGGACTTTGAGGGAGGCTTGTTTTTCTCTAGACCAAAGCAAATACTTCATCATATCCTGTGATTCCTTGGCTTCTCCGTGGGCTTCATACCTTCCACCTCTCCTCCCGTGTTTCTTTGTATTCCCACCAGGCAAGATCAGTGTAGGAGCAGCTCCAGTTTCTTTTTTTATTAGCACAGTGCACATCATTATAAAAGAGCCTGATCGTACTTGATGTGTAAAGGTATTAGTTTTAGCAGACTCATTAATTAAAACGCAGCTGTACACAGAATCAAATTATTGTATTAAAGTGTGTGTTTAATAATAACATGAATAATCACTAGAGTGCAATTTGCTATGCACTAGCGCTTTTACATTAGTTTTCATTCTAAAGTCAACCAAACTATCTGGCTTAAATTATACTCAATGTTTTTCTAAGACCCCGCATGAAATATTAGTTATTGTGACTGGACCAAATTACAAACCTAAAGCAAACCTTTGGAGTAAAGCGTTGACAAAAGCACAGAAAAACTGCCACAGGCAAGTACAGGATTTTATGGTCCATTAAAGCTATAGGTTTAGTAAGTCATCCCAGCAGAACGTTAAAACGTTTATCGAACCATAAGTTGAGCCACATTTTTACACACGTATTTTAGAGATCTACTTTTTCTCTTGCCATGTGAAGACCATGTTTCACATGACTATCATCAAATAGATGCATATCTTATGCTTAATGATCCATGTTGATTTTATCAAATGTCAGCTGATAATACCTGGTGTCTGGCATCTCTGCTCATTTTCCATTAAACTATAACAAATACGGGCCGGGCTGCTCGCTCAGTCACTGGGGCAGAAAGACATGGAAATGGTAAACCACTGACACAGATCTAGATCTGCTGACTCTCAGCTTTCATTCGCGGTAGCTGCATTAAAATGCAAAGCAATTAAAAAAGGAAAACCACTTTCTTGTACCTAAACGCAATTTAATTCATGTCAATGGTTTTGTAGTGTGACTTTGAGTGCAACTGTATGGCAGTATAAATGCACAAGCGTAATTTGGTATTCAAAGTATTTTTTGACCTATCAGCAGAATGAGGACCAGTTTTTGCTCAACAGACACATCTACTCTAAGTTTAATGCCATACTGCATCATAAACATTTTTAAATACTTAACTGTTTTCTGTAAATGCTTTGGTGCTGATGTTTGTCTTGTTTATGCGTTCATGCACTTGCACCTTTTGTTTTTTTTTCTTCTGTATTTAAGAAGTAAGTATGTATCTGTGTTTGCTTTCTTTTGAACCCTGCTCTGTGACTTTTTGTCTTTTTGCTGTGACCTTGAAATGCAATAATTTCACAAACAAGGCGAGTGATTCATGGTTGATGCTAGAACAGTTTTGCAGCACCTTTCCTCGTCAAACAGGAATTTCTTGCTCTTCTTTCTCGCTCCAGCTCTCCTCACTTGTAAAACGTCTTAAAGTGATAAATCGTAACCACACAGTTCTCAGAAGATTCATACGTTTAAAATTAATGCACAGTCCAGCAATTCTGGTTTCTAGCATGAGTCTAATTTCTAGTTGAGAGGTTGCTCTGAATAGACAATTACACTGTTGTGTTACTAAATCCTGGAAATCCACATGAACATGTTGTGGTAATGTTTAATATCCTCCTGTAGTTGCTGTGTCGGCATTTATGTGCTGGAAAACCAACACACTATGATCTATGTGGATCAGTAACCTGTCATTTGGGAAGCAGTGTTGTGTGATTGTGTGTAATATCAAGGTTTTGTTGAAAGCTTGGGATTTGTAGGTGTTTTTTCCACCACTCTTCTATTTTAAACATTGATCTGCCAAACGTTAGTTGGAATACATCCCTTTGTTTGTATTCAAACTGATTGTAATATAATCTCTAAGCACTGGCATCCCCCTAGACTGCAGACGATTATCACTTGTTTGTATTTTGAGTATTATCGTCTTGTTTTGCAAGCTAGTTCAAACACTCGGCCTTGCCTTTTTTTTTTAACCCCACTTCTGACAAACCAGGCAGCCAGCTGCTTTGTGTTAATGACGCTGCTGCCACAACACACGGCACAGCACAGCAGTGTGAAATGGCACTGAACAGGCCTGGAGAACGGGAGGGCAAGACTATTTTGAACACTGATGCTTGCATGTTAAGTAGGACCTGGCAGCTCTTTTGTTCTGATGCCAACGTTTCCAAATTTTTGCTGAAAATTTGTCTTGGCATGTTATATAAGTCGGTGGACAAAGGAAAACGGCGTCTCCTGGAAATTTAAATTTGTTTGACAGAAAAATAAACACTTATAGACAAACCATGTCTGCATTTTACATATTATGCATCTATTTGTAAGCCCTGCTGAATGTAAAGCTGTTTTGTAGATGCTTTGTGCTTCCAATCCAATCTTTCTTGTTGGTGCAACATTTTTTAAACAGATTTACCTGCCAACACAGTTTCTTGTTTGTCAACTAAAATGATTTTTTTCAGCTTCAAATTAGTTTTTAAATGATTGACTTTAGGTGACTTATTCTCCAGAGGTGGAGCATTCATACATGTTTTTTACCCTCCTATGAGCATGCAGTTCTCTTAAAATGTCAGTTATGGTAGTTGCTAGTAGAGCTGAGGAAATTAATCTAATAATCGATGCATCGAGATGCAGACATAAATGATTGAATCGAATCAATCAATTAATTGATTATTATGTAATGCAGTTTGTTTTTTTTAATCGCGGCATAAATATTTGATTCTAACGTGCAGCATAAAAGACTCCTTGGGGCAACTTCACGGGGGAGACTGATCAGACTGCACCTTTTGGTCAATGTCAATGGTTCTGTAGGCGTTTGCCTGTGTGGCATTTTGGGTGAAGCCTTTTGGAGGCATATTTTAATAAAATACGTCAAAACTTTTACCATGTGTTCAGATCTCCTCCTTTTGTTGCGGTCCCACGAGCCAGGCTGTAACAAATGGGGGCTCGTCCGGGATTAAAGACATTAAAAGCTCATATATGGACCCATTATGGCTTTTATCAACTAAATTGAAGGCAAGAATTGAACCTGTCCTATAAGTTTTCAGTATTTTTTAAGATTCTGTTAGCATCTGCAGAGCATGTATCTCCAACAGCCTGAGATGTGATTGTTAAATGATGAAACAGATTTTTTTACTGTGTTAAATCTTCTTAAATGTTTAAAAATGTTTTGCACTTTTACGTTGTTGTGATTGAAGAGCTTTTTGAGAGATGGCATGTTATGTCAGACACAAATAAACCCATATAGAATAATTGTGATGCATCGAGATATCGAATCGAATTGTTGACATGATAATAGTAATTGAATCGAATCATGAGACTAGTGAAGATTCACACCTCTTATTTGCTAGGCCTGGGCGATATGGCCTCAAATCAATATTGTGTTATGTTAAGCAGTTCATGTCAGTAACGATAAACAATAACTACCCATACAGCAGCAGTTAGAGGAAGCGGTGGTGGATTTGGTGGAGGAGGAAAATCCTTCAACAAGCATTTGGCAACATTTTGGATTCGGTCGCTGCCACCGGCTTCTGCTGGCAGCTATCCACTGCCAGACTCACTTCTACATTATTTGAATCGTGCTGCATTTCCTCACTACCTTTTCTTTCTTGTTACGTGACTCCACACCATCCAGTTCGTAGCACATCATCTTAAAGGAACATGAACATCAGCAACCTACACACATCTTTTTCTTTTTTGTTTTTAAACACCTAATATATTGATATGGGCAAAATAGCATTGGTAATAGATTCTAAGATAAATTTCTGTATCTGTATATTTTCGGTATATTGCCCACCTCTAGTAGTTGCTACATAACTAGCTAAAACAGGTGTCTTGTGAGTCGTTTATTTCACACAATTTTTCTCTTCTGAAACCTCTGCGAACCCTGCAGATCCATATGCATTAAAGCAGTAGGTGAGCAGGTTTATCAGCACTAGTCTCGCAGACTCAGCAGTAGTTTTCACAAGTCAAGCAGAAGAAGTACAAATCTTTTTGTGAGTTAATGCTCTTCCAGTGAAATCCTTTCTTTCTGCCAGATTTCTCTTCTCTTTCTTTAAATTGGAACAAACATTTCCGAGAAGGCGCCACAGGTTTGTACTTGATTTCACACCAATTAGATAAAGAATAAGACTGGGGGCTGAAGGTGGAGAAGTGGCGGCACTGAACAGATCCAACATGTCAAGAAATGGACTCGGACTTAATGAGCCCACTCAGCTGTTAAGCTTATTTAGCAATTTTCTGGGATTATGAGCAATTTACATCTCTTACATGACTTTTTGTAATTCAGAAGTAAAGTGAACGCTGACAGTTGTTTGTCGTATAAATTACCTTCATTTGTCAGCTTCTTCTCTTTAAAAGTAAGATGTTAACTCGTTTCAGTGTGTTGAAAGGTGAAAGCTGCATGTGAATACAGGCCCTTAAGGTTTGGCCTCAACTTCAAGCTCTTTTCTAGACTGTCATGAGGTAATCGTAGGTGTTCTTGCATTCCTTTGGGTGTTTCTAAAAAGTACATTCAATCAAACGTTTCGAGAGAAAGAGAGGTGTGTCATTCTGTTACTTTGTAAAAACTCATTTTGACATTTCAGTTTCTTCAGAATAGGTCCATTGTCCTGCATAACTTCACTAATGCTTCTGTTTTCTGGCTTGTGTTAAGTTGTTGCATAGCAGAGCAGAGTACACATCCAGGACAGTGAAGTAAATTTCTAAGTTCTACAAAATCCTCCTTTAGGAAGGCAATTTGGGCCTGATGTTTTTTGGACAGCTGTTGAGCAATTTAGCGTAAAATAGGGGAAAGTAAGTTTCTTGTGTGATATTTTCATATTAAAGCATGTTATTGTGTTAGTAGTTTGCACATTTGGCCCAGAAAAAGTAGCACAAACTTAACCAGAACTGCAGCAGACATTTGTTTAATGGGCTCACAGTGGGTCAGTCCATCCTGACATTTTGTGGGTGGCTTTGTTTTGATGTTCAGCTTCAAGGGAGGAAGAGATAACTTGCAGTTTTGAGTAAATCTTAATAATGATACAAACTAAAGTGTTTATGTTTAACATTGGGAGAAGCTAAATTATTTGTGCCATCTTCCAAATGACTAAATTCAATAGGCAACATTTTAAAGCCTCTATAAAAAGCTTAAAGTGTGGGATTATTTATTTGCCTTTAGTTTGACATAATGGTTCAATCAGTGCTAAAAATGTGTCATTTATTCTACCGGACATAAAAGAAATGTAGAGAATAAAAAAATGGGCATTTGGGTTTTTTCTTGTTGAAGTTCTGCTTACAGAAGCTCTTTATTAGTAACCAATCCCCCGGGATAAGTGTGCAATGTGTTCGGGGAAATGCTGCAGCTCTCTGAATCCAGTTGAACTAATGGAAAAATATTAATACTAATAATTGATCAGGTTGTTTATAACATCAGGTGTGTTGCTTAAAGTACCTGCTCTGAGTGTTTTGTTCCTACTTAATGTGCCGCAGCTCAAAGACAGTGAAGGCGTGAGATTAAAAGAACATGTTTTGATGATCGCATTGCTGGTAAAGCTCTTTTCCCTAGACATATGTGCTTTTACTTGTTGCAGGTCTGCCTGTTGTTCAGGTTGAGTAATTGATTTAAAATTTATGAGTGGTACGCCTGCAGTTTTTCCTCGCCCTGGGATACCGACCCAGCTGGTTATGTACTGTTAAAAACAGGTGCAGCAGATCTAAGAATAGCTGCTTTTGCTACATTGAGCTAACAAACAGGAATTACAGTCTAGAAATTAAGCACGATGTTATGATGCATTACCGCAACCACCGAGGATCTTATTTTATCATTTTTTGTATTAGAATCATAGGAAAACTGATTTTCTATGGAAAATAGGTGACTTATTCCCTCTGTAAATTTGTCTAAATGAATTTTGAAATCTGCTATGTCATAGTTTGATGGCCTTGGTTTCTTTTTGACAAACTCATAACTTTAAGTAAGTACATTTCTTTCTCTGGTCACAGTCTCAGCTCAGACAGCAGCACACACGTTGCTGCAGATGGTAGCTGGCAACAATAATGGAGAAGCAGGGTGTGCTGCTGCTGTATTGTTAAAGGATAAATCACACCCTGAGTGGAGTCTAACGTCACCCACACTTGCTGCTAAAAAAATGCTCCTAAAGGAGGCGTCGTCTGGCGGACCAAGAGAGCAGCACTGAGGCAATGGTTGACAGCACCCTCGTGCGCTGTCGGAGTTTCTCGGTTGGAAAAACGAGTCGTTAACAAGCGCGTGCACACACATACAGCAGACTCACCGCTCAGGTGAACGAGCAAACAGGGAACCTGCAGCAGGCTGGAGGGTTTCCTCTCCACCTCGGTCACTTGCAGAAAGGGAGGAGGATGTTTTTTTTGTAAGGAGACGAGCGCCTCCGAGCAGTATAGTTTCATATCGGCAGTTGTTTGGCCGAGCCAGCTGGATGTCCAGTCGAGACTGCTGGAGTCCAGTGCAGCGCATCCACGTAGCTGCACTGCACTGTAACGTCACCTCATACATCTTAGCCATCAGCTGTAGCTGATTCTAAATCAATGTAGAGCTTCAACCTGAAGATGGAGTTTTAATTACAGTTTTTGGCTGAATTTTTAAATAAGTTGCACTAAACTGCCAAACTAATGACTACACACGTCATCAGCACTATTGGACACTTATCTATACAGGTTATGTTAAAAAAAAGTTGATTTAGGTGTTACTCGCTTATTAAGCAGATTTTATGAGTCGGAGCAGAGATGTCCCGTCTCTCTTGACCCCGCTGCAGCAGAAATATGACCATCTTGTCTTTATTTCATCCTTGTCTGGAACTTTTCGATAATACCAAGTAGAATAAAAAAACAAAAACTCAGGAAGGAAACAGAGGAATTTCAGACAGTGAGAGTCCTGCTGGTTTGGAGGCAATGGAGTGACTCCGTTACATGTTGTACGCCCCCCCAAGAGCCACTCGGTAATCCTCACATATTTGAATCCAAAATTGCTACTGTCTCTCCTGAAACTTTTGAAAACTTGATACAAAAAGGACAGAAAGGATAAGTGCTTTGAACTTGTCCTGCAGCGTGTTTATTCTGTGAATAACTGAAATAAGGACATCATTTTCAACATGTTGAAGCCTCAATGGCGTTTATCTTTTACATGTTTCCCCTGTTCGTATTTCCTGATGGTGTGTTAGATTTTTGGCTCTGTTTCCTGTGATGTTTGTGCTTTAGGTGGTTCACAGACGAAGTACATTTCCCGTGGTGGTGGTTTTCTTTTTTTCATGTGTGTTTTGCCCTTGGAGCCACCATATTCTGCATATTATTAGCTGTTTAACCTGATTCTTACAGATGTGGTTTGGAGCTGTCTGTTTTGGCCTCTTCCCTCCCATTTGCCTCCTCATCACCACTCCCTTCCTGCGTGTTGCTGCAGCTTTGGGGAGAGTGCAATAAAACAAGGA
This sequence comes from Aphyosemion australe, assembly GCA_006937985.1. NCBI lineage: Eukaryota > Metazoa > Chordata > Actinopteri > Cyprinodontiformes > Nothobranchiidae > Aphyosemion > Aphyosemion australe. The sequence goes on along the minus strand of SSNS01000006.1, from coordinate 3,690,109 downwards.
CGGAGCAAGCAGAAATGCAGGCAGCAGCTGTAACTCAGCTTTTAATGGCTCTGTTTACTTAAAGCTCCTACCTCTGCCTTATTTTTGCATTTTTCTTTTACTTTTTATTTCACATTAATATGTGTCTGTTTTGGTAAACTCCAGTCTCATCACACAGCTTTCCTAAGTACAGCAGTTATAGATTATTTCTAATTACAAGAAACGGATCCTCGTTACTCTTTAATGCTGTTTCCATCTTCCTCTCTTATCCCTCCCCTTGCTCTAATTAATAAGCTGTGTGAAAATACCCCATAGTAAGCACTGAACACTCTCCACCTCAAACCCCACCTTCCCTCAGGAAATGTTTACACACACACACTTGCTCCACAGCAACTCTGCACAATAACACTTTTCCAAGGACACTTTGTTCACTGGAACGCACAGACTGTACTTGACAAATTTAAAAGACTGCTCTCTTCTGCACACATGGAGTCACACTTAAGGTAAATCCACAGAGCTGGCCAGATTTTTTTTCCCTAGGTGAAGCACAAACGTCCAAATTGGCATCCGTTGAGTCACAAAAGCACATTATGCTGAAGTTTTCATTAAGGATAGAGCCTAATTACCGTCTTATAACATGCAAGGAAATGGAATGAATCGCTGCTGCATTTGGACGCACTCTGAGGAGGGTGCATTTGCTCACAGTTAGAGGTCGCATGATCCACTTTTCCTCATCACTTTCATTTGTAAAATGATAAGCATTCAATAATACTGTTAAATTTTCATTCATTTTTAATTAATATTTAGTCCAACCAAGCTGAACAGAGTGCCCCAGTAACATATAAACAATGCAATTTAACGATTTCACTTAAATTAGGAACATTTCACCTGCTGTGCCCGAATGCAAATCCTTTCTGCTCCGGGTAAACCTGAAATGGTCACCTGTTTGTGCATAATCTAATGTAAGAGGGCTTGCTGAAGAGGCTATAGTTATGAGGTTCTGGACTTTTGCCCCAAACAGACTCATTGCTGTTTAAATGTTGTTGTGGATGAATCCGCGCTCCGCTGACCCACTGGAGACTGGAATAACGAGCACTACTTCAGCCAAAGTTTTAAAATCAGGAAACATTTCGCCAAATGAAATGACCAGAAGTCTACCAGATTCTCTGAAAGAAGGGTTTCCACTTTCCAGATCTGGAAGCACTCAACATTGTGCTCTCGTGCACTGGTCTGTCACAGACACGTCCTGAGCTCCAGCGCGCTGTCCGCTTGTGCACACCGTCAACAGCAAGATGTGGATAATTGTGAGAAAGTGTGAGATAATGCTCAGACGCTCTGATGGGAATCTTTTCGTGATTGATTATGTTACCTTTACGATATACTCTCAGTGTAACCCTAGTACTCACCCCTGCTCTTAATCATACTAGAATTGTGAGGAACCTCAAGATTCCCACCCCTATCTTAGACCAGAGCTTGTTGCAGGATCAGGGTTCAAACTGTTTGATGTTGTGGGAGACAATTTAGTCTGGACATGCATGTGCAGGCTTCTTATCTTATTTGTGTATCACAGTTTCATACACTGTGTGTGTCTAGTTGTGAGTTTCAACACTAGTGGTGGGTGATGAACTGAAGAATATGAGTTACTCTATTAAGAGCCACTGTGGGAGATGAATGATTGCAGCGTTAAATGTAACTGAACAGTGGAGGGGGCGAGTTCTCACCTTGGCAAAATTAAAATGCTGACTGCAGCAAAAGGCAGATTTACACAGAGACAGAACAGCCTGTGTGTTTGTACAGTAATACTTCAAAAGCCCATATCAGGCATAGCATGCCATCATATTTGTGTGATATTTATTCCTGTATATGTTCTGGTTTTCATCTCTGATTTAGTCCCTTGCTTCATCCTTGGGCAGAGTTTATCAGCCAGAACATTGTTTTTGAATGCTGCCCAGTCATCTGACTGGAGTTAGCTCCTGCAACAGCCTGGATGGTAGCTGCAGCTAACCCACACAAAGACCAAGAACAATGCCCCCTTTTTGCTGACTTAAGTAGGGGCACTTCTTAAGGGGCTACATTTTCTGATCCTTTGTCAGCAGAACGCTCCCTCGGCCTCAAGCACAACAAAGTCACAGTGAAGCCAGAATATTCTTGTTGTCTCACAGTCTTTAAATAATCTTATACCACAAATAAATATAGACGTTCAGAACGTGCACAAATTCATTCCAGATGGTTTATTTGTGATTTATGTGATTCTTTGGAAGAGATGACACCTATTTTTCTGGCATCACTGGTTCATGTGACCAATAATTAAACTGGTGAGCTCTTGAGATAAATAGCCGTTAGATAACCTAATGATAAGAGTGTCTGCCAGCAAGCAATTATCACACAGCCGTGTTTGTACTTTGCATGTATTTTAGGGTCATATTTCACCACTGCACATTCAGAACAGTACAAGAAAAATGTCTAATCTGTACATTTATTATTCTATAAAGGAATTAAAAGTTAAAGAACTCGAGATTATAGTAATTCTAAAGGATTTGGGACAGGGTTTTTTCATCTTGTAGTTGGATTCATTTGAATTGTTTACTAGATGAAGCAACGCTAAACTTTTGATCCTTATTTTCTGTTTTGCAGCTCATAATGTGACCGTGGAGGAGATCCTCTCTTCCTATAAACAGGCCTGTCAGAAACTCAACTGTAAGACTATACCCAAAGTGCTCAAACAAATACAGGTAAGGGTCAGTTTACACACACACACACACCGGGTTTTTCCACTATAATGGTTTCAGTGTTAGGCCGAGGCTAGTGCTGAGGCTGGATCATTAAAGGCTTTAAATAAAAACATTTAAAAACATCAAAAATCTTATCCTAAAGCTAGCAACATCAGAGCCACGGTTTTGCATCTCTTTAGCTACGTCTCTTCCATTAGGTGTGAATTTGTGGAAAAAATCCACCATTGATGGACGCAGTTTAACCCAACAGTTCACGACTAGGAATGCACTGGTGCCACATTTTTCCAAACCAAATACAATTATGAGTTCTTATGGTTGAGTATTTTCCAATACCAAGCACCAGTACAAAGTACTAATAAATGCTTGACCTGTCGTGGGTTTGTTACAACCGAAATAAAAACAAATGCTCATTTAGCCTTTTTACTATAAAATAAGTAATCTGTTTATTCTTTTTCATCTAATTTGAACTGTAAACAGCGTCCTACAGGCCATGTGTCACTCCTCTCGGGTTTAATCATGGCTCAACAACATTCTTTGGTTTTAACAGACATTATGGACAAAATGACTTGGCGTGCCTCACAATGCTCAGAAATACAGTCAGAACTAAGAAAAGAAACACAAACGTTAATTATTTCACAAAAAATGTCGCAGATTTACATTTATGACATTCAAAAACCAAAACTGTACCTCATTGGCCGCTTCAACTCCAGAGAAATAAAGATTTCTTTTTCAAACAAACAAACAAAAAACTTCTCATAAATGGTCTCTTGCAGACAGGTACATCAGTTCATGTGGCTCTCTGATTGTGTGCTAATTAACTTTGCCCCACGATCAACACGATCTGTGGAACAAAAGATAAGTTCCCCCTTAGATGTTGATGTGTTTTTAACCAAAATAAATCAACTTTATTTACATGAATAAAACTGATATTACCTATTTATTATTGTATGTTTCAATGAATTACTAATATGTATTTTTTCTCATTTTTAACTTAATCTTAGCTAACAAATAAAATAGATGAGAGTTTGACTGCAGCTACACCATGTTTCAGAAGCACCAATACCTGATCCTGGTATCGGTGTTGAGGCATCTCTAGTCACAGCGTTTGTTTTGTTATACCCACAAACAGATATCTTAATTAGTCTAGTTATAAATAACCTTCTTTTAAGAAAAAATCATCATCGCTTAAAAATGCCAACGGGCATTTCTGAACTCCGATCTGAATTTATAAACAACTTTGCAAACAGAATTTGTGCGCACCATTTTAAGCCGGATTTATAAACACCAGCTGGTGATATTAAAAGACACAACAGTGTTTATAAACAGATTAGCAGACAGTGATTGTGAATGCAGCTCTGTGTGGTAGACTGGACCACATCCACTACACCACTTACAGTATTAAGACAAAAACAGGAAGATGACTGGTGATGAGTAATTCCAGAGCTAATTTGGACTTCTTTGTAATGTTCAAGTTCGGTGTTTCCTAAAAAAAAAAAAAAAAGACTAAATGCTACATTAAATCAGATTTCTTTAGTTGGTTTTTGGTCTCTTTGATACCTAAACAAGACTTTTCTCTGGTTTAAAACTGGAACTGGATTGAGGGGGAGAACAACTTTAGCAGCTAAAACAGAATAGAGCATTATAAAATATAATCCATGGTTTAATGAACATATTTTAGCTTGAATGGTTGCATTTGTCACCCCTTTGGATCGTCATTATTTTGTTCTTTTTAACAAAACATTAAAGTCACTTTTTTCCCTTTTATTAGTTATTTCATTTACTTGAATTGCTTGTGAGCCGTTTTTCTGTGTTGCAATCTGCCTCACTGCAGACACAAGTGAGCTTTCTGAGGAATGAACTCCAGCCCTGCAGGTCTTTTCATGTTTAGCTGCTTCAAACTCCACATGCAGTCACAAGGGTATGATTCCTAACACATAAAATACACATTTAATCCCTAAGAAGATTTTCCGTCTCTAGTTTTAAAATAAAACACGATAAACAGAATCTGTTTCATTTAACAGGCTTCATGGCTCTTCAGTGTTTAACAGCTCAGTTTTTGAGAATTCCAGTTATAGTTGTACAAGCTTTCATAAACATAATTGGAAAAAAATCGTGTATTTTTGGATGAGTGCTGTTAAAGTATTTTTGTGTAAGGCTGGTTTTTAGTCTCCTGGTAGTAGCTCACACAGTCACGTGTCATGTAACCCTTCTGGGTAAAGCAGCTTCTCAGATCTGTTCGAGGAAGCCTCGAGGCTCTTTGTTTCTTTCTGTGAATCCCGTGCCTTTCTGTGTGAATTGACGCACATGTTTTATTTATATTACTATAGTTGGTGTTCAAGTGTTTCCCAGTGAGGTAGTAGTTTCCTTTCTCAGATGTGTTGTTGTAATGGAGCAGAACACAAAGGAAATGCGAATCCATAGCGAGAGAAAACAGAAAGGTCTTTTCAGTCTCCTGTGCATATAGAAATAATGTTGTGTCCACTTGTGTCCCAGTCTGCTCAAAACCTGATGTACAGCATCGATACGAGTGTGAAATATCTACACCCAACAAAAAAGTTCAAATTAAGGAAAAGGTTACGCTGCGGCTGTCCCATAATGCTCGTTTTATTCCCTTCACATTGTAAATATATCCTGGCTGTAAGAACAAATTATTTTTTTGAACTCCAGCTTAGTACAGTGATGTGAATGTTCACAAGTTGGTGAGATGTTATCCTGAAGTCTCAGCCGACCAGACAAGTGATTTGAATTGGGGTTTTTTGCATAGTACCTTTATAAGGCGCTGTTTGTTTCAACATTGTTGCTCACAAACCAGTCAGGTGAAAATGATGTCTACTCTATAAAGTCCGTTTCTATTTGAGTGTTTTGACGGTGCATCCAAAGAGTCTGACGAGAGTTAAATCGGTTTAACGTGAGGGCGTTCCTTCACACAGTCAGAGTTCTCAGCTTGATCAGGAAATTATCCAGGCATGGCTGAAGCCCATTCCTCATTTACAAGATAAATCTTTAAGGTTGAGCATATTTCTTAGCTCAATGTCCTTCTTGACACATTGATATTTAACATATTTGTTCATGTCAGTTATGTCTTTCTTCTTGTTGGGGGAACAGGAGTGAGTGTGTTGTTCCCACACCTGGAGAAAATACAGTCAGTCTTTGTTAAAATGTGATATTTACATTTTCATTTTTCCTGTCTGCTGGTCCGCTAACGGCAACCGTTCATTTCTGCTTAGTCATGCTTGCAGTTAGCAGCCACATAAACAGGCTTCATGACTGGCCAGTGGGAGTCGGTTACTATTTTCCCCTCTTTCACTCTAAATGCTTTCTTTATTAAGTCCAACTGGATTGCTCTTGTGGCACCTTGCCAGTAAACAGGTTCTGCACCTTATTGCCACTTGTGTGTGCGTGCGTATATGTCGGCTTTTTTCAGGGGTCACTATTTGGCAAATGCATGTTGAATGTGTGCTGCAGAGGATCTCCCACCGGAGTCTTAAAACTTGGATATTTAGTGGCTTTGTGTCACATTTTTGCAGCTTTAATTTCCATAAGAACAAGTGGTTTTCCAGATTTTTACATGCACTTAGGGTGAAGAAACATGTTCTGTGTGAAGACTGGTGCTATTTAGAAAGCATACTGTTCAAAATTATGTGCAAAGTCTGCTGCAGACATCTTCGTTATTCCTTTATGATGTTTATTTTGTTGTTGTTGAAATGATAATCTGATTATTAGATTATATTAACATGATTTTAAACCATTTATACAGCTCTTAATCTGAACAAATAGAGTAACCACTGCTGGGCATGACAAAGCCATGCAAAAAAAACATTTTTAATGCTTTTATTAAATTTTGTTTTATTAAATAATCAGATTATTAACTATATGGGATTCTCCATGTTAAACCACGAAGAACAAAGCTTAGGCTCTTCTTTAGATTACATGACTTTGTTAGGTACAGCACACCTATTTTGCACAATCTACTAAATAAAGATATTAAGGATTAAAAAAATGATCAGAAACTGAAAGAGTTGCTCTCTTTTGTCCACCCACAACACTCGTACTCACCACCACTCATGCAGTGCTTCATTATGCATCACGCACTATTTTAGGCTTTGGCAGAACTTCCAGGGAGGAATTTATTCTGATAGTCATTTTACTGACAGGTTCCCGGATCCAGTGTAAGAACAGAATTACTCATAAATCAACTCAAATCATTCAGTTAAGGTTTTAGATTCATTTGCCATATTTTTGGGGACTGTCTGCAAGAGACCATGATCTCTCAGTAGACGTGAATCAGCTTCATAACAGTCAGCCATGATGGCGAGGCGGTACAGCAGGGGTCACAGAGTTCATGCTGAATGGACTGGGCAGTCATCTAGAGACGGGGATTTGCTGGTACATAGTTTTGAGGACAGCACACTGTTTTCATGTTTCTTTGAATAGTTGTTTTAAGCAGGACCAGAGGTTAAAGGGATTTTTAAGTCATTTTTAAGTGTCGTTCTGTGTAAAATTAATAAATTATTATTTCACCCATAGGTTAATGGGGGTGGGGTGGGGTAGCATTTATATCCTTCAAGACTGATGAAGATAGCTCTTGCAGAGGTCAAATCCAGAAGGAATTGCTCAATACTTCTGCTGAAATAACAGCGTAATATGATTTTTCGGGTAACATTGCCATAAACTGCTGTGGACGTTTGGAGATTTGAGTCATTTTAGGATTGCACTTGAGTCTAGACTGCATTCAGAATAGCCCGTTAGTTCATTAGGCCTAAAGGACAGAAAGATCTTTCTCTAAACAAGTCATTCAAGAAGCTGTCTACCAAGGGTAAAATGGTGCTTATTTGTTTTTACACAGAAAACCACTTCAAACGGAGCGGATATATCCTTTTAAATACCAACATTCAGTTTGTGTTGCTATAAGCACATCAGAGATGGTGAAGTTACGTTAGCAGTCACACATGTCCTGGTTCAAAGAAGCACAGACAAAACACATAAAAGCAGACCGTTTGTAGTGGTGTGCTTTGGTTAGGTGTGAACACATTTTTCTACTTTGTCTCAAACTAGGGGTGCCTCATAGGGAATTTTTCTTGCACAAAAATAAAGGTTTTTTTTTTTGTTTTGTTTTGTTTTGTTTTTTTGCACAAACTCTCTTCTCAATGCTTTTGTGGTTTGCAGCTTGGTTTCACTCTTGCTTGTTCCACTTAGAGTTTTAGGTCATATTCACACTTTACTGAACATTTAAATTCATATTTGAACTACTCCTCAATGCTGCTTCTGCAAATCAGAAATTTCATGCTTTGAGTGCTTCATAAAAAATTCCTTCCAGCAAAACACAAGAAGCCTTTAATAGTGAAATAGCACAGAAAACAACACAGAAAATGTTATTTTACTCATTTTTTTCTTTAGAGATGATTAACTAGCAAACACCACCCTTTTTTTTTTGCTTGAGTTTAATTTTTTTTTTTAAATAAACCTCTTGGCTCATTATTGGTGGAGTTTGTCAAGACCGTCCCACCTGTACTGGTTAAGTAGAAAGCAGACACATGGCTTGACATATGACACATACTGTCACTATTGTAGTTGCCATCGATGGGGCTCAGTCAGCATCTTAAGCTGCGCAGAGCTAATGTTTGTAGCAAAGGTTTGCACAAGATCTGTGTTATATCTCCTGTAGTCATTTATTGAATTGCCTTTTCTGTGATATGAAAGTTTAATCATATTAAAAAGCCAAGTCTGCTTCAATAGGTGAATACATAAAAGCTGCTTTCAGAAGACACACCATGCCAGCAAATCAGCATAACATTGCCACCAATGGTGTGTCTTATGAAAGCGCCGTGGCGGCATGGCGATGTGGGAATTTTGCAGTATTTTGCAAGCTTGGTAGCAATATTCCTGCAACGCCGGACTTGTGATTGAAGATTACAACTTGGCCCAACAGAGGGTGGTGTCATGATCATGTGTGGAATGTCCGCCGAGCACCTGTCAGCTGCTATATTGAAAATGTTTACTTACAAGTTTTGCTTTTGTAAACAGAATCAGCTGCCACAGTAAATTGGAGCGATGCAGAGCTCCGGGAGCTTCTCTCTATTAGAGCTGGAGCTCCGATCACCAGACCATTCACGGGGAATGTGAGCAACAATCACCTTTTGGAGCGTCTTGTGAAAAAAGCTTAAGGAGCGCGACTTAAAATGCAATAAAAATCAAATTATGTCCAAGCTAAAATGAAATTCGTGACAGCGCAGAGACCGCCCCCATACCCCCTTTATACCGCCATCACGTAATCTTTTGTGAAAAGCACATGATGACGCCACATTACAGTCTGACCATTTATAAATGACCAAAGGCTCCCTGATGCCGGCTCAACTTTGCGGCAGAGTGGAGACATTGTTTTATGAAAGAGGCTGAAGTGAACTCTTTCTTTTCTGTTTTTGTAGGAACTGAAGGACCTGACACAGCGTAATGAATGCTTGGATCTAAAAGGTAAGCACATGAATAACAAAAGATGTTCACACTGTCACACATAATGGCTGTGTTTAACTTGTGTAGTCACACTCACCATAAAACAGCAGCACACACTCGTTCAGAACTAAGGTTTCATGCGTAAGGATGTACGAAAGCAAATGTTTGACAGGTCTGTAAATCAGATAGATACAAGCTCAGATAAACAGCAAAACAAGATGCGTTTCTCATTATTTATTCAACAAAAACAGACTAAATGGTAGAATTGAAGGGTGAAATACTAAGTAAACCTATAAAACTTTCAACAACATGAAGAACCATCAGCAGCAGTGACTTTGTCTACTGTAGGATCGTAGCCCTCTCACAACATTATAATGAAATTCTGACCCTCTTTTTGCAACGTTGCTTCAATTTTTTAGGTCAACTTTTTTTTTTGGGGGGGGGGGGGGTTCGCTGGGCGCCTTTTCTCACCACAGTATTGGAATGAGTTTCAAGTTTCAGTCTGAAAAATTAAAACACCTTTATTATCTTCTATTTCAGCATTATGCAGATTTGTTATTGCGTTTGCAATGTCCACTTATTCACTATATTGGTGCACTATTCCTTCAGTCATGACTCGTACTCCATTCTTATTGCACATAGGAAGGACTTTATGTGCTCCCCATTAACAGTCTGGGCGCTACACTTCCACATCTGGGAGTTCTGCTGTTTGCATCGCTCTGTGTTTTTATTTAGCAATAATAAAATTCATTTTGAACATTTTTAAATTGTCCCAGAAACGTTTATCTCCACATCATTGATGCATCAAAAAAAAGATTATATCACCCTCTCAGTCTAAGATATTACTCGTCTGTTTCTCTCTTCTCTGCTTTATTTTTTATTTTTATTTGTTGCAAGACTCGGTCTGACCTCAGGGTGAATTTGCGGGTACATTTGCTCCTTAGAAAATTGGAAACTCTCTAGAGTGTACTTTAAAAAGAAAACTTTTTATTGCAGAAAGATGAACTTTAAATTGTTTGGGAATTGTCTTTTAGCTCTTGTGAGATTATTTGGCAGCAAAGATTGCCTTTCTAAGTTAAATATCTCTCTTCTAAGCGTTACGGGAACACACCAGAAGGCCCCAGACCAGCAGGCTCACAAATCTCTTAAATAGGTCCTTGTACTTGTTTATGATGAAATAATCAATATGTTTGATTATGGTTGCTACTTTCTCTCTAAATCTGCAGTAAAGTAGTTTTGGTGAAGTCATTTTTAGCTTATTGGCTGGCCCTTATCTAAGGTTTTACTTACCTTACCTGGAAATGACGAGATGATTTTTTTATGGCCCAGTATGTAAAATCTCAGGGTCAAAAGAGGTTGTACTTTAATTTTCACCAAACTGCAGTTATATAAAGGCATTGTGGGTATTTTTATTAGCTGCAATGTGCGACATAGTGCAGCTACATAGTTAAATAACCCTGGACTTGTGCATATCTTCAGGTGAGAAGCTGGACTACAAAGCATGTGAGTCTCTGGAGGAGATTTTGAAGAGAGTCCAGTTTAAAGTGATCGACCTGGAGCAGACGAACCTGGATGAAGATGTAAGATCCTTAAAATAAATGAGCCTTTCTCATCTTTAAATGTTTTTATTTGTGTGTGCATTCAGTCTCAGTGTGATCATCTGTTCCGCTCTTGCTGCTCTGGCAGGATGTGGAGTGTTTGTCATGGTTTGTCTGATTATCCCAGATGTCCACTTGTGTAAACACTAAGAGATGTTTGGGACGTAGACAAGCACAAATAGATGGTGTTTCTGTGTGAGACATGGAGAGAACTCTAGAAGTATCACTCCAGATCTGATGGATCTCACAGACACAAGCAGTTTACACAGCACAAGTTATTAATGCTTATTGCTTTAAACTTGTATTTACTCACAAACCGATTCAGTCTCTGGCTTTTTTCAGCACGCTAATTAACATATTCAAACACACTTATAGACTAGAGAATCGTGCTTTAATGTCAGGCTTCAAAAAAGCCTTAATGTAGGTTTATTTTTTAATAATTTCCTAGACTTATTGAAGCCGTAGTTCTCCTAAGATATCCTTAAAAGTCTGTCCTGTTTTGTTTATACTTTGCATTCTGAGAAAAAGCCTGTGAACATACTTGGCTAAGCCAGACTTGGCATGTAAGACCGTTTCATCTCAGCAAAAGTAATTCAGTTCAGCACTGAAAGGAATATTTTTTATAGCTTGTTTTAAAGGTCGGATAACATTTTATACCAGTTATTTCAGTAGTTACTGAGTTATTCTTCTCAAACACAAGAACACATTTTATTACCAGGTGACCGTAGCGCTCTAAGGTGTCTCCACTCTGGAGCACCTTTCCTCCACAAGATCATCAGTTCACAAGTTCCTGTCTATTGAGTTGCTTTAAAAATGTTTTATTTTGTAATTCTTTGCATGAAAGACACAACGTGATGCAGAAGAGCAGGAAGTGTTTTCTGATGTGCAGTGAAAAGTGTTTAACTGGCCTTCAGATTATCCTCAGTTACCCAGACTGTTGAATCACTCGTTCTTAAATGTTCGTGACACGCTTTAGTCACACTTGACTCAGTTTCACTCCCCTCTCTTTTAGAGATGGTCGTACACACAAATAACATTTCTGTCTATACAGTGAACAACATACAGCTAACAGAAACATAAACTCTGCTTACATCATCTGTAGTTCAGTTAGGATCCTGTGAGCTTTCTTCTAGATACAAAAGTGTGAATCATGTTGAACTGGCCCATATTTTTAAAACGTCAAGCTCATTTTATTTTGAAGTTAAGTGCAAAAAATAATTCATTATAATAATTTGCAGCTTATTGCAAAGTAAGCATCTTTTAAATGTATTAATAAGGTGCAGCGGCTGCAGCAAGATTTAAAATTAAAGTTGGGTAAAAATAAGGACGTATAAATTAGACTTTAGGTTAAAAAAGAATAATTTGGGTTTATTTTGAATCTAGTTCTGAAAAATAAAATCATGGCAACATTAAATCACGATACTCTTCATGAGTCATGAAACAGGTGTGTTTTTATGAGATACAAGCTTTACAAAATCTAAATAAACAGCATTTGGGTTTTTCTTTTTTACTGATTTTGTTCACTTTGCCGGAAATGTACGTGAAGCTGCTGAATGAGTCAGCGACTGAGTCACAGAGACGAGAGCTCAGACAAAACCAGGCTGTGAAAAGAGAAATTATGAGAGGAGTGTTGCCGGTAGAGCTGAGATTGGAGAAATGGGGATAAATCAGACGGTAAATTGGTGAGAGGACCAGCTCATCTTTAGAATGGGTGTGGGGTTTAGAGTAGATGGTTTCATTTGGCAGAGACTCGTATCTGCAGCATCTTCTTGGAAGTGATCTGGGAAAAGGAAGGAGTTTTGAAGATCATTTGGAGAAGCAGCCATGGAGAGTGTGATCACAGGGTGGCTTTTATTAGCCTAAATGTGACTCATCTTTCTCCACCCAATAGATACACACACACACACACACACACACACACACACACGGGGAGAGGTTAGCAGACGTTACACAGTAAAGAGCTTTAGGACTTTTAGTAGATAATCCTCCAACTGGCTGCACAAGACAATCTCTTCTCATTGATCAAATAGTGTTTTAAACCATTTAAGCCAGATACATTTTTGTCCTGAAATAAATTTTTTAAAATACATTTAATCAAACTCTAAATACTTTTATTTTAAAACGTGTGTGTGTGTGTATTATTTTCGTTATGTGCATTTTGTCTTATTTAAAAGTAAATTTAAGATTTTTCCCTTGAGCTGATTTAAAGGAAAGTTGAGTAAACGGTTTAATATTTTTACTTGAATTTTTAGCGTTGAGTTTCACAGAACTAATTAGAAATGTGCAGGACACTGTTGTTTATATTAGTTTGACAATAATCTTGATCTAAATCAGTGTTGTTACTTGTTCAGTTTTAAAATCCGTGTGTTTATAATATAACAAACACATGAACTGTAGACTTTCTCTTCACTCCTGTCCTGAGGGGCTGTTACCCTGGCAACCTCCACTTCTTACGAATTCTGTTAGCGTCTCATAAAGGTCTTGACGTTGAGATTTGTTTTGTTGGATTTTTATCTGTTCTCTTTTTTGTGTGTGTTCTTCTCAGGGGGCGTCAGCTCTTTTCGACATGATAGAGTACTACGAATCAGCGACACACCTCAACATCTCCTTCAACAAACACATCGGCAC